>OZ005655.1:15778096-16378096 GCA_963930645.1 Salticus scenicus
GGTGCCATCACAAACTAAAAGAAGTTTTTTCGCAAATTTACTTTGAGTCGCATTTGTCGAATTAGTGAATTTGCCAATAAGTGAGGATGTACCAAACATTCAACTGAGATTAAATTTTACTCTTTATGCTTTAAGCATTTCTTTAGCAGGTAACAGTCCCCCCACCCCATCCCAACCTTACTAAAGTACTAAATAAATTGGTATAAATTTCACACTTCCAGCTTTACTATTTCTGTCTCTTACATTCATTTCAGGAGGTTATTCAAAACAACTCAACCCCACAAAAAGGTTGTCATGCTTAATGGAGTTCTATCTCAGCATGATGCCATTAAATCGAAAACTGTTTTATTGTTCTAATGTTTGTTCATAATTAAAGAGGAAATTTAACAAAGCGATTTGATTGCTACAAATAATAGATTACGGGATTCCAAGATGTTAACTCTCTGGCCTTTCTCGATCAGGTAAAACCGTGAATCAATACTATAGATTTTTTTTCTTTTTACATAAAAGTGTGGCCTTGATTTAAGGGTTACAGTAATCTTTTAGGCACTTTCCTTAAAATGAGTCTCACTTGTTTGCATCTGTAAACAAGAAAAGCCACACAGTTCTAAAAAATTATAAAACATTAACTTTATTTACCCATTACGTTTTTTAACTTTATATGTGTTTTACATTCGTGATAATACCTTATATATATATATATATATATACTTTTTTTAAAACGTAGTAAAAGCCGAGCAACAGAAGATTTAAAACCCCTGAAACTACATAGGCCAAGAAGAATAAAATTTCATCCAATTAAAATCACCTGTGAAGAATTTTTGTTAATTACTTAAGCAATTAATTTTACTTTTTGATTTTTGAAACAATAAATTTTATTTATTGATTTTTTATTTTAATTTAACTTGAAATTTACTTTAATATTATTCCTAGATAGTTAGTGGTTATTTAAATAATGTTGCCTTTACGTTAAAACGACATGAAACCAAAACAAGAAAATCAAACAAGCAATGAGAGAATAAACAATTAAAACTTTTTTTTTTTTTTTTTTTTTTTGGCAAATTATTTTTCAATTAAGAATAGCTCAGAACGATGAAAAAACTTTTCAAGGTAGATCTTTTTCACCATTTAGCACCAATGTGCGATTTCGTTCGCTAGTGGCTATAATAGCAAATTTCTAGCGGACTCCAGATCGTACATAATATATTATTTAATATAAATTATATATATATATATATATATATATATATATATAGAGAGAGAGAGAGAGAGAGAGAGAGAGAGAGAGAGAGCAAGATATCTGACAAAAATATCGTTTTAGTCATAAATGTTTATATCATACTTTTTAATGCTGACATTTATAATTTTTTCGCTTTTATTATTTGAATTTGAGACCTTCACTAATTAAGCGTAGCATTTCATTTTATTCACTTGTCAAAAGTTATAAGTATATTTATATTATCAGAAAGTTCACTCAAACTAACCCCTTTGAGTGATGACCTAGTTTAAAAAAAAAAAGTATTATGGAAAAATGAGGTGAACCCAGTTGTTTCAACTAATTTTCTTATATAAAAAGATAACACTTTCTATACAAGTTAATAAAATGGCACAATGTTAACCAGCTGCTCCCTATTCAACTATAAAGAATTTATGCCTACGAATACAGAAAACGAATGACTTTTTATACCAATAAAATTTCTCGTAAAAATGGCTTAACTCATTGTTAGGAGAGCTTTTAAAGTTCTATTTGGCATTTAATATGTCAGTGTATTAGAACATAAAAGATAATACAGAAACAGCTGTTGTCGGTCTTTGACAAGCATACAGATATGTGCTATGAAGTGAATGAAATAATACTGCATGTAGTGTGCTTAGCATACATAAGTACACTCTCTGTTTTTTAAATCTAATAATTTTATTTAAAAAAAAAAAATAACAAGTGCACAAATATATAGACAGATAAAACTTTTTTAAATGCCTTCAAAATTGTAGTAAAACAGCTGGTAAACACACTTTTTAGCTGTTGTTAATGTATGCAATCAAGATTTTTTTTTTTTTTTTTTTTTTTTTACGTCAAGATACATTTAAAAATAAAAACTATGAACATTTTTTTTTCCTCAAAAAGGAAAAAAAAAATCATATATTATTCACATAATTATAAATTTAAGTGTGTTTTTTAAAATGCACATGCATTCAAAACTTCCACAAAGTTTTTAGAATTTTTTTTTTCTTTTGTTAGTCAACTGTAGTTAACCTGCAGTCTACCAATATCTAAAGGGTTCATGTCAATAAATAATCATTTTATTTAATTCAAGTGCTTTAATTTGTTAGTTTTACTTTTGGTAAAGGGCTTTGAAAATAATTTAGTTTGTTTTTTTAACCCGATCAGGTTATCGCTTTTTTTGGCACCTTGTCAGTTTATCATGGGTCGCATGAAGACCCGAGCAATGTTAGAACACGTTATTTTTTAATGAAAAAAAAATCTGATAAAATTCTTGGATAGTTCTACTGTAAAGATAAACAATTAATATTGCAAAAAAATTAAACAAATATTTTATTTTTCATCGGAAATAGAGCAATTTCCATAAAATGCAGGAATTTTCTAAAAAATTCATAACTTTTGAACAAATTGAGAAATCTGAAAAATTCAAATTGCATAATAAAATTTCAGAATGGTATTTTTACGAGAAAAATCATGGACATGATGGATAGGTATTTCTTCTACATGTGAATTCTGAGGGATGAAACAAAAGAAAAATGTCTCGGGTCTCCAATGACCCACGATAACCTGATTGGGTTTAAAAAAGAAAAAATCTATACCCTTAACGTAAATACTGAATTATAGCTTGAAAGCAGTAACTGAAATATAAGAGAGAGAGAGAAGAAAGAAAAAAAAAAAAAAAAGGAAAGCAAAAAATGAAAAAGTCACACACACAGGAATGATGTTATTTGTTAGAGATATATGTATAGGCACATGTAAAATTTAAATTTTAGTTTGATATTCACAATATCCCGTATATGTTACATTTCTGAGTCTAATCAAAAGTAAATTTCTTTTGAAAACAATGCTGATGAAGTGAAGTCAAAAATAGTGCTGCAGGCTGAATGATACCTAGACAAAGTTTTTATCGATATGAATACAACTTATAATTTTTTTTAGTACCTGATAGAATATAATAAGATAATGACTACCACAACTCTTTCCAGAGCATCTGTGGTCTTTTAATTAGTGCAAAAAACTTATAGATAAAAAAATTATCAACTCTTAATTTCAATTTATATATTTTTGAGTCATAATAAATATTAATTTGATCAATTTAATTAACCAAGCTGTGCAATAATTATGCCGTATGTTAATAATGCACCACTGGTTTGTAGAATAAAACGTCGGTTTATTGTAAAAAAAAAAAATATATATATATATATTAATTTGAATCCTCTCGTGCGATTCATTTGCTATTACAAAAATCAAAAAGCTTGAGCCACTATTTTCGTTGCACGTTGAAAAACGGAACTTTGAAAATGAATTGTAAACTGCTCGTTTTAGCCTCACAGCCGAATCATGTACACCACTAGAATAAAAACTCAGTGCGTAAAAGTACAATACTAATATGATTAACTTAGAAATAACCAATATGAAATCTATTCCTGCGTGTCTTAAGCGAATCAGTTGAGCAGTTATTGTAAACATTCCGCTCAACAGATAGCAATAAAGAAACAAGAGTAATGATGGTAACGCATCTCCAATATCTCTTAAATACAGGGACAATTTTTGTTCCATATTTATAAAGTAATAGAACATTTCTCGCAGTTCATGTTTCTTTTTTATATTTCTTTCAATATTTGATATTGCTTCAGATAAAAGTTTGCATAAATAGAAACACAATACAGTGGTGGACATAATTATAAGACACCTATCTAATTTGGCAAATAGTGAAAGAAAAGATTCAGAGCTTAAAAATGTTTTATCAAATGCATCAAAAACATAAATTTATTCTGTTATCACACGTAATTGTTTTACAGAAATGATATTTTCATACAATTTCATGAAAAAACTTAAAAACATAATGGACAAAATTATAAGACACCAACCGTTTTTCCCAAATACAGTGGTCATTATAATTAGTAGACACTAATGGTCTAAAACAAAATCCTCTAACAAGGTTATTTAATATTTGGTGGAGCCGCCATTGTTTTTTATAACATGAAAGATGCGATTCGGCATCGAATCTATCAATTCTATCAAAATATCGCAACACAGTTCTTCCCAAGCACATTTTATAGCATTCTTTAGGTCTTCGACACATATCAACTGCCTCCCATTTCGGTAAACCGCACGAGCTAAGATCCATCACAAGTTTTCGATGGGATTTAAGTCTGCGGAACGAGAAGGCCACGGGAGAACATTGATAATTTGCTCTGAAAGCCACTTTTTTGTATCGTGTGATGCATGAATCGGCGCGTTATCGTGCTAAAAAGTACAGTTTGCGCCACAAAGAAGTTCACCGTATATGTCTAGTTGATCTTTAAGAAGATTCTTATACTTTTCGGAATTCATTCTTGAATGCACAAAAACAATATCCGTTTTCCCTTGAGCCGAAAAACCGGCCCAAACCATTACTGAGCCTCTATCCATTTCGCGGCTCATTAGTACATGAGGAGACTTCCGTAAATCATGCCAATAATATTGAAACCCGTCAGGACCATCCTGGTTAAACTTTTTTTCATCAGAAAATAACACAGAGTCCAGGCCATAGTTTGTTTAACGAAGTTTAGACGCTCCATTTTGTGCCGGCTTAGAAGCGGTGGTTTTTTCTTCAATTTTTTATATTTCACACAGGAAGCATTATGCAACACCCTGCGAATGGTTCTCCTTGAACAATTTAGTTTCAAAGCATTTTTAATGCCTGTAGAGCGTTGCACATCTAGAGCGTTTAATAACTTTTAAAATATTATTAATGGAAGCACCAGTTCCATTTAATATCCAATTTTCGCAAATTTCACTTTCTTTTAATTCTGTACCTCGTGGCATGTTTGTAAATGCGTGAAGTCGGTTATCGTCTGCTTTAGTTAACTGCTGACGTCATAACAGCGTGCAGAAAATTTGCATATTACAATTTATTTTCGAAAAAAAGCAGGTGTTTTAATTAAAATGTTAGGGTGTCTTATAATTTTGTCCATGATATTTTAATTTTTTTTTATTAAACTCTATAAAAATATCATTTTTGCAAAACAATTACGTGTGATAACAGAATAAATTTATGTTTTTGATGCATTTGATAAAACATTTTTAAGCTCTGAATCTTTTCTTTCACTATTTGCCAAATTAGATGGGTGTCTTATAATTATGTCCACCACTGTATAATACAATAACCAGGTAAAGCAAATAATTGCTGCGCATTTATAAAATTGGCAACTACTGCTAAGCACGTAATTAAATTATTTTCCCAATAGAGCGCAAAAAGACTATCCTTCTGGATACTTGGAATTCCATTTTTTGTTTTAAGGAACTTAAAAACCTTTGAATAACACCATATGCATGGTATAATCCAAATTACACAAAATACGATTTGAATAATCCAATTTCTTATTGTTTTATGAGACTTTATGTATTTCTTTTTTACTCGAGAAATTGCAGATAAAATTAGATATCTATTTTTCAGATATAAGTCGAGTTCTAAATGCACACAAAAATACAGTGATATCAGATATTGCAAACTCAAGTGTTAATTCTTTAAAAGAGTCACATATCGAATAAATTTCATTGAAAGTTGTAATCAGGAAACATGCACTAATAACGTGATTAAGTACTGTGCAAAAATATTGTTTCGATTTACTTCGTTGATGATTATCTAGAAAAACAAATGTAAAGTAAAATCCTTTAATTATATTTTCAAAAGGATCTATGAACGGCTTTTCGTCCCCGAAAAAGATAAATTCCATATTTGTTATAGAGTTTGTTGAACTTGCTTTGATGAAAGGATTAGACATAGATGCAATTTTTGACGATGCTATAATTTCTAATATTTTGATCAAACGTTTTGTTGATAAAATGGAGAAGAATGTTCAAGCTAATTTAAAGTGATGGCCGTAGATGTTGCACTGCAAAGACAATTCACCCAGGAAGCAGGTGCTGACTTTAAATATTTTATTTACCTTAAATTCGTGACAAAAATATTCTTGATGAAGTATTCCAATGCTATAGAGTTACAGCAGAAAGTCTTTTTGAAAACATCAAGATAAAAATATTCATTTACGAATAAATGGATGAATGGACATATGGATGGACACGGGGAGTTTTGAAGAGAACACACAACTTCTTCCTTATTCAAGAGCAGCGGCAAAAGTGATTAAAGTTTGGCTCATTAACTTCACATCAAAACCACAAGATATATCGCCAGCTTCATTCTGACAGACAAAAAGTACAACACCCACTTTTTTCAGTTGCGCATAAATCAGTATATCTTTTAAAAATATATTGGCGATTCTTTTCTTAGCCAAAAAACCGTTATAAATTCGTGAGAAGATTGAGAAAGTACGTTAAAAACTCAACCACAAAAATTTATGGTTAATGCCTTATCCTCAGTCACTAGCCGATACAAAGTACATAATTTCTATTTAAAGAGCGGATGCATGTGTTCTATGTTCAAAAGTGACATATCAGGAAATATTTTATTCTATTTTATTTTACTGAGATAAAAAGATTTGCCCTACACAGAACATTATGCGAGCGAAACCACATCTCTTACTTTTATTTTTATTTATTGAAAGAAACAGAGAGAGAATGACTTTGATCTTTTGCAAGAAGAGAAACCGCAGATATTAGCTCGCTTTTTATAAAGATAGAAAATGAATTGGAAAAGAATTAAATTTTGAAATCTAATATATAATTTAAAATATGTGATTTTCGATATCACAATATTTGTTTAAAAAAATTATAATAATTCAGATAAATTTTATAATGCAATTTATTTAACTAAATTCGAAGAGTATACTTTTATGAATACTTTTGGTAGAAATAAAACTTTTTATAAATATGTGTCTATTTTCATAAATGCTTGTTTATTTAATTATAAAATAGATCTTAATAAGGTTAAAAGGAAACTTAAAATTATAATCGTTAAACTCCTCTTCGTAGGTCTAATTTATTTATTTATTTATTTATTTATTTATTTATTAAGCAATATTATAAGATGATGAAGTCTGTAATTTCTTGAATTTCAAAAGCGCTATATTTTTTTTTCTTCTTCTCGAAAGAATTAGTAGATGAGCATTTTGAGTTATCCGTGTATATTAAGTGAAAAACTTATCATTCATGAATATTTAATTTGCAAAAATAAACTCTTAATGTAAAAAATAAGAATTTTAAAACGTTTAGATTATCGATCTTAAGAACTTTTCAATATAGCCTTTTTAGATACTATCATATTCCTTTTAGAAAAATTCATTAATAATTTCAACTTCGTATTTTTACTTTCCTCTATATAGAGAAAGTATTGGATTCGTGAAAATTTTCGACCTCCGTTTTTGATGGATTTACACGTTTTGGGATGTCCTGAACACGAATTGATAGTTTTCAGAAAATGTCTGTCTGTGTGTGTGTATCACGAATTTTGTGTCCACTGTATCTCACGAACCAATGAATGAAATTTAACCAAACTTGGTATTTAGTTGCACCCTGACATAAATTGGTGCTGATTAGATTTGGGGATCAATCGCTCAACAGGTGGCGCTGTGATCGCATTTTATGTTAAACTTTTAACATGGCAGAATATGACAAAATTTTGTATAACTGTACACAATGACAGTTATTTTTCACTTGTGATTGTAAAATTAATATGAATTATCGATAATAGTAGTAGTTAACTAGGAAAAAAGTTCTGTGCATGTGGGGGGCGGGGGGTAAATTTTCAAGATGGGTATCTTTCGAAAGGTCTCGTCAATACCTTTAAAACGAATGGTTGAACTATAAATCTGTGATAATTTGAAACAAAGTTTTTTTTTTTTACTTTTAACGAAAAAAAAAACTTAGAAAAAAAATCGTTTTTTTTTTTTTTTTTTTTTTTTTTGTTATTGAGTGAATTTATATAGGAAAATATAGAAAGTCTTGTGGTGGCCACAACGTACTAGTTATCTATATTAATAAAATCAGACTTTTGTCTGTAAATTTGTCGGAATCGAAAAATTTTGCGATATCTTCACGTTTCACACCCCATGAAAGCCGAAAATGACTTCAGAAAATTTTGCCTGTGTGTGTGTGTGTGTGTGTGTGTGTGTCTGTGTCTGTGTGTGTGTCATCGTGTCCGAATGTCTGTTTTTTTGTCCGGGCATCACTCGAGAACGGCTGGACGGAATTCAACGGCGCTTGGCAGGAATTTAGGTCTTCACCCAACTTAAAATTATGTCTATCAACTTTTCAGAAATTCCCCCCCGTTCTCCCCCTAGGGGGTAAAAGACTAAAACACGTTTGTCCGGGCATCACTCGAGAACGGCTGGACGGAATTCAACGGCGCTTGGCAGAAACTTAGGTCTTCACCCAACTTGAAATTATATCTATAGAAATTTTCAAAATTATGATTAGTGTTTAAATTGTGGGTAAAAAACGCCTGCGCATGCGCCATAAATATTTTTTCACTAAAATGCTTTGAATGGAAAAAAAAAAAATAATAATAATTTTTTAAGTTAAAGACTTTTGTATTCGCGTGATTCGCACTACAAATTATGAAAAGATTGAAATGAAGTGTTGCCATCTAAGTTTCATACTTTAGTTAATTTTAAAAAATCTAATTGTCGTATCGAAAAACTGTTTACACCCCAGGATTCAGAAAAATCACCTCTTCCATTTGGTACTGAATTTGTAATGATAGGTCTGATATTTCAAATTTATTTTTCCCTTTATCCGTTTTTCCGTTGCCACTTAAAATTAATACTTTAGTTATTTTTTAAAAATCTAATTGTCGCATCGAAAACCTGTTTGCACCCCTGGATTCAGCAAGATCGTCCCTTTCATTCGGTATCAAATTTATAAATATAGGTCTAAAATTGCTAATTTATTTTACCCTTTTTCCGTTTTCAACCCAGATTCGATATGGAACAGCTTTAGTATTGGATCCCTTTGGCAAAATTTGAAATTCGGCACCGAAGTAGCTCGGACGTTTCTCGCCAAGATCTTTAATTGCACAATTGAGATAGCCAATTCAGTTCATCGCAAAAATGGTTTAAAATATTTAAAGTCACCAAAGGGTTCCGATACTTAAGCTGTGCTTTTTGTATTCATTTATTTATAATAGTGTCTATTAAAGACTTCTGTGGTCACGAAATTTGGTGCGTAAATTGTTTGTATGCATCCGGCACTTATTGTAACTGCATTTCACGAAATTCGAAATCCCCCCCCCCTTCTAGGAGTCGGAGGGCAATAAACATGTGTAAAAACATGTTTTTCCGTTTGAATTCGCTTTGAATTATCTTAGAATGGCGAATTTTGGTGTGTGGATATTAAGTATACGCATTATGTACATTAGTGGTATTTTGCAAAACTTCGAGCTCACCCGCTAAAGGTTGGGGAAGTAAGAAGTGGGTAAGTTGTGCCGAAGACAGTGGGGACCCCGACTCCTCACGCTGCGAGCGAGAAAACCTCTACCAATCACAGCGAGAACTTAGGTTATTAATAAAGATATGGCATTTTGACAACTCATTTAAGTTTAATGTCCAGCGAAGCGGGCAAAGCCTGCTAGTTTAATATAAAGCCACTCTAAAATTCACCTATCGATTAGAAATACATAATTTTATAAATAGGAATAATTAATAAATAAAATTGGCTTCAAGATTAGCAAAAGTTTAAGTTTATATAGTACATTGTATAAACAGCATCTTGAGAAAAAATGTACAACGATTTCAGGCAATTTTGTGCGAATGTAGAATATTCTACATTCTCCCCAACAGTTTTTAAATATTTTTGTTAGCTTGTGATATATTATAAAACTGGTTACTAGGGATGAATGTTAAAAAAAATAATTGAGTTGTTTTAGAAAATAAAGTTTTTTTTTTTTTTTTTTTTTTTTTCAAAGGATAAGTTTTTTTTTAATTAAAAAATAATTTATTAATTGTTTTGAAATAAAAATTGTTGTTGAAAAGTCGGGAAAATTACGCTGCTGAAAAGCTGTATCATTACTGCATCATCGCAGATTATAAATATACGTTGTGCTCGATTCTGATGTCTCATTTCCTGTAACCTTTATAAGGTCACAAATGTCCACAGTATATCATTTTCTACAAGAACTACATTTTTAAGCCTATTATTACGATATGTTATTATTATTAAATTGAATGCAGCTTAACGATGAAAAAATACACTTAAAAAAAAAGCCGTTTATAGACCATTTTATGTTGAAGTTTTTGTGTGTCTCCGTAGACGAACAATAATGTGTACACCAAGAAATTTGCAGATAATTTAATGTGATTCATAAATATTTGTATAATATTTCAAGTGAATCGAATGCTCTTTATCACGGAACATACCACACCCCGGCAAGAAAAGTGACACAAGTAAAAAAAAATAGCAGTAGTTGAGAAAAATCATCTTAAAGATAACGATAAAGCATTGATTAGCATTGACAAAAAACTAACAGAACTGCCCCTTAGATTGATAATTTTCGAGATAGAAATGTGATACTTTTTGTGTACGTCGAGGCACTTCGCACACATTTTTTTTTAATGATATAAACACAAAATTATCTCTTTTTCACTAACTAGTGTCACTCTTCTTGCCGGGGTACGATATGAACAACGAATACTTTTTGATTGTTTAAAGACAGGTTTGAATAATGTTTTAGCAAAAAATATATTTTAATCATTTTTACTTAATTGCATGTTTTCTAACGGTGTGCTGGTTTTAGAAAGAACGCCTGGATTATAATTTGAGTAACATTTCCTAAGCTTTTCATTTTTAAAAGACAACAAAGGAGTGTATTTAGAATTTGCTCTTGTGACCTAGTTTTTATACCAAAGAAGCGCAGATGACTTTGCTCTAATAAAAATTCGCATAAAAGGGATTCTTTTTACAGCTATTCATTGTCAAAAGAAATTTTCAGTGTGGCATTTACTGTTTTGCTTAGTATGTCAGTATAATTATATTTCGAATGCGTTGGAAGTAAATGTGACCCTACATCAAAGATAATGTATCATTAAATTAGTTTGGAAAAGATGACCACACCCTTCTGTAATAATTAAAATCTTACAAACAATTATTTTAAATTTTTTTTAATCATGTTTATTTTTACCATTTTCTAGCAAAGTTGGAAAGAGTTTCTGATGTTTTGTCTGTGTGTCTATTTCTGTACATTTTAAGAAATGATTTGAAACTGATATATGTTAATTAGACTCGTTATTGTAAGATTCTTTTCGAAAAAGATGTAAATCGTACTAATGGTTTGCGTAGAAAGATTGAAATGGTAACTGTGGTATATTAAGGCCTATAAGAAGTATTTCATTAAAGTATATTTTTAGTATCGCATAGAAAATAACGAAATTATTATTCAGATGCAAAAAAGAATTCTTTAGACTACAGCATAAATACCACTAGTGACTGTTTTATAAGGGCGCACAAAAATATTTAGATACATTATAAGATATAAGAAAAACTAGTTGGCATAGGTGGACTCTGCTCAGTTCCCCATCATATATATGTTCTCATAAATTTCTAGTGCAGGACATATTATATTCATGTTAAGAGAAATGAATTTGACCAAGCGCTAGACACAGTGACAGAATGAAATCCCCGCCTAATAGGCTATCCACTGTTCACTGTAAAAAAAAAAAAAAAAAAAAAAAAATCTAAAATAGGTAAAAATTTGTAAGATATTTGGGTAAAGCAATGTTCCAAATTGGAAAGTTCTGTTTGTTACCCAAAATGGGTAAGAAAATCTATCTATTTTGAGTTTACAAGCTTGTAATGTATGGTTCACTACCTTGTTTTTTATTTTTGTCTATAATAAATAAAGACGTTATAGAAAATATTGTATCCCTCACCTCTTATTAAAAAAAAAAAAAAAAACCTAACATGCGTAGATGATTTAAACAAAATGTAAACATTTCGTATGCATATGCATGTACACTACAAAAAATAAACCCCAAAGCAATTCTATACCAAATTGGTCTCGCATCCAATATATAACTTTGCAAGAACTAGAAAATATTATTTATCATATATTTGGCAGATAAAATTTCTGAGATTTAAGTTAAAAAACTGTATAATACTATGCCATTGCGCTTTAAAGCAGTAATTTTTTACCCAGAGCAGAATAAATATTTTTACTAAGTAAATGTTTAGATCTAACAAATACATTGTTTTATTTCATATATTAAAATATAACATGTGTTATTTCCTATAATAAAAAATAATAGAATAGATATTATATGTTTATTATATTACGTTTAAAAAGAGAGTTTTATGTAGATTTTTATAAAGTTCTTCGTAGTGTGTAATAAAGCGAATTAGTAAATCAATATTATACACAGGTATGATTTTTATCACTTTGGTATTATGCAAACTGTTTCAATCATTAGTTTTGAAGTTATTTCAAATATGAAAGGTATAAGTCAATATTTCTGCAGTGCAGTTTTTTTTTTTTTTTTTTTTTTTTGTCCCTTAGTGTGACGCTGCTATGTTGGGTTTTTGGGCATTTGCGGAAAGGGTATATCTCTAGCCTCTATGATATATAAAATATGGACCAAACTTGCTAAGTGAATATGTAAGATATACATGAAAAATTATGCTTATCCAATATGGGTATATATCGGACGACAACAAACGCTGCTATTATTCAGTTTGTGCGATTTTTGAGACGGCTATATCTCAGCATCTATTGGTTAAAATTGCACCAAACTACATACAGTTCCCGCCACTTATTAAAATCACATTCGTTCTGAGGCAAAGTGATTTTATTAAGCGGCTGATTTTTATATCCGGCAAATGTTCCTGCCCTTAAGGAAAAGGTATTACTTCTCTGAATTTCGAAAGAAATTTCTAAAGGTAACGAATAATGGAATTAGTAAACAATATTTATTAATTTTTGGTAGATAATTAACTGATTGTTTCTTCGATATAAGGAAATTAAACGCATTCTAAGTTACCGTGCACTTTCGTTAGAGGAAAATCATCATTACGTTACCAAAAGTTCACACTGTTCTTATAAATTTAAAATCTTTCCATTTAAACCTCATGAATTATAGTAATTTCAAAATAAGAACTAGAAATTGCCTTAAAAAAAAAAAAAAAAAAAAAAAAAAAAAATCATTTCAAATCAAATTTGTATTCTATTACTGCGCTTTGAAGAATACGTACTTTGAAATTAGTACGGAGATAAGTTATGGGGCGTGTTTAATTTGTAACTGTGCTGTAAGTGTAAAATCTTCAACAACGAGCGATAACGCAGGGTTTGTTGTGCTTTAATTTCTTTTTCAATGAAAAAAAAAAAAAAAAACCTCACAATGTAAATTTTAAAAAAAAATAGTATGCATAAATGATATTTTTGGCTGTTGAGGAGATATGTTTGAGTTTATTAGCCAGCGATGCTGATTTTATTAAGCGGCGGCTTTAAAAGTAGTTTGTATTGATTTGATTCCGGTCTTGACGATTTGATTAGATTAAGCGGCTGATTTTATTAACCAGTGATTTTATTAAGCGGCGGTTACTGTATTTACATTTTTTATTGGGACAAATAAAGGCTTTTTTATCCCAATTTTGATGAAACAAGATTTTATTCCAAGATTTTACAACATTGATTAAATTTTTCTTCATTTGCACCTATAGGTAATATTGCTATAAAAAATGATATAAAAGAAAGTTTTGTTATAACCCTAGGTATATCATATTACTTATTAATTGACCTAATTGACACATTAGTTATTCATTAGCACGTTAGTTATGAATTGAAATTGTACACGCCCCTCAAATAAATAAACAAATTATTATTATAATAATAATTTTTAAAAACCTAAGATTTATTTTCCATTAAATTATAAAATTTTATCATAACTCGAGCGCGAATTAGTGAAGTTCTATATGAAAAAAATTAACACTTACGACATTAAAAAAAAAAAAAAAAAAAAAAAATTAATGTTAAAAATGGAAAAACACAATACATTATTTGGACATTTTTCCCAAACTGAATATTTTTTAATGGATTGCAATGCATTTACATACTTTTGTGCGTCTCCGTAAAAAAAAAAATATTCCTACGGTAGATATTACTTCTATAAAATTCAAACTATGTAACAAAATGCAACCAACAACGTTGCTTTCTTTATTCTATTCTATTTCTTGAAACAATTATTATAGATGCCACACGCACCACATAAACTTTAAATTTTACATCTACTTTTTAAGATAGCAAGCGATCATGTTTTATGTTAAAATTAAATCATTAAATTCATTTTTTTACTTATTTTTATTTCATTTTGCACGCGCACTTTTTATTTCCTATTTCAAAATTATTAAAAAAAAACTTTTTCGATAGTGTTTGTTTCGATACTGATTATTATTAATTTTCTTTTCCTTTTCTTAAAAAAAAAAAAAAAAAATGATTTTGATGAAATTCTGGCAAAAGCAGAATTTAGCTTAGGACGGAGGACTATTAGTTTTTTTTTTTTTTTTTTTTCAAATTATAACATCGCTTTCAAATTATTCAGTTATATTTTCGATAAATTTTAGATTTCGATAAATGTCCAACTGTCGAAAAATGACGCCGCAAAAATCCCAGATTGAGACTAATAGTCCTCAGTCCTAATAAATAAAGATTTTTTTTTTTTTCTTTTTGTAAAAGCTATATTTTGCACTGTTAAACATAAATAAAAACAGTGGTATTTCAACAGTTAAACTCAATAATTTTTTTAAGTTCTTTCATTCAAAAACCTCTATCTGAAATTTACAATTTTACCATTGCATAAGCATTTTACATTTTTATAACTGCTGTGAGAATTTTCTGAATGAACTAACATTCAATTTCTAAAAAACTACAACAACAAAACAAATTATTTTACATAAGTATTTGAACAAAAATCTAGAATTTTTATTAGGAATATTTTGCATCGATTGTTAACTGTTATTTATTTACTTCAAAACTGGCAGAACCAGTGAATCTATAGACAATACAAAGGAGAAATCCAGCATATTGTCCTTTGTAAACCTACTCTTTATTTCCGTAATATTGATTTCCAAAGGGCATCTACTGTGGCAGGCTATTTTTCAAACTTACAGGTGGGTGAATCGTATCACTTTTTAGTGAGATCGAGATACGATGCGTCAGTTTTGTCTGTTCGGTATTAAATGATGGTTTCCAATGACTTTCATATCGATATGCTATCGTTTACAAAGCGATGTGAATCAATTTAAATTGTATTATGTGATATTGATTTGGTTAAATTGTTGATAGCATTGTTAATCATTTAGTAAAACTCCTCTTTAAAATAATCTGGTATGCAGCAGCAACCGCACGACTTTCCTTACCTACTACTTAACACTTTTTTTGCAGATAGTGTTGTCAGAAGAAATAAATTAACCTGACTAATTAAACTTTTACCATTTTTCCTGCAGTAATCAACTAATCGATACGTTGTAAACACATCTAAAAGAGACTTCATGTAGCAAGTTTAAATAAAAATGTCAGAGCCGTTTTTGAGACACCCATTTAACAGGTCTAATAGGGACATCTTACAGTTTTCCTGTACTAACCAACTAATACGTACCAAACAACCCCTAAAAGAATATTTATGCAGCGATTTTGAAAAAAATCGTTAGAGCTGTTTCTGACATGCCGACTTTCAGTAACACTTCTGATGTTCGTCAAAATTTTGTAATCTCATTTATACACTGGAAACCAACTAATACAAACGAAAGGGCATCTTAAAGTAAGGTAATATGGTGATTTTGAGTAAAATCCGTGGAGATGTTTCTTAAGACACCTGTCCAGACCTAAAATTGATCTGTCAAATCTCGCCGCCTGCCAACTTTCTCGCAGTAATAAAAAAAATAAATAAATAAATAAATAATCTTAAAGCAGGTTTATATAGCAAGTAATAAGAAAAAATTGACAGATGTTTTTGAAATATGGGCTTAAAATATAGTGCCACTTCCGAAACAATATCCTTCCAGGACCTTTTAAAATTTTCATCGTACACCAAAATTCTCAAGGTCAGTTTTTTGTTATGTATATAAAGCTAGTTTTACACTTGTTGAGTTATCAATGTAAGATAAATGTATTCACAAAATATAAAGCATCAAAATTTGGCGTCAAAAAAAAAAAAAAAAAAAAAAAAAAGATTAGTCTATACAGTTTTCCAAATTAAACAAGTTTTTGCAAAATGTCTTTTTTTTTTTTTTTTTTACCGCGCTAATGTTATAACAAAGTACCTTTGATTTTTATAATCAAGAATTCTTCAATTTTTAAGACATTATAACAGTTTTAATTTAGTGATTTACAAAGTTAAATTTATTTATACGAGAGTTGCATTTTAAGTTTCTACAAAAAGTAAGAAGAAAAAGAATTTTTTGGGAACAAACTGTTTTATTGCTTTTAAAAATATTCACCTTTAAGATTTCTACACTCTTCCGCCCGTTCAAACCAATTCTTGAAACAGTTTTTCCACTCTGAAGTTGATATCTCAGAAACATGGCTCTGGAAGGCATCAACAGCTTCTTGAAGTGATGAAAATCGCTGCCCACGCAATTTTTGTTTGACATAAGGGAACAAGAAAAAGTCGTTAGGCGACAAATCAGGAGAATATGGGCAATGATAGATTAATTCGATATTTTTATCCTTCAAATAATCAATTGTTTCACGTGCTGTGTGGGAGCTGGCGTTGTCGTGATGAAGAATGATGCGGCGATTTTTGTTGTTTTTCCTGATTTCATTGATGACTTTTGGCAAACAAATTTCTGTATACCATTTAGCGTTAACAGTTTTTCGGTCCTCTAAAGGAATGGTTGCGATATGTCCTGTAAGGCCGAAGTAACAAGCAATCATTTTCTTGGATGTACTTCGTGAACGAACAACTTTTTTAGAATTCGGTTCATCCGGAAACACCCAAACAGTGGATTGTTGTTTAGTTCCCGGCTCATACGAATATATCCAAATTTCGTCACCTGTAACGATGTTTGTTGTCTACGGATTTTGCTATTCCCATTTTGAATTTTTTTAGCATTTCCTTACACCAATTTACACGAGCCTCTTTTTGAGCTTCTGACAAATTGTGCTGAATCCCTCTGAAACAAATCATTTTAACAGCTAAATGTTCAATCAAAATCGAATGCTTCTATCTCACTATACGTGACATGCCGATTTTCTTCAATCATCTTGTGCACAGCATCGATGTTGTTTGGAATCACTACCGATTTTGGTCGTCCTTCTCGAGATTCATCACTGATGGACGCACGGCCACGACAAAATTCTGCAAACCAATTGTAAACAGTCTTTTCTGATGGTGCTTCATTACCAAAAGTTTCACGAAGCGATACTGTGCATTTTTGTCGAATGAGGCCTTTCTTATAAAAAATCATCCAACGGAAACCTTCATGAGTTGCTTCCATTTTTTTTTTCACTCACTTGCTTCTTTTAAACACTCACTCTAAACAAAATACGCAGACGATTTCTAAATCTAAGATGTCACTGATTCCAAGATAATAAAAAAAAAAAAAAAAAAAAAAAAAAATGTGAATTTTACAAATATCCCGAAGACAAATTTCAGTAGTGCCTTCTATTGGTCGTTTGTAAAAACATAAAAGGCAACCCTCGTATATATAAAAGTGATTGTTTGTTTGCCCAGATTTTAGTTCGCTATACAAAGCTACACCATTCAACCGAGCGCTACGAAAACTGGTATGCTTATTAATCAGGACAAAATCTAGCTAAAGTCAAATTTTTTAGTTCAATCGGGTAATTGCATCAAAAGATATTAAATAAAAACTTTATTAAACCGATTTTAACTTTAAAATGATTAAAAAGAAAGGTATATTTGATGTCAAAATAAACAATTGAAATACATGTTTATTTATTTATTTATTTTTTTCCTAAAATAAAATGTTTTTTGCTTCGCGTTAATAGTAATAAAAATTAAAGGGGAAAAAACTTAGTTACTCTATGAAAATACCTTTATCAGGATTTAACTATTTAAAATATGGGCTTTTATTGAGATTTTTTTTTTCTAAGTGAATATTATAAAAATCGATTTTATTATTATTATTATTATTATTATTATTATTATTATTATTATTATTTTATTTTTTATGTAACAGCTTAGCATCGGACCCCTTTGGCAAAGTTTGAAATTTGGCACTAAAGTAGCTTGGACATTTCCCGCTAAGGTCTTTAGGTATACAATTGCGATAGCCATTATAATTCATCGCAAAAATGGCTAAAAATATTTAAACTGGCCAAGGGAATTCCACAATAAAGATGTGCCTTTTGTGTTTATTTATTTGTAATATTGACTTTGAGAAATGTTTCATGCATTTCTCTTTCCATTTTACATCGTTGTTCAGTTCTTTCATTGCTTTCAAAATTCTATAAACATTACTTCAACCTGAACAACGTCGGGTTGACCTGTTAGTTCATTTATATATATATATATATATATATATATATATATATATATATATATATATATATATGTATTTATTTATTTATTTTATTTTTATTTTTATTTTTATTTTTTCAATTGTGTGCGTTATTTTGAAAGCCTTAATAATTTGTTTTATATACATTTGTGATAATCAGTGAGATCTTTAACTGAAATAGTCATAAAATCTTTCTAGACAGTTTTCTCTACACTGAGAAAAAAAATTTACCGCTTTCATCTAGAACGAATAGGTGGTTCTTTTCTAAATCCCTAAACTAGAAATATAGATTTCCGAGCTATGAGAATAAGGCACGTCAATTCACTGAGAAAAAATTCTATAACTGACATCTAGAATCTAAATTGTGGCGCTAGAAAAAATAGTTCCATGTCATCCTTATAAATTCTTACAAAAAATTTTCTAGTCCCCTTCGAAAACGAATTCTAGAGACCTCTATTAGAATTCTTGAGCGTTTGCCTATACTGTCGAGGACAAACCTATTTGAAAATATCTCCAAATAAATGTGAATACAAAAGGCGGGTTTCAGCAACTATAATCTTGGTTTATGACCCAATTCTAGAAAATCAAAGCGAGAATTTCTCGTAATACAAAAGATTCCGAATGTTGTTTCACCATATAGAAATGTGTAGATTAGAAATTCTTGACCATTTCGTCTATTCAGTTTATTGGCCTGCCTTATGCTCGCTCGGAATAATAGCTCGGAAATCTATATTTCTAGTTTAAGGATTTAGAAAATGACCATTTATTCATTCTAGATGAAGGTGGTATATTTTTTTTTCGCAGCCTACACAATGTAACATTACAGTTACAAATATTTATTGAGAAAAAAGAAAGGAATAATCATAATATAAAAACCTTTTTATATACCATGTTTTTAAATTTTCTGTTGAATCATAGCGCTATACGTAAGCGAAGTGTGACGCCACTAACCGTCCGTGGATACAAGAAAAAGATTTCTTATGTTAATCGCCCATTGAATTTTTTGTAAAAAATTATTAAAAATCGAAGAAAATTATTTCCCGATTTTAATCCCCGTATTTGGATATGGATCTGTATTAGTTATCCTATGCATGTGTTAGATTGAGTTATTTTTCTGTCAAATTGACAAAATTTTAATTTAAATTTCAAAACTCTGTCATCCTTGCCGTTTTTTGTATTTGGCGATCAAAAACGTAATACGAAAATATACATGCCAGAGGTATATTTTCGAAATATGCATTATACGAAATATTGTTTTATATTATTCATTACTCTCTTAATATAATTTGTTAAAATAACCATGATTTTTGAAAAGAATTAAATATGTTCCCCAGATAATTTGGCGATATTTTTTTTTTCCCCAACAAGGATGACAGATATGAAATCTATTCCGCTGCAACATATGAGTATCTTATATCAGACACTTTATTTAGACTTTTGAAAACAAATTTGGCTTCAACTTATGGTAGAATATTTACCATTTTCCTTTTAATTAGTATGTTAGTTGGATATTTATTGTGTAAATATCATCCTTTAAAATAAAATGTTTATGTTTTCAATCGAATATGGAAATTTGCCATTTTTTTTTCTAGAGTTTTGAAATTTAAAATTCAAATTTTATCAATTTTACAGCAAAAACAACTTAATCTAACGCATGCACACGATAACTAATGTATATCTATACCCAAATATGGGAATTAAAATCGAGGAATCGTTAGCAGATGTGATATGTATGTTTTCTTTTCAAAGAAATTAATAAATTAAATAGCATAATAACCGTAATAAAGAACGAATACGATTCTAATGAAAGAATTAATTTAAGAAAATGAAAGAAAAATTATCAATTAACGAAATTAATATAAAAGAAAAGCACATTAATCAAAAGTTGAGAAAAAAAATCTCGACCAGGTGCACTACTGCGAGGTCGGAGCTATCCCTGTGCCAAATTTTATAATTGTGGCTGTGGTTGTGTGAGCTAAGGCCGATTGACTACACTAGGATCCTACTGCCGAGTTTTATAGCTCTGTGATCAGTAGCCTAAGTTCCAGAGCTCAGACAGATACACAATTTTCTTTATTTCTATAGATTAATATAATATACTCTTATAGTTAATATAACTGCAAAGAGTATTATGTAAAAAAAAATATTTTCAATTCGCAGAATATGTACAATCAGTCTTAGTTTACAGACATTCTTTTGTTGACACTCATTTTCTTTTTTTTTTTTTTTTTTTATGAATATCATTTGCAAAAGATGGCAGCACTACAACTTTTGGTGTATTTGTTTTATGATGCGTCACTAGATGGCAGCACTACTTTTAAATTTAACGATTTCAATGGAAACCAGTTTATTTCAGAACAGATGCTCCATATTCATTTTGATTTTAACCAAATATACAAACAGTGTATTGCATTTGTAAATCATTTGAGGCAATAGTCTTGTCACTAGAAATTTCAAAAGAATTCCAATCCTTTTCCATTCAAATTTAAACTGAAATGTTTATATATTCCATTTTTTTATTTTTTTTTTTAAGAACCTGCATAATTTTTTTATTATATATATGCAGTTTTCTGGAAAGGTATTATGACTTATTTACCAAGTATACTAGATGCTATCGCGTTCTCTCATAATATATTTTCATTCATACCTACAAACATTATCAAACATAATAATGAAATCACGTAAAATCAAATCTGGAAAAGTGTATAGAAAGAAATGCCATGTACATACGCTGTCGCACAACCAGTACCCGAGAGGCTCTCTGCTGTCAAAGGTGGAAGACAAGAAGTTACTTTTTATAGTTTAATCTCAGATCGCGCTTGTCGACTTAGCCGTTCGGAACTTCCATGATTTTCTCTGAAATTTGCGTAAATACCAGCTAAGACTGCCTAGAATACCCCTCCCCCCCTCCCCAAGAGAGCCCTACACCTACAAGCTCATACTGAGAAAAAAAACTCTGTAACTGACATCTAGAATCTAGTTTGTGGATCTAGTAAAAATAGTCCCATGTCCGCCTTATAAATTCTAGTCCCCTTTGAAAGTGAGTTCTAGAAACCCCTATTAGAACTCCAGAGTGTTTGCGTATATTATCGAGGTCAAACGTATTTAAAAATCTCTGCAAATAAATGTGTATACAAAAGGCGAGTTTTAGCAACTATAATCTTGGTTTATGATCCAATTCTAGAAAATCAAGCGAGAATTTCTCGCAGTGAAAAGGATTCAGAATATTGTTTCCCCATCTAGAAATGTATACACTAGACGATCATTTCGTCTATTCAGCTTATCGGCATGCCTTATACGCATAACTCGGAAATCTATATTTCTAGTTTAGGGATATAGAAACTGACCACTTATTCGTTTTAGATGAAAGCGGTATATATATATATATATATATATATATATATATATATATATATATATACATATATATATTCTCAGAGCAGGACGCCTAGTAGCCAGTGTAGTCAATCTACCTTATCCAACACTCTGTCGAACAAATTCATAGTCAAGATTTTACTAAAAAAGACAAAAACTTAAACAAATAAATAAATAAAATGGATATATCTTTATGATTATAATATTTTATTCAAAATATGCGTATACGAAAATTAAATTAAAATTTTTACAGCATCTTACTAACTAATTTAGTTTGCAGACAATAAAAGGGAAAAAAGTATAATAATTAGAATTATTTCCTAAATAGAAATTGACTAGGACCCCTTAGAAAGATTTCCCATGCAGCATAGGCCTAGGTCCCAAGTGCTGGCAATCGACCTTATATCTTAACAAACACGTCCTAAACAGAATTTAGTGAACGCAACTGGCCTGAACCTCTAAACCCACCATCACCTAAACCAAACTTAATTTTAAACGATAGGCTCTGTGTGCGTGTGTGTAATTTAATATATGTTACAGGATTTCTTGCTTTATTCAAGGTATTTATTATGAAAACCTTTTCTTTTCTGTGTGAATTTGGTATAATAGTTATATTTTCATTTATTTATATATAAAACATTGAGGGGGGGGGGGAATTACTTCGCCTTAATATATGAAATTGCGTACTTTAGCAACAGTTGTAGGCGAGAAGTGCCGGATACAAGTAAAGGTCACTTTCGTCGACATAACCGAAGTTAAGACGACATAACTTTCGTTTTCTCCGAAACTCACGTAAATACGGGGTAAGAAAAGGGAGAGTATTTCACCCACCACATGCAGTCAATCGTCCTTAATTCCTAAACTCACCTCTTTAGTCTTTAGCAATGATTATTATAATCATTTCTCAAAATTTCTTTCGCCAGTTTTCTCTAAATTTTATTTTTAATGCAATGTTTAACTTGGTGCCAAAGTAAAAAATAAAATAAATCGAAACTGTATTCTTTTGATCATTTTGTCTGAAATAAAAAGTCCTTAACTTCAAATATTTATTCAATTATTACAATTATTAAAATCCATCCCCTTGTATTATAATAAAAATTTATAATAAGGAAGATGGTATTGTTGAGTTGAGGATGATACGTGAACGCCGACTGTCAACACGAAGGACCTAGGTTTTAGGGAAAATGTCCTCCATGGGTATCTTTCTCAGTGGAACTAACCCGTATGCACATGGTTTTTAAAAAATAAATAATTAAAAATCACCGAAAATAACGATGGAACCATGGTTTGAACCCAACCCCTCCCTAACTACCTTCTTCGAGGGGGGGGGGTTGAATTAGGGTCAATTGTCTACACTTGCGGCCTAAGCCTTGTTGGGATGCTTTCTGTGGGGGGTCTTTTTAAGGTGCCTTAACCATATTTACGCGAGAGTAAATCTTCGGAAAAAAACACAAAACTTCGAAAGGCTAGGCAGGTGAACGCGATTTGGATCGAACCCGACGCCTTCCGTCTATCAGCTTAGAGAGAAAAACATCCATGTTGCTGGTGGGGCCTTATACCAGCTTCAAGAGTAGAGCCTTACTACCATTGACGGAGAGACCTGAAAATAGTTGCAAATAACCATGAAATATTATCAGATTTTACGTTTTATTTATTTTTTTATTTTTTTATTCTTTATTAATTTTTTTAACTTGTAAAAAAACACAGAGATTATTTCAGATGTACTTTATAGAAAATTATTCCAAATTTAGTTAAAAATTAGTTATTATAATTTAAAAATGTTAAAGAGACCCCCTTTTTTTTAATAGTTAGATAATTATTACAATGAAAAACTTTTATTATAATATAGGTTTTTTTTTTTGTTATGTTTTATTAAATTCAATTATAAAGCCCAGTTTGGAGGGGGGGGGGGGGATGTATTCTTCAAATAACCTGAAATTGAGCTATTTGTACTGAACGCCTATGAATTTTCCTGAACTAACCAACTATATCATTCGAAAGAACATCTAATAGAGTGTTTACATAGCAACTTAGAAGAAAACCGTTAGAGCCGTTCTTGAGATACGGACTTACGGTCCCACTTCCAGTCTTTCCAATTTTCACCAAAATTTGGAAAATTCATCTGTACACCAGACCTGTCTCAATTCTGAAGTTTCGTAGTTCTATCTTTATTAGTTCCGAAATATGATAGTCAGAAGTTTCCATACATACATACATACATACACACACATACATACACACACACTGACCAATTGCTAAAAACTACCTTTTCGGCCTCAGGAGGCCTTAAAACGTGTAACTCAGGTGAAAACGCGATATCGAATTTTAGGACCGAATATACAATACTTCCATTACCCCTTTCTCCGTCATGTATCGGCAATCGTTAATGTGCGCGAAAAGCATCATCACGCTGAATAAATCCAAGTAAAAAATTCTGCTTCTATTTAAAATGTAACAAATTTAATGAAATTACTTTTAAATTTTAAATTATTATTATTTGTTAAATTATTAATTATTCATTTAATTTAATTTATTTATTTTTGATTGTTTATGAATTTTTAAGTAAGCAATAACTACCTAATTTTTATTATATGCATATACACGCACATTTTTCCCCCACATATATATATAACGATTCACATTTATAGATTTCAGTAGTATTTTTACTGAAATGATATTCGTATATTCTTTGAAAATTACTAATAAAAACTGAACAATTAATTATCCAAAACTTCCCATAAACATTGTAGTTTTTCTTTTTCTATATAGGGTAAGTCCGGGAGAGATGGACCACGTTTTTTCTTCGTTCTCTAAAAGCTGTGCATTAACATATATTTTACTTTTCATTGTATATATATATAGTGTATGATGTTTCTTATAAAAATACTAATGTAGAAGGTCATACCTTTAAAGGAATTCCTGTTATGATTTTTTAAAACTTTTGCTATGTGGTCCATCTCACCCCAAGTAGTCCGGGTAAGATGGACCATTTGAATGGGAGAGACGGACCACAGTAAAATAATGAAATAATTGCACATGTATTATATTTATAAGTGTTTATTTTCATTACATGAGAATCAACTTAACTTACTTACAAGTAAATTATTTAATAGTAAGTTTACATGTATTACTATTTGACTTTTATTATGTATCAAACTTAAGTTGTTAAAATTATTTCTTGAATTCTTATTGAATTCAAACACTATATGAAAATGTTTTTATACACTATGAGTTAAGATTGTTTTGCAGTCGCTATTTACTGCTATTTAATTTCTTCCCACAATAATCGCATGTTACTTCAAACCGGAACATTCTTCGTGAAGCCAACGCAAACAAGATACACACTGTATCCAATCTACTTTTTGTTTTGTCTCGTTGTAATATTCACCGCATCCCACACATTCGTTTTCGTTCCAATCTTCTACATAGTCATCTTCGTCATCATTTGTTTCTGGAATGTTTACATCAATATCAGAGTCTGATGAGGATGAATATTGAACCTTTTTTACTACTTTATTTTTCTTCGTTTGCTTTGGTTTCTTGTTTTTCGCAAAATCCTCTTGCAAACCAATTTTTTTCTGCTTTTCGTCTCTTATTTTTTCCTTCTCAAGTTTTTCTTTTTTCTTCTTCTTTACTTTTAAAATATTTTCTGGAGAACTTAAAATGGTGGCAACAGTTTCGGACTTTCGTTTTAGTGGCTTTTTTTTGTTCACGTTTGGTAAGGGAGATATTTGCTCCAGAAGTTTTGTAGGCGTGAAACTTTCAGAAGTGTTTTGCTTAGATGTGCTTGGAACAGCAGGATCGACTTCAGGAACAGTATTTTTTACTGCAGAACGAGATTCTGTCAACTGAGTTTCCCCATTGTCTACTGCAGATGTTTGTGCTAAATCAACACTAATTTCAATTTCAACACAGTCTTCTGATAAATAAGCATAATGTGGTATCACATCAGGGTTAAAAGGAATTATTCCACATGCCCGAAAACCACTGATGCCATTTTCAGCATTTGCCGATTTTAACCATTCAGAATTAAGTAAATAACAAATTGAAGTCTGTTTATTTTTCTGGAAGGATTATTCTTCAGAAAATTATTGCAAGCAGCATAGTAATTTGCCTTTAGCGACTTAAAAAAAGAACAGTCAAGAGGCTGCAGCCAGTGAGTGGTATGAGGTGGCAAACTCAATAGAATTATATCGTTCTCCTCAGCATTACTCTAACATTTCAAGACTTCTAGTATATGATGCGTGACCTTTAAGAATAAGCAATACTTTGCCTATCGCTTTCCTAGGAGTGAAATGATTTTTTAACCAATCCAAAAATATATCAGAATTAACGTAAGTAGACTGTGGCGACATTTTAATTTGTGCTCCAAGCGGCATTCCATCCAAAAACTCATGTTTTATGTTTTTTTCTTTGAAAATACAATAAGGAGGAAGAGATGTTCCCTCGCCATTAATAGATGCTAAAAGTGAAATAGTTTCTCCTTTTTCTCCAGTTATAATTGATGCCACATTTTTAGAACCTTTATTGACCACTTCGCCGGGCTTTAATTCAACTGTAAACCAGTTTCATCCATATTAAAAATACAAAGGGGCATTTCAAAAAGATCACATTCCTTAAGCACACATTCGAGCAATTTAAAATAGT
This sequence comes from Salticus scenicus, assembly GCA_963930645.1. Classification (NCBI taxonomy): domain Eukaryota; kingdom Metazoa; phylum Arthropoda; class Arachnida; order Araneae; family Salticidae; genus Salticus; species Salticus scenicus. The sequence continues at coordinate 15,804,729 of OZ005655.1, forward strand.
TATACACAGTTTTCTTGTTCATTCCTTTTGTTCGGGCGACCGACACTCCTCCTGCTTTTCTTATTGAGAGCTTATGATTTCGAGCAAGGAATGACTGTAACCAGTCATAGCCAGCCTTTTTAGCTTCTTTATTAAAAGTATGAGGTATCTCAAGTTTTTACGCTAATTCGTAAGACAGAATCTCTAGAAGGTGAAAAACCCAGATTCTGTGGTTTTTGTATGTGTAAAACATTTTTATTTTCATTGTCATACCCCATATCGATGACGGTCCTAAAGTACCTTTGGTAAAGTTATGAGTTTTAATTCTTCTCTAGTTTTAGGAACGCTGAAAGTTTTTGCCGCTTCATTCACAACAGTATTCTTTTCTTCGTCGGGTTCAACAGCATTTTTCAAATTAGCTTCAATCCATTCCTCGTGTATGGACGAACCTTTCCTAATATAGGTAGTTGCCATATTCTAAAAACAGAAAAATACTATCCTTTAGTATTTTAAATTTAATTATTTGAAAATCAATATTTTAAAAACTCAAGGTTTTATAGGGTCCATCTCTCCCGTCTAGACGTGGTCCATCTCTCCCAATCGTCTGAGTGAAAAGTACAATCCCCCCTACCCCTTCACTATAGATTTCACGTCGCCATTTTAGGTTATTCGAAAGCTGACCTGTACCCAGACATTACAGTACCAAAAGCAGATAGATTACATTTCATACAAAAGCTTAGATTGTATAATTATAACCATGTAAAAAAATTATTCGACTTACTAAAAAAAAAAAAAAAAAATGGTTTTTAGCTGAAAAAATATTGTGTTTTTTGAGAAGCAAATAGTAGCACGCCATACAAAACGTCTTTCCGTACCTGAGTGAGATAGTAGCTCCATCTATGGAGAAGCGCATTAACGAAATTTCTGACTGGTCCATCTCACACGGTGGTCCATTCTACCGGAATTACCCATTCTGCATGGATTGCCACATAACGACGTAACAGCAACATGTATTGAGATTCACTATAGCAAATTCCGTCTTAAAAATAATGTATGTATTACTCATGGTTTGTTTATATGAACATGGAAAATACAATGCATACATTACAGATTAAATCGAGAGGAAAATGTGTATTCGTGCTTGCTTTTTTCAATTGATATATTCTAGAAATATCAACGGTATAAAAACTGGACAATTAATTACTCAAATTTTCCCATGAACGTTAACAAATTTATTTTATTTTATTTTATTTATTTGTTACAATGCACGAATGGATTGCTCCATATCGGTTGTAAGTTATTGAGATTCACTACAGCAATGTCTGTTTTAAAAATAATGATCATATTATTGATGACTTATTTATCAGAACATAAAAAATACATTATAATTTACGGCAAGAGGAAAAACCGTATTTTATTATTTCGATCCGAACTGTTTTTGTTGGTTTTCCAATTGAAGGTGTCTGCTTTCAAATCACTTATTTATATTGAATGTGTAATTATCTCATTAAAAATAAAATAAAATAAAAAACACACCGTATACAGTACAGTCTGAGGCTGGAGAATTCTTTTTGTACTAGTTGCAAGAATTTTTAACTGTTTATTACAGTCCATAAAATTTTGCCTATAAAGCTGTTACCGCATGGTTTAGTACATAAATATCATTTTCAATAAAACTTTTTGCCAAAACTCTATCAACTAGAATAAACAGTTAAAAAGTGTTGGCACAAGTATAAAGATCGTTTCCAACAAAATTAGTTGTAAGCAGAATAATCATTTGTAAAAACAAAAATGTTATTGCGTCAAGTAATAAGTAATGTCGTTTTTATAAAATATAAAACTGTCGTACACCAGAAAAAATTTCAAGTATAGTAATTATATTTCACAGAGTAGGCGTGTCTTTTGCTTCAAATTTCGCAAAGGAAACCTTTCACTGAAAAATGAAACACGTCCTGGTCGTATATCTCATTTTGATTAGGAAGCGTTACAAGCTCTTTTGGTCCAAAAAAAATCAAGCAACTCAGAAAGAACTTGCAGAAGCATTAAACTGTTCTCAGAAAACAATTTGCAACCAATTACGATCGCTTGGTAAGGTTAAAAAATTTGGAAAGTGGGTTCCACATAAACTGAACCAGGCAAACAGAGATCAGAGAGTTGCCATTTGCAAATCTCTCTTGTCACGTCACAACCGTTCACCTTTTCTGGAACAAATTGTAACAGGGGACGAAAAGTGGGTACTCTAGGCGAATTTAAAAAGACGACCAGAATGGGTAGACAAAGATGACACTCCCCAACCTTCACCGAAAGCAGATTTACATCCAAAAAAAAGTGATGCTGTGCGTCTGGTGGAACTTTAGAGGTGTAATTTATTTTGAGCTGTTACCAACGAATCAAACAATAACAGGCGAGGTTTATTGTCATCAATTGGATAGACATCATCAAGTTTTAATTCAAAAGGAACCCGTACTGATCAACCAAAAGGGCGTCATTCTTCAACATGACAATGCCCACCCACACGTCGCACAAATTTCTGTAGAAAAACTAAAACAGTTAGGGTGGGATGTTCTTCCGCATCCACCTTATTCCCCAGACGTAGCTCCGTTAGATTATCATTTATTTCGTTCACATACAAAATTTTCTGAACGGAAAAAGATTTCATAAGGAAGAAGCTCTGAAAAGCGCTATCTCTAGCTTTTTTTAATCGAAACCAGAAGAGTTCTATAAACGAGGGATAAATGGCCTATTAAAATGTTGGACAGAAGTTGTGGAAAAGAACGGATTATGCATAACTGATTAACTGTAACTTTATGTTTTATATTGTATTGTACTCTTTTGTATTACATTGGAAATGAAAAAAAAAATGCCATTGGAGATAAATAGAAATTATCATTATTTTATGATTCATTCTTCTTGTGTATTTCTTATATTTCATAATTATGGAAAGGCATCTATTAATATTTAATTTAATTACCTATCGATATATATAAAGAAAAAAAAAAAGAACTTTAACACTTTTGCGACCGCTGACGTAGGTTCACGTCATTTGAAAATCTCTAACTCCACCAGTACGCGTTTCTCTTTCAAATTGTATGTTATCTATTTCTTAAAAATATATACAATATTCATACTTGTACTATTAATATACTATGGATATAAATGCTTTGATTAGAAAAAGTATAACTATAATGTATATCTATTTGTAATATAAATGTGAATATGGAAAATTTTGTTCTTAAATATTGTAACTGAGGCGAATAACGCCCACAAGCGGACCTTGCTGTGGAAAAGACAAAAACACGTGGTCGCGAATGTGTTAATATTACTTTGCTAATATTACTTTGCACGCCTACTCTGTGAAATAATATGTTTGCTATACTTGAAACTTTTTCTGGTGTGCGATAGTTTTATATTATGCGCATTATAAAAACGACATTACTTATTACTTGGCCCAATATCTTATACTATTAAGTGAGCAATATTTGTATATTTCACTGTTCTCGAAAACGGTAGGTCAGACAGTCACGAGATTTAACACAAAGGTGCCCCCCGAAGGGTCATTGTGCACATCGAAGTCAGATTTTCGAATTTTTGATTAGTTTTTTCTTAATTAATTAAAATGTGAAAATAATAACCTTCTAATTTCTGATAAATAAGACATTTAAATTTTAACATTTTATCCATAATTTAATTGTTGCCAATTTTTTTTTCCGACAAAATAATAATAATTAAAAAAAAAAAAAAAAAAAAAAAAAAACGTACATTTATTTAAAATGAGGAAAATAAATCAAAAAGATTAGAAAATAAATTAGAAATATCAGTCGCATCGTTACAAATAAGATACCAAATGAAAGGGAAAATTTTTGTAAATCCGATGCATTAAACAGCTTATCAATCGGATGATTAGTTTTTTCTTAATTAATTAAAATGTGAAAATAATAACCATCTAATTTCTGATAAATAAGCCATTTAAATTTTAAAATTTTATACATAATTTAATTGTTGCCACTTTTTTTTCGACAAAATAATAATAATTTAAAAAAAAAAAAAAAAAAAACGTACATTTATTTAAAATGAGGAAAATAGAGTTCTAACAACCACGTGACTTTCTTCTTTGCTGAAGGACGACGCTAATTTTTCCATGCCTTTGGAAGCATATTAGTCGAATTTTTTTATGCTTTTGCAAATACATTTACAACACTGTGTTACAACAAACTTGTAACACTATTCCGCATTGATAAAATGGGTAAGTGAGGTCCACTGTCCCTCAGCAAACATGCTCGTGACGTCATCTGTTACAACTCTATAAATCAGAAAGATTAGAAAATAAATTAGAAATATCAGTCGCATCGTTACAAATAAGATAGCAAATGAAAGGGAAAATTTTTGTAAATCCGATGCATTAAACAGCTTATCAATCGGACAATTAGATTTTTTAAAATTAACTAAAGTATGAATTTTAGGTGGACACAGCAGAAGATTGTATGGAAATCGTTAGGAGAAAAAAAAATGAAAAATCTGCTTCACATTAAGTCACATGATTTTTAAGTGGGATTAAAAATTGCAGTTTTCAAATTCTTTTAAATTTTCTCTCACGAACACAAAAATATAATATACAGCCTGTACCCCACAAGACCAACTTGCATTTCAAATTTCATCAATTATTTTGGTTAATAAACAAAAGTTATTATTATTTTTTTTTTTCAAATTAAGTTTTATTCTATCTATGTGAACATAGATATAATAATATATATAGATCTATCATCCCCATATTATTCTGCAAAGATTTTTGATGCCGAAAAAAAAGCTTTGGAACCAGCCATTAAGTGGTATTGAAGGAAAAAAGGAAAAAAAGAAGAATGAATTTGAAACTATATCTGGAGCTTTTCATTCACCTTTAGTAAATAAATTATTCATGAATTTTATTTGCTAAAACATTCGTGTATATTCCCGTGTGTATTCACTCGGGGAAAGACTGCCATATTTTGGTAAAATCGCCGTCTTTTCCCGAGTGAAAAGGAATCACTTTTTTCTCCCCAATGATCAATCTATATATTATTACTATATCTATGTATGTGATACGATACATTAATAATTTGGGTTTTAAAATTTTTTTAAATAGATTATTTAAACTCTATGAACCATATTTTTATTCTATCAGTTTCAATAACAGATCCTGCTGGTCGATTTTTTAAATTTTGGTGTTGAAGTACACCGAACGTTTTTCGACAAGAAGTTTAATATAACAACAGCCATTTTAATCTAAGTAGCGCATCAAATATATAAAAACATAAATGATTTATTTTTACACAAAATTTACAGAACAAATGCAGTTTTAAAGATAGGAAATTTATTTCAACAAGCACTATTTTAAACCTAAAAACCATTAAAAACATAATCAGAATATAAAGGATTCTTATGTATAAACAAAAAAGAGTCTGATAAAATTATTAGCAAAATAGTCTTCCCCGTTTCATACAAAAAAAAAAAAAAAAAAAAAATCTATCGCTAATATGGCGACAAAAATTCAAAAGCCGCCAATGAAGCGACATAATAAAGTTGTGTAACACGATAATGTTTACCTATTTATTTATTTTTAGTTCCCCATCATACTATAGGTATGGGGAACTTAAGTAATCGTGAAAATTTTCGACCTCGGTTTTTTGACTTTTCTACACATTTTCAGGTGTGAGGAATCCGAAAATGACAAAATTTCTATGGTGTCTGTCTGTAGGGTGTCTGTTAGTCTGTTAGTGTGTTAGTGGGTTAGTCCGTTAGTTTGTTAGTCTGTGTACACGAAATCTCAAGAACAAATTGTCGCAGAGAGGTCAGATCAGTTTTAAAATATCACTTTCAACACTGGCAAGAACCCTATTCATTTGCAACATTCGAATTTAAAAACTTCGTAAGTTATTAGAAATTTACGATTTTCTTAACATGGGAGAATAGGACAAAAATCCAGTTAAACGTGCATTAAATGGAAACTTTTTACTGTAAAAATGTCAGACCAGTTTTAAATTATCCGTTTTGATGCCGGAATGAACATCAGTAACTATAAATATGCTACTTTGAAAATTTCGCAAGTTATTGGAAATTTACGAATTTCTTAACATGGCAGTATAGGGCAAAATTTCACATAAACGTCAATTTTGAGAGATATTTTCATCGTAAAGATGTCAGACTTCTTTTGAAATATTATTTAGGACACTGGCATGAATATTAATGACTATGAATTTTCCAATACAAAGATTTCGTAAGTTATTCGAAATTTACGAATTTCTTAACATGGCAGAATAGAGAAAATTTCACATAAACGTCAATCTTGAGGGATATTTTCACCATAAAGATGTCAGACCACTTTCGAAATATTATTTAGGATACTGGCATGAATATCATAGACTATGATTTTTCCAATTTAAAAAAAATCGTAAGTTATTTGGAATTTACGATTTACTTAACATGTCAGAATAAGGCAAAATTGAGCATAAATTTCCATTTTGAGGATCCTAAATACATTAGACAACTTCAAAATTACGTTTATGGTATTTGTTTGAACATGATTGAATACAAATATTCTACTAGGAAAATTTCGTAAATTATTCGTAATTTACAATTTTATGAACATAGCGAAATTGTAAATTTTTCATATAAATATGAATTTTGAGGATTATTGCATTGGAAATAGTAGCATGAAAACTAAACAACGGAATTGACCGCGATAAAATAAATTAATACATTAGAATAAGATAAATATATCGAAGTGAACGTTGGATAGTCTCTTAGGCGGGGATTTCATTCTGTCACTGTATCAAGCTTTGGTCAAATTCATTTCTTTTAACATGATTATAATACGTCTCGCACTAGAAATTTCTGAGAACATAAATATGATGGGGAACTGAGCAGAGTCCACCTATGCCAACTATTTTATATAATAATCACTATGCTAATTTATCATACAAATAAATGAGCCTCTGTGTGTTACTGCACTTGCACGCTGTCGAACAGAAATATTTGAAAAATTCAAATTAATATTTAAATAAATAAATAAAAATATGCTTAATGGGAAATATATATAACCACAAAAAGATTAGTTGTCTAAAATACGGCGGAAATAGCGCTCATAGCATATTGTTACAAGGGATTAAGTCTTATTGTTACAATGGATTAAGTCTAAAATGGTGACAAAAATTCAAAAGCCGCCAAAGAGAACAATATTAAGGCTGTACTATCAGGTTTACAACCCATGAATTATATATAAACACAAAAAATTATTTGTCTCATGCGACAGATGTAGCCGGTCACAGCATATTGTAATATTTGGCGTGAAATTGCTGTCATTTATTGGTTGATTGGATAAACAATGAAGAATAAATTGAATAAACATATGAAATAACGTAAAAGCAAATATTATGTTGTCTAAACCCAGTTACATTTGAGTCCAGTCCGAGTTACATGTGAACAACACGTATAGTGTTGTTCACATGTAACTGGGATTCAAATATAAAAGGGAAACTCCAATTTTTTCGATACTATCTATTTCGAAACTGTTATATAATAAGCACCTAAATGGAAGCACATTGGTAAACTATTGTCGCAGGTAATAGGGACAAGCGCCCGAGTTGCAGTGGATGACCAAATCGCTGCCGAATGCAGCAGGGACCTGGAGCGAGCTTTTGAGCAATTTCAGTAATTTATTTTATTTTATTTTTATAAAGCTATATAGAAAAGAGTTTCCTTTAAATTTAGTGGCCAGCGAAGCGGGCAAAGCCTGCTAGTTTTCGATTAATTAATAATAATAGACACAATAATAGTGCAAACAGAGGTTCATTCGTTAGTTTTGATGCAGTCATCTTTGCATTCAATTTAAAGAGCCATCTAGCGGTTCACCACACTTGCGTTGCGACCATGCTTTTGTGACAAAAATTACTCGTTTGGATGTGTACTTTCACCCCTTAATTCTTTTATCAAAAGTTCAGGAACACACTGCATTAAGAAATCTGTTTATTGGTGAATTTTGAGGCTTACTTTTCTTTCTTTTTTTTTTTTTTTTTTTTTTTTTTTTTTTTAACAATTTCTAAAGAAGTTGAAAAACGTATATGACTTCGGTAAGACGTCTATCTGCCTGTGTTCTCATTTCCGTAAGTATAAAGAAAATACCTTGAAAAAAATAATAATAATATAAAATTATCTATGTATCAATCTATATATATATATATATATTTGGGATTACTTTAAATTTATTATCAGTTTGTATATGTATGTATATTTATGTGTGTATGTGTATGTTTGTATGTATATAAAATTCATATTTATTATATTCTATTTCTTATTTAAAATGATACATATTCACAGGGATTCTGTAAAGAGTTCAAATCATTTCATTCTACGAGACGTAATTTTTTAAAGCATATTTTTCTGTCTGCATATTTCACAAAGCCTGATATAATTTACAAACATTGTTCACATGCACGCAAATTTATAGAAATTCATACCAATCTTATAGAAGATGGTATGATTAGTATTAATGAATAGTTTACACACAGGATAACACAAATTTTTTAAGATGCATTATGGTGTATAAATGGAAATTGCTCGATTTTTATTTATTTATTTATTTAGTTTTCAATTTTTATGCATTCTCAATATTTTCGAACGAAGTAAAATAAAAAAGTGAAGATTAAACTATGTCACTGTTAGTCATAGTCGGAAAGTGTTTTGCAATCGATGCGAAATACATGTATTTGCTTTCTTGTCCATACATTGTTTTATTCATTAACAATTTCACCCGTTTTCTTTTTAAAACAATTTTTTGGAGAAAATATTCTTATTTTTTAACAATACTTAAAAATCTAAGTAAACGTCAGACAAACATTCTATGCACCTGCTGTGTAACTTTATGGAAAATAAACCTTGAGACTATCTTTCTTTTTAATTTCTCTTTCTTACAATATATATTACCCTCTGATGTTGTCGTGTGTCCACTTTTAAAAGACCTTGATAGAAACTTGTTCTAGAAAACTGTACCTTATGCAAAATTTATCCTTGGTGCTACTTAACGATTCTCGAAAAACCCATTTTAAATCATCTACAGTCTCAAATTTAAATAATGACCAGATATAGCACGTGGTATAAAAAGAGGTTGAAAAGCGACGCTTCGAAACATTTACATAATAATTATAAAAAAAGATGATTCGTTATTGGTTCTCTGTAATAATTGTTCAACTGTCTATATAAAGATATTAAATTGAAGCGTTATACACTTTGAATAAATACTTCTCATAGACCGTAATGTATCAGAATTTTGTATTTTCTTTAGCTGATATTCATCGGGTAATTTTTCTTTAAAATTTTCAGACAGTCTTTAAACAAGACTGAAAAACTATGCGGTTCGCACACATTATTAAACACTTTTCCAACTGTACTTATAAGTTATGTAACTTTTAGCTCCTTGATAACGCTTTGAATTATACTTTGCTCTCAAGTAGCTAAAGAAAAATCTTATAACAATTATATTTATAAATTTACTTTTAAATGGAAAACGTGAGATAGATTGCCTTTCTATAATCTAAATATTGGCTAAAACATACGTGCTAACGTGCTAAAACATTTGAGGAAAAGGAACTCAAAAATGCACTTCGAACGATTTCCACTTATATCCCATTATGTTTTGGAATATTTATGCGCAGCCCTGTAAACCAGTCATTAATGCTAATCATACCACGTATTCCACAGAAAATAGACTTTTCTGGACCTGAATAATGTATATTAATTTCATTATGTTTGTTTGATCTAAAAAAAAAAAAAAAAAAATTAAATAGGCTTTAAATAAATACCTCTCATAAACCGTAATGTATCTGAATTTTTTCGTAAGTTCTTGCACATATACCAGAAGCTATGTGTCTCTTTACAGGCATGCTAAAAAATGTTTACGGAAATGGATGGACAAGGAATTACAAAGAGACGACACGAAGTCATAAATAATTTCGAAACTCCATGGAAGGTGTTAAAAATTATTAAATAATCTTTATACACAAGGATTTATAATTTTATCCCATATTTAGACCTGCTAACTTTGCTAGTTTATCCGTAATGGTATTAAGCCCCGCCTTTTTTTTTTACACCAGAATAGTTGTAGAGCAATAGTCTTCTTATTTAATCATGAGAACATATTGCTGAATATTACTCTACAACTATTATGGTGCGAAAAAAAGGCGGAGCCTAATACCATTACGGATAAACTAGCATAGTTAGCAGGTCTACATATTATACAAAATAAATTATGATCCAATATTTTATCAAAACTTCAGTTTCTAAAATTTTTGTCAAACTTACTTACTATTTACGAACCGCTTGAAAAATTCCATTTACACTGTTCGGCATCAAATTCCGCCATGTAAAATAATGATCATTTGAGGCAAATTTAAAAATACTTAAACTCAAATACAAAAAGTAAATTGTTTTATCACTTTTTTTTTTTTGAGGGGGGGGGGGGGGAGTGTCGTTTTTAAAAATAAAAAAGTTTTTTCTTGCTAAAGCATTAAGAATCAGTCTGTTATTCCTAGTTTATTCTTTTTTTTTTTCTTTCATCTTATTTCCTTCCATTTTTTATCAAAAACAATCGCCATGCAAGTTGTATATCTTCTCTTGAAGGTCTATGATTTGAATTCACATATGCACCGTCTCAAATCACAAATGTCAACAAAATGGCTTTTACGTGGCAGACTTCATTTATTTTAGAAATAAGATAATGAAAATTGTTCATTTTTCATGTTTTTATTGTTTTGTAGCATTGTTAAGGACTACGTTGTTTTTCATTTAATAATGTAAATTTTGTTTTTTATACATTGTTTCTTCTTAAAAAATACGTGATAGAGCAATTTCAGTGACACACTTGAAATTAGGAATGACAAATTCATATAGTTCACCCTTCTTCTTTACACACATATATAAAGGAGAAATTTACTTTTTTTCCCCCGGTGTTATTGGTTAATTTAAATGACATGTACACTGTTAAATATTTAAGTGCTAGATTAAACCAAATCTTGTCATTACAATATCTGTAATCATAAAATTGTCAAACTTGCTAATGAAGCTCTTAGTTTAAAAATACAATAAATAAATAAATAAATAACATCGCAAAAGACTTTTTCCGTCTGATGGCTGCAGTTACTGTAATACCAAGATTTAGTTCAACCTAGTACAAAACTTTTAGCAAGGTATAATTTTAATTTTTCAGATTTTTAAAAGCTTATAGATACCGATAAAAGATATAAATACTTTTAATTTTGCCTATGAATACGCATTTTTTTCTTTAAGAAATTAACTAAGGCATACCTACGAAATCCCGAAACTTGCGTAAATACGGGCTAAGACTCCTTAGCACGGAGGACACACACCCCCAGGCCTGGAATCCTCGTGTAGTTAATCGGCCTTCATCCCAAACACTAGCTCTACAATTACATTGATGAAAACATTCGTGAACAAAGTAATCGCAGTTTCCTAATCTGTCGTAATGTTTCATCTATTAATAGCATGCATCAAAAATAGCATTCATAACAAATGTAATTAAATAAAAGTTTTTACAAAATGTTTTAATTCATAACACCTATGAGTTAAAAATCTTTGATATGCATTTTAATCTGCGTTTAGAAGAGTCAAATGCTATATAACTCGCAGCTGCATGTTTACCTTTGAAAATAATGAACTGTATTTCTATTCTATTATAGGGAAGCTCAAAAAAAAATTAGATCATTACGTTGTAATTGTCTAAAATTCTTTTAAATAACTGTAAAGTTTTTCAAATCGAGTGAAACTATGATTCAAGTTTTCCTACAAACTGGAAAAAAAAGTAATCCCTTAGTCGATTATAATTATTTTGCACGATTGCATGATACACGCAAAATGCACGGTATTTAACAAGAGAACATGAGTAATTCTATAAATTTCACTCATTTAACTATATCTATTGCTGCAAATGTAAGTACAAATTATCGATATATATAAAATAAGATTTTTGACTGTAAATTGTTCTGAATCGAAAAATTTTTGTAATATTTTCACACTTCAGACAGCAGGGGAGCCAAAAATCCCTTCAGAATTGGGAGGGTATGTGGATTTGTCGTTGTGTGTATATGTCTTTAACAATATATTTGCCCGGTCATCACATGAAAATGTCTGGAGAGAATTCAATGACACTTGGCAAAGATTTAGGCCAGTACCCAGCTTAAAATTACATATATCGAGCATTTCAAAATTTTAGTTAGATATAGAGATATAGCAAAAAATCTTGCGCATGCGCAATAATGCTTTTGTCAGTAGAACGCGCATTTTTTTGCTATATCTAAACATTACAAACATCAGGGAAGCTAAAAATGCCTTTAGAACATTCTCTGCGTGTGTAGGGAGGGGAGTTCTAAAACATTTTATTTATTTATTTATTTATTTATTTAATCTGAGTATTACATGAAAACGACTGGGCGAAAATCAATGACACTTGGCAAGGGTTTAGTCCGGAACCTAAATTAAAATTTATCTAACGAAAATTTTAAATATTTAATTAGATTTAAAGCATGGGCAATAAACGATTGCGCATGCGTGGTAAGGCTTTTGTCTATAAAACGTGTTGAATGAAAACAATTGATGTCTTTACATGTGAAGGAAGCCAAGAATATTTTCAGAATACTTTTTATGTGCGTGGAAGGGAGATCTTTAAAACGGCATTTTTTTTTCTTGGTCCAGATATTAGAGGAAAATGATTGAACGAAAATGAATGACATCTGACAGCAACCCATCTTAAAACTATACGCGTGAACCATTTCAAAATTTTAATCAAATTTAGATGTATAGGCAGAAAAAAAAAAAAAAACCTTTGTGCAAGCGCAGTAAGACTTTTCTGGGTAAAACATGTAGAATGGCAAAATGTTGCGATATCCTTAAATTTCAAACAAGAAGGAAGCTAAAAATGTCTTCAAATTATATTCTGTGAATAAGAGAGAAAAAGGGGTGTCTGGATTTTTTTTTTTTTTTTTTTTTTTTTTTTTTTTCTGTCTTTCTTTTCGTATATCATAATATAAATTTGACTAGACGGAATAGAATAATAATTAGCTATCATGTACCCAACCAAAAATAGTACGTTTCAACTATTTTAATACGTTGATTATTTAAGAGTTTGGAGCAAAACGCATGCGCATGTGCAAAAGACTTCTAAGTAAATCGTATAGAATAACAAAATTCTGCAACATTTTTACGTTTCAGAATTCAGATATCAAGAAAACCAAAAATACATTAAAAATATAAAAAATTCAATTTCTCTGTCATTCGATTTAATGACATGCCTTGTTTTTCTTTATGATTATTATCGAATTTTATTCAATTCGATTGTTCTGTCTGTCTGAGTCAATTCTTGCAATCAATTTTTAAACACTTCCGCCGTACCGATTTCTCTCAAAATGTGCAATAGAGTTCTTAGGTAAGTCCACTTTGAAGTCTTATACCTACAATAACACTATCTTTTGGTATAGGAAAATAATTTTCCTTCCTAAGCACTTTTTTTTTTTTTTTTTTTTCAACTTTTAAAAATGTATTAAAGCACTTCCACCAATTACATTCAATAGAAAAAGATGTTTCTATTAACTTACAGTCGGTAATAAAAGTCTCCGAACACTAGCAAAAATTCCTATATTAAAAAAGTACACTTAATACAGTTTTGTTTAATAAATCCTTGTCGAATCCTGTTTTTAGACTGACTAAGAACAGGATTCGACAAGGATTTATTTAACAAAACTGTATTAACTGTACTTTTTTTATATAGGAATTTTTGCTAGTGTTCGGAGACTTTTGTTACCGACTGTACTTAAATTAGCACAGTATGAAAAACAGACAATATGTTTTAAAATACTTTTCTTGCGATTTTCAAGTACAGCCGTAATATATCCTATTTCTTTAAATGAATGGTGAATTATTTTCATACCATATTCTATATGAAACTTGCTTTTATTGTACATAAAAATAAATGCTCGTTTCACTTCGTTTAGTACTGTCTAAAGATGTATACTTTACCTACAAGAAATTTTGCTCATAGAGTAAGGGCGACGAAATTTTCTGATCGTAAAAGTGGGGATAGATTAGCACGGTGTCTCCAATTCCAAAATATGATAGCGCAGTACTAGTGTGACGTTGAAACTCAACCAAACAACCAATTTCAAAATAAGAAATGGGAACAAAAGTAGTGCTTTAAAAGTGTGCACTATCATCAATATTAAATTATAAATTGCAACAAAGGCTTTACTTAGAAAAAAAAATATATATATATGCATAAAATTAAAAAAAAAAAAAAAAAAAAAAAAATTGAGGATTGTCCTATTGTGACTAAATGTCCTCGAATTTCGAGGACATCCCATATTTTGAGATCGTTTTCTAAATTTTGAAAAATTGTAGAATGGAAATTATTTATCATAATTATTACTGTTTGAATCCTCATTCATTTAGTATAAACTATGCCTCTGTAATTGGGTAATTGTTACAGTTATTAATACTAATATATTAGGTACTCTAATTTGGTCACTATAGATTGTCCTTATAAAGTGGAAACGTTTGGTCACCTTACTATAGACCCGCATCTGAATTATCTTGGATGTTCTTGTACACAAATCATGTTCCTGATCTCAACGAAAAGTTCAGTGCTGCATACCTATATGATACACATTTAGAATACTGAGTTTGGACTTCCTGGTAATGTATATTATTGAGATACGCAGAATCACAAACAGAAACGGAAATCAATTGCTAAAAGCCTTATTCTCGGACTCAAGAGATCTGAAAACGTGTCAATATCGCTAAACCTCCATTTAAAAATTTGATCCTTAAACAATACTTTCTTTGCCATATAAGAGTAAGAGAAGCAATAAATTGAAACAGCTACTCAAAGGCACTTATTTTAATTGTGGATTAAGATAATTCCGTTTTATCATTGATAACCAGTTACCCGAATTACCCATTGTAAGTGAACGAGACCCTTACCTTATAGTACTAAAACGTTATCAATTAAAATAAGTGAAGTCCTATTACGGTAAGCATGCTGATAATAATGTTAAATTCAAAATAGAAACATGTACAGGCAGTATATTGGTTGCTTTTACTTAGAATATGAATTAAATATTGCAGATTTATTATTTATAAAGGTTCGGATACAGTCAAGATATGTGAATAAAACTACTACGTTGTGGCCACCACAAGATTTTTTCTATATAATATTATAACAATTCACTCAGTAAAAATTATTTACTAAAATTATTATTTATTAAAACTATTTTCTATGATGAATGCAGACGATTTTTATTTCCCAGAAGTATAACATTAAATGAATCAGTCATTTGAGAAACACCTCATGTCCATTTTTGGCCAAAATTGAGTTAGACATATTAAATTGTTGGTGAAGGCTAGACAAATCCAATACGCATAAAACAATTCATCTCCACTTAATAACCATGGTGATGCCGCATTTGAAAATATCCATTCCTTTGAGAAACACCTCATCTCCTGGAAATGTGTTGTTTCTCAAATGACTTACAAAAGAATGTGGCTGGTGGTAGCACTGTTTCTTGTTATTCTACTTTAATGTGGCTCCCGTATAATCCCTTTGAGACCTCTTAAATCAGATTTGGGGATTTACCTGTCCTACTTAACTCAGGCACATTGAGACGTGCCTAGATGCCTAGGCCGTGGCCTGTGGTTCGTAGCCGAGATGTTTATTTATTTATTTATTTATTTGCGAGTTTACTTCTTTTTCTTTTTCAGATACCTTGTCTTTTTATTTGTCTAATCTTTTTTCACACGTAGTTTTCATTTTTCCCCCCCTCTTCTAAGCTGTATGAAAGATATATTCTTATTACAGTCGGCTGCAAAATTATTCGAGCACTAGCAATAATCCTTGCCAAAAAAAAGTACACTTAATACAGCTTTGTTAAATAAATCCTTGTCGAGTCATGTTCTTAATCAGTCTAAGAACATGATTCAACAAGGATTTACTTAGCGAAACAGTCTTAAGTGTACTTTTTAAATATAGGAATTATTGGCTAGTGCTCGAATAATTTTGCAGCCGACTGTATATCAGAAGAAAAAGAAACTTGGATTTGTTTCAGTATGGAGATTTACTGATTTTCGATTTTTTTTTTAATTAGAGAAATTTGTGGCTTACTGAAAAGTTGGAAAAATATCTATCATTATACCACTATTTATTAAACTCTCTTTTACTTAATCTCTTTTACAATGTGTATCATGAGGGCTTAGCTAAGAAGGGACCAAGTGAAATTTGTTCATTTTTAGTTGATTATATCAATGAAGGTTTTGATGCTGGTGTTAGGCATCTTCGTTTTTTTTTTCCGATGGTGCACCATGGACAAAACAAAAACACCGTGGTTGTGCAATATTTTCTAGCCCTAATAGAAACTGACCGATTCAACAGTATTCATCACTATTTTCCCATTCGAGGTATTCGTACCTTCCGTGTGACCGCGACTTTAGTGTAATCAAACGAAAAATTAAAACAACTGACAGGATTTACACAGTAAAACAGTATGCTGAACTTAAGTTGCACTCTGCTGCTATTCAGGACAAGTTCCTGGTGGAAATAGTAGAAAGAGAAAAATTAAAGGATTTTATATCATGGTGTGGTCAATTTTATAAAAAAATGTAATATCTACGGAGACTCAAGCAAGGAATATCCCATAGGAAAACAAAATAAAATTCAACATTTCAACTTTTATGGAGTTTCATTACTCTAATAAACATGTAGGCCGAGTTAAAGAAAAAAACTTTATTGTAGGACTCAATAAACAAACTTTTGACTTGAAAAAAACGGGAACTGGTTCACCAGAGCTTCCAAAAATCAGCGCCTACCCGCAAAAATGTATACCTATCAATATCAACAAAATCAATGACCTCAAGAAAGTCGAAGCCTGTATACCTGCAGACATTGTTGGTGAATTTTATTCAAAAATTTATCACTGGCGAACTATCGATATGGATGACATTGAAATGTTTTAAGAAACAATGTTTGGAAAATGTGTATATATTATTTGAAAAATAAAATACTGATTTTTATTAATAATTTGAATTGTTTTACCTTTTATTTCATACCTGATAACATATCGTTTAGTCAGTCATTTGAGAAACAACACATCTCCAACAACGTTTATAATTTTTTTAAATATCAAAATAAAAATAATAAAATTTTATTTTGGTAGAATTAGCTTAACAAACCCCTGCAGAAACATATAAAAAAATTCAAAAAATATATGATGTTAAATTATGGAGCAGCTGGGTTTTTTTTGATTTCCCGAAAGTTTACTTTTTTGGATATGAGGTGTTTCTCAAATGACCGATTCAAATGCCGAAAGAAAGTCAATTTTGTGCCAACATCAGAAGAAACGCATATATATATATTCGTTAAAAATGAAAAAAATCCATAACTTTTTTTCAAATTATCCCAGACCTATTTTTCAACCATTCGTTTTAAAGGTATTGACGAGTTCTTTCGAAAGATACCCATATTAAAATTTTACACTCGCCGGGGAGGGGGGGGGTACCTCTCCCCACCCCAGGAAGTAGCGATGCTCCTACGTCCTGCATGCACACACATTTTTTTCTATTTTACTATCATCAAAAATTCATAAAAATTTTACAAACATGAGTTAAGGCGACATTATCATGTGAAAACGAAGCTATTCGCCCCCCCCCCCATGTTAATCTATGGGGAATAAAATCCGCCTTCTAGCAAGTACAATTATTTATATTTTGGCTTCGTTTTTTTCTCATTGTACGGGTAAAATCAATGCTCAGAGGTTTATAATATTAAAAATTTGATATAATTAATTGTAATTTTTTAATTATTAATTAATGGTCGAAAAAAGCCTATCTGATAACATATGTCATTTTAATCGTATTGTAAATATTGTTTAAATGATCATAGAGAAATTTTTAGACTGTGGACCTTTTTCTCTGATATATGTAGTTTTGATTAAAACAAATTGTATTTTTTTTTTTTTTTTTTTTTTTTTTATGGAAATTAAATTGATTATCGGTAGGTTTTAAAATTATATCAAAACTGGCAAAAAAAAAAAATATTTACAGCAAAAAGAAGCTCCTAATTTGACAGTTTGATGAATCATTTCACACTGCGGGAGAACTGAGATAATTGGTTTCCTCCAGGCGGTAGAAGACAGTATTTATCGTAAGGTAGGGAACTATGGTCAAATTAGTAATTTGAAAGCATACAGATGCGTAGAGAAAAAGAGCAATATTTTTTGTGTTCAACTGAATATTTTTGAAAATGAGTCTCTGAAGGTATCGTAGTAAAACACATATTTGTGTGTAGATCTGTTTTAATATATTTGATTTGCTTTAAATTTAAACTATTTGAATATTAAAAATTTATTTTTATTTTACGTAAATATTATTTTATATTTTACACCAGGGAAACACATTTTATAATAACAGATTTATAACAGTATAATTTTGCATTTTTGCTTCCTTGCAGCTCTATAAAGTAAAAAAATAACAATAACAATAATAATAAAAATTTGCTAGCATATTTACTTATAATAAAATATTTTTAAAAAATAGTGATAAAACAATAGAAAGAAAAAGCAAAAACGTCACAATAAACTCATTATGTACATTTATGAGAAATTTTCTCCTATACTGTGCCATATTAAAAATTTAGAAAAAATGGGATCATAATGGCGCCACCCGTTGAGCGATTTATCTCCAAATGCATTCAGCGCCAGTTTAGTTCAGGGTACAACTAAATATATAGTTTTGTTGAATTTTGTTAATTGGTTCGTAAGATATACAGCATCTTCAAAATTTGTGATACACACAGAGAAACACACAGACAGACATTTTCTAAAACCAGTCAGATCATATTTTCATTAAAATCACACAATCAACTGTGGAAGAAAATCATATTTATTGAAATTTTATTTTTCCGACTGAGTGAAAATAATGCCTGGACCGGGAGTCGAACCCCGGATCTTTGACTTACAAGGTCAAGGCTCTACCAATTGAGCTATCCAGGCCGACAACCGGTCAGCATTACTCACTCAGACAACCTTTAAGCAGAAATATCTCTGGTCTATCATGTAGATAGCTCGACAGAAATAAGCCGCAGGAAATGGAAAACACCATTAAACAATGGGAGAAAGAAATACAATTTTTATTAAAATCACACAATCAACTGTGGAAGAAAATCATATTTATTGAAATTTTATTTTTCCGACTGAGTGAAAATAATCAAAGATCCGGGGTTCGACTCCCGGTCCAGGCATTATTTTCACTCAGTCGGAAAAATAAAATTTCAGTCAGATCATGTTCAGGAGATCTCAAAATGTTTAAATCTATCAAAAACTGGAGTTCAAGCATTTTCATGAATCCGATACTTTCTTCTTATATAGATAGAAGAAAGTAATAAAGTATTTTTTTTATATATTACCAGAAAAAAAGAAGAAGAAAAAAATCTAAAGGAAGAAATTCTTTGATAGCACTCTACTGCATATGTAAAAATGGTGCCTGAACTGTACTACATATGCTACACATGTAGCTACAATTATGTGGTACTTAGGATATGTTAGGCGCCAAGATAAATTTATTAAGCCGCCTTTTTCAGATAAAGAAAACATTTTTATAAATTCGACATGTTTAATGAAAAGTCAGTTCTTTAAAATGTTTCTTGCATATCAATTTTGAACGAAATTCTATAAAAATTACTTCTCACAGGCATTTAAATATATCTGTACATCCATTTTAATTTTAGTTTTGGTCTGTATTTGTGTACTCCGCAGATAAAGGACACATGTCCATTTTGCGAAAAGAGTTAGCACCATGTCCTTTATGCGTATTTTTTGCTTTACACAGAGGTATTAAGCATTTGCACTAATGTCCAGTTACTGTAAAAGGGATCAGACAGTGGAAAAATAAAACCATGTCCATTTCCTTTATTCGTGACAAATGTATTTCATTATAACACGTCAAAGACACGCTGGTAACTCTTTTCACAAAATGGACATGGTGTCCTTTACCTCCGGGGTACGGATTTTAAAAACAATTTAATTTTGAAAAATCAGAAACTTTAAAAAGTGGTATTTCTAAATATAACCAATATTAAACCAATATTTAAATATTCTTTAAAAAAGTGGTGTGAAAAAATGTCGTGTACTAACACTATTCATAATAAGAATTAATACTCGTAATGAAAATTAATACTCCCAATAAGAACTAAGCAACATAAAACAAAAAACTTTTTATTTATAAATACAAAATAATGCAAAAGAAAAATGTTCAACAGATTGTAAATATTATTCGAATCGCATCAGAAATATAATCACGCACAAAGTAATCAATGTACAGGATAAAACAAAATAATACAGTGAAACTTGAATAATTCGAATTTGTTTAATTCGAAATTTTGGATAATTCGAAAATTTTACACGGTCCCTTGAATTTTGTATTAAAATAATCTTAAAAAATCCTGGATAATTCGAATTCTATTTTGGATAAATCGAATTTTTCGTACGATTACCTTTAAAATATTACAGTAAAATTTGTTCCCGAGATTTTACTCATCTGAAGTGCATTTTCAATTTTTATAGTCTTTCAAAAGAAGGATAAGGCAATACAATAGAAGCCTCTAGCTAGTGCACCAGAAGATATGGTGATTATGTATGAACTTCGATGTTTTTGTGAATTGAAAGTCATGTGTAATGTAGAAGATTCTATTTTTGTATCAGGTCATATGCTATGACACAAAGATTCTACTTAAAAAAGAAATAAAAAATATTTGACTATTTTTAAAAAAGTGTTGAATAATTAAGCTCGTAAAAAATATTGATTTAATGGGGAGGGGGTTGAAAGGGGTAATGTAGCGGTATTCTTAGATATAAAGTTTATGTGTTAAATCTCTGATCGTAGAGTTTTAATTTTTTAATTTATCGCTTTTTTTGACAAAATAGTATATGTAATTCGAATTTTTGGATATTTCGAATTTCTTTCTGGTCCCTTCAACTTCGAATTATCAAGTTCTACTGTACAAAAGAAAAATGTTCAACAGTTTGTAAATATTATTCAAATCGCATCAGAAATATAATCACGCACAAAGTAATCAATGTACAGGATAAAACAAAATTATAACATAGCAATACATAAAAATAAGCATAAAAAATAGCTACACATTTTTAAACAACAAAAACGAGTACATTTCATTTGGCTAATTCTGCTAGAAGCATTGAATAAAATAAAAATGATATCCGCCCACTAATACCATACAAAAAAGTATGTCGTGTGACGATTTCAAATGATTTAATCTGCATGGGCGAAGTTAATGAGATCTCAAAATGCAAAGCATCATTCATGCGTCGTCTACGAGTTACCCTAATTTAAAAGGGGAAAATAAAATTTGGAGTTATTTATTTACTACATACAGGACAACGTAGTTATCGCTGCGTTATTTTTTATAGCTATTGCTTGAAAACAAGGTATTTTGTAGCACAGATTGATTGTAATTTATTTGTAAAATAATTAAACATTAAAAAAAAAAAAATTGTAAGGATGTTATTTTATTACATTTTTAAAGAACTATTAAGTGATTTAAAATTATGATATATTAAAATAAAAATAAAAATGTAGAATTATTTATTTATTCTACTATGTATTTACTACAGCGTTATTGTTGTTATTTTTTACAGCTGTTGCTTGAAAACAAGCTATTTTATAGAACCTTTCTGTGTGTGAGTGATTTTAATCTATCTTTAAAATAATGAAACATTAAAAAAAAAAAAAAAAAATGCATGTAGGAATACCATTCGATTATATTTTCAAATTAGTACTGAGTGATTAAAAATACTACGTATAAAATATAGATAAAATATAGAATCATTTATTTATTACACAATTTATTTAGAGTGACGTTATTATTTCATATGTATATATATATATATATATAATAAATCTTGAAAATCAGTAGAAATAAAACTTGATTTTCTATTAAAAAAAAAAAAAAACTTAAAACAGTCACAGTGTTTTAACTGTTTACCGCGATCCTGTTTTCCTACTAGAAAAACATTTCAATCTTCTTGAATGTAATCTAGCTTAAGGTTTTTTCTTCATCTCGGGTGACATTTAAGAACTGGTAAGTTCTCCTACCAGCCGAAGAGGGTTAGCTCTTTTTGGTGGGAAGGGAGGGGGGGGGGGAGTCCAATGTTTTTCAATCTACTTGTCATTAAATAATTTGTCCTTATTTATATTTATATTTTTGTATTTTTATACTGATATATTTACTATTGTACTTTATTTATGAATTTAATTGCTTTTTTTTTTAATGCTTTGTATTAATACAATTCTAATCGTGAATTCGTTTGCTATATATTTTAGCTTTCATCTATGAGAAGTCGGGGGCTAGAAACGTATTTTTTTGCTAAAAAGCACACGTTTCTTCATAAACGTCTCATTTTCCATTCTCTACATAGGAGGGCTCCCCTGAAGAAGGCCCCCCATGTGTCTTGGGATTACTTTAGATTTATTATCAGTTTGTTTATATATATATATACATCTATATGTGTATTAGGAATACCTTTTCAATATATATATATATATATATATGTATATATAGCAAAGCAATTTTTTGATACACAATTTGATTATCTATATCTATTATCTATTTGATCATCTAGCTCTAAATCAATTAAAAGAGAAAAATAAGAGTGTTGTTTCTTTGTGTTTTTATGAATTAATACTATATTAGAAATCGCCTGCAAGAATTCATGAAAATATATAATTTGTTGAATTTAATTACATTTAAAAATCTAATAATAATAATAATAATAATGAAGTATATGTGAGAACAAAGCCATCATTTAGAAATTCTTGTAAAATTGCCTTAAAAAGACGCATAGAAATTTAAACTTGGAATTAAATTTTGAAAATATGATAATCTGCTCAAAAAAAATATATTTTATGAAATGTTATACGAATTTTTTTATGCAATTCTGATTTTAAATATAAACTTTTAGTTACGTTTAAAACCTTTTAAAATAATTTCTCTCAAAAACTTTTTTTTTTTTTTAATTCACCAAGAAAAATCAAGGCATATTTTTGTGATTTTTTTTTTTTTTTTTTATGAAATAAAATCGCTTAATCATTTCAAAAAATACTTGTACTTAGTCGTTTCAAAATTTTTTGAAATGCAACATAAAATAATGGAAACATTTTCAGAGTTTCAAAAGACTATTGATCCCTAATTTTTGGAGTAAAGCATAACTTGCGTTACATTTAATGTAGAGGCAGTCCTTTTTGTATTTTGAAACATGATCTGATTTTTGTTTTAACCCCCCCCCCCCCCAAAAAAAAAAAAGACTATTTGATGACATGAATTTAGACTTTTTTTTATAGAAATTATTCTGATTACCTTGCTTTAGAGACAGTAAAATGCCAATTAATAAACGCTCCTGATGTATTTTTAAAAAGCATTTTTGACTTTAATGTTTCAGTAATACAATATGATGCATACCTATAACATGACAAATTTATGAAAATACTGAACAAGGTTGCCATTTTATGCATATACATACGCCTCAAAAGGTGAATACTTTTAAATTTAGGAAAAGAAAAATATTTTAAAATTTCATAATATATATATTGTTGAAACACTTTTGTAACAACGGCATTGTACAATAATATTATTCAGTAATTAAATTTTTACATTAGGATAAATATGCCCAATATACATGTTTAATATTTCTTAAAAGTGCTCAACGGAGTACTAGCTTTCTGAGGTCTAGTATCCATAGCTAAGCGAATAATGCCTAAATAAGTTATGAAAAAATATATATATATATATATACAGAGCTGCCAACCTAATCCGGCAAATTGTTAGTACCGCCCCTTTTTCTACACCACTTAATTTTTAGAGCATTTTTCTTCTTACTTCGAGGGGGGGGGGCTGAGTGCTGAGTACCCGGGGTCCAATGATGACCCCACACCTCAGCGGACCAGAAAATGAAAGCAGAAGGAAAAAAGAACGTGATGGCTTATAACTAAAAATAACAAAAATGAAAAAGGGGGACAGGCCGGGACGAGTAGACCATTCGGACGAGAAGTAAAAAAGGGAAACAGGAGAAGAGAGTAGGTCATTGCAAGTTAAAGAGCACCAGACTCCCTAAGGGAGAGAAGTGTTCTGTTCACCGAAGGTTTCCTGGAGAATATTTAATTTTTCTAGTAAATTATTTGTGTTTTGCATTTTACTTTTGGCTAATTTTAGTTTATTGAGAAGTTCGACAAAGGAATTAACTTGGAATTCCGAAGCGATAGCGTTTAATATTTCATTGAGTTCGGCTAAAGGACTTGAAGTACCTCGTTTTAGATGAGAGGGCGTGGCTATAGCCGCGAAGGAAATTTCGGATTGGACGGTGGGATATTGATTGATAGGACGAATATTTTTGGTAAAAACAGATTTATTGCGGTTTTCTGGAAATTTAGGACAACCACGGTAATTAGCGAGGTGATCACCACCACAATTACAACATTTCGGAGGAATACGAGCTTCTTTTTCTAAATTACAGTCTTTCGTAAGATGATCACCAGTACAACGGAGACATTTTAGTTTCATATGACAATTCTTGGCGGAATGAAAAAATAATTGACAGCGATGGCATTGAAGGGTCTTAGTTGGGTTTTTGTAATGTTCTATTTGAACACGGTAATATAAGAGGGAAGTAATTTCAAAAATGGTTTTGCTATGCTCGCTCTTTTCGAGATGAATTTGAAATAAAGGCATGGGCTGTTTCGTTTTGAAACTGATCAGTTGATTAATTTTGAGAATATTAAATTTTCTCTTAGTTAATTCATCTTCAATGTCTAAAAGGGCAGTTTCGGAGGGAAGCCCTCGGATAACTACTTTTAAGGGTGGATTAGTGCGATCATTTTTTAGATGAAATTGAACCTGCATTTCAGTGAGTTTTTCAGCTATGAGGTCATGGTCGTCATTGGATTGAGGGAAAATTTTTACGAAATCACCGGCTGGTGCTGCAATAAAATTGCAATAACCTATAGCTTTTTCAAAATTTCTTAGGAGTTGTTTCTTATTTCCGCACCTGGCAGTAATGAATCGACCTTTAGGTAAGGAGAGTTTTTTATTTTTAGAATTAATTCCATTGCTTAAGCTAGGTTTAGTGATCTCACTGCTGTCGCCATCTAGTGGCGCAGGGTCATCTAAAAGTTCATTTTCATTAAGAGAGACGAATTTGTTAGCAATGGGGATGTTGTAGGTATTTTCAATTTTGCTAGAATTTTGGGATTGGCTATCATCTTCTAATTTACGTTTGTTAGTTCTAACATTAGTATGTTTAGTAGTTGGGGAAGGAAAATTAGTATTTGTTAGTGGAAGATTTTCTGATACCTGAATGTCATCAGTTATTTCATCGAGATCTTGATCTCTAGTCCAATCAGTTGATTCAATTTTTCCGAAACCAATTCGGAACTCAGGAAAATCCTTGATGGCAGTTTGTACTTGAGTTGCGGTGAAGTCTTTAATTTTACCAGAGATTTCTTTTTCAGTATTAGGATCAGTAAATGTTATCTTGTATTCAAGAAATTTTCCATAATCATTGTCCGATAGTCTATCGATCATGTATCTTTTGATTTCCCAGTATTTTTTGGAAGAGAGAAACCTATCAAGTAGTCCCAGGTTGGTGAAATCAATTCCCCTGAATCGATGTACGGCGTCGTCTTCATCTCTGAGGACTGAGATTTCAGATGTAGTAGAGGAACTGCAAGATAGATTCTCGCTGGCCTTCGAATACTGGCCCTGAAAAGGGCCTCTAGGAACCAGTGAATCATCTTTGCAGTTTTCAGTATCCATAGTTAGATAAGTAGACTCAAGATCTTTACTGGCCTTCGAAAGCTGGTCCTGAAAAGGACCTCTAAGAACCAGTCGATCAGTGAGTGGATTATCCTTAGCGTCCGCCAGAAGGCAGCCTTGGGAGCTACTCAATGACACATCCGATCCCTACCGTGGCAGGGACCTCCTGAATCTTTTTCTTCTTAAATCATAGTAGATAAATTTGAAGAGAATTGTTCTCAAAATTAAGTGGTGTAGAAAAAGGGGCAGTACTAACAATTTGCCGGATTAGGTTGGCAGCTCTGTATATATTATTTTATTTATTATTATTATTATTATTATTATTCCTCACATGTAATTAATGAAATAATAAAATTACTTTGGTAATGAAAAAGAGAGAGATATCTGCACAACTGTATTTTAAAGTGAGTATAATTAGCTAAGATATACTTACAGAATTCACTCTCCAAAACTTTTAATTTGTGTTATTAAATTATCTGTAGTGCAAAACCAGGCTTTGTAAAAGTAGACAGTTGGTGGAGTTGCCGATTATGAAAATATTTTCAGCAAACGTGAGATTAATCATTTATATCCAGGTACGAAACTGGAAGGCAAAATTTAGAAATAGCTGTCTGGCCGAAAAGTTTCTTTTCTTTTCTTTTCTTTTAATGATTCAACTTCTTAATGATGTTGATTCACATTTATCTACATTTTTACTATCGTAGAATAAAGTAGTACAAAAATGAACTCTCTTAAATGCATAGTAGAAATTACAAGGCAATAAAATTTCTCGCCATCGGTAACTGATATTTCTTTAAGGCAATTGAATCTCACCTTTTCCCCATTAATGATAGCCAATTTTCTCTCAATGATTTTCCTCAATCAAATAACTTATTAAATCATGTTTATTCTTTAATTTATATTAACAGCGCGGAAAACAGTTATGCTTTGAATACGTCTCAAATAAGTTTTTAACCTTCCTCAACTACCGAGATCAAGTCTTACATCAACAATTTATTGTTTTTTTTTTTTTTTTTTTTTTTTTTAACTCGAATTAAAATCTATTCCATGGACTCCAGTGGTATCTCCAATACCTCATATGGTTATTTAATCTCAAATATAATCACTGCATTTCTGAATAAAGTGGTTTATTTAATTTTGTTATTTATTTATGTATTCATTGGTTAATTTTTAGATTACGTTTCATCAACAATTAACTCATTAAACATTTTCTTAAATATAAGCGCAGACATTAAGAAACGCCCCTTTAAAAAATATCCTAATTAGAATTTCACATTTTTTAAAGGAAATTCCGTTAAACTACTCATTAATTCCACTCATTATACAGATTCTTTTTTTTTTTTCCATTGCGACAGCAACAGCAAGAGTCTATTTTTGTTTTAAAATCACAATGTATGACATAACACGGGGTAGTCTTAAGCACAGGGCAACAACTCATAACCCCTGGGGGGTTATCCGTGTCATAAACTGCAGAAGGATGCATTTATCGCTTGTTCCTGCAAAGTCCAAGGAAGAGGGCCAGCTCGTTCCTCTCGTTGCACCGGCAATCACGTCCACCACGTTTGCAGGCACATCGCGTGCACTCGTTGCAACAGCTCTTGTGACGACAGTCCTCGAAGTCACGAGCACAGTCACGTTGTCTAAAGGTAAGAGGAAATGCACGTGAGAAAATAGTAAAAGAACAAATAATAATAATATTAACATGGTGTTATAAACATAAATATATTTTAAGCTTTTGTCGTTCACTCCACATTTTAATTTGAAAATTGCTACACAAATTTCAAAAATGGCTATTACTCACATAGCTGATCATAAATATGTAAAAAGAAAAAAAATAATAATAATAATAACTTTTTTAATTTTGGGGAGGTTTTGGATCTGAAACATCTGTATGTTAACCTGATTCAATTAGTCAAAAAATTATTATAAAAATATACTGGTGAAAGAAACAGGGAAAAATTTTCGACTGTCGAAACCCTACAATTTGAACAGTCGAAATTTTTTCCCATGATTCTTACGCCAGTATTTTTCTGTCGGAATTTTTACTAGTAAGTTTGCACGATTAATTAAGCAAAAAATTATTATATAAATATACTGGTGAAAGAATCAGGGAAAAAATTTCGACTGTCCACACTTTGAGTTTGAATTGGCTTCACTTAAAATTTTGGGATTCGGATCAATAGATCTCGGATACAAAATTTGTGTTGTAGAAATTAAAATCTTAATGATTCGAAAGTAATAAAGTTTGGTAGAGAAAAAATAATTACGCCATGATTGCATAACGTTGATGCAGAGCAAGCAAATAAGAAATAATTTATCAGAATATATATACAATATTTCTGTATTTTCATTTTCCTGTTTTCATCCACCATTACTTTATACATTAAAACATCTCTACTAGGATTTTCTTTCCTTCTTTTTTTTTTTTTTTTTTTTTTCTTTATATATATATATATGTGTGTGTGTGTATATATATATATATTCGCATACAATTTAGAATTGTTAGGTTCCGTTGCATATTTTAAATAAACTTTGCGGCATTTTCTAATAGATAGTACTGAACACATTTGTTCATAATCTCATATGTCTACACAACTAAAAGTGTTTGTTACCTAATTCTCGCTTTTATGCCTAAATAACTTACTAGTGTGAGCATCAAAACAGAAACATATACATCTTAAACAATCATTCATAATACATGAACATGTAATAAATATTTAAAATGTAATTCAGACATCTAGCTTTAGAATTTCAACTTTTAAATTTGTGAGAATGTTTTCTGTACATATGACACAGCTGCCAAGTTTTTTTTAATTTAATCCGGAATGTTCTTAACCCGCCCTTCTTTCACACCGTAATCTTTGCAGAAAGATTTTCCTCAATGTATAATTACGATTAAATATTAAGAAAATTACTCAAAAAATATTACGGTGTTGAAAAGGGGCGGGACTAACAACATTCCGGAATAAATTAAAAAACTTGGTAGCTATGACATGATATTACGTTTTTGTGTATGGTTCTACTTACTAAACCAATGAAATATGTAAATATATATATATAGTATATACACAGAGTGATTCTAAAGACATGGAACAAACTTCCAGGAGAGGTAGAGAACGTCGTATGGATTCAGAATTGCATAGGAAACCATGACCGCAAACGTCATTTTAACCGTTTAAGAACTAGACGCTTTTGGTTATTTTTTAACAGTAAAATCCAGATAACTCCGCCTAATGTGTAAATTTTAAAATCTCGTATATTTCATTGTTTCGCAAAATCATACACTATGTTCGCAATCAGTGTGATACAATACATCGTTAAAAAAAAAACAGAATTATCACTACGTATATTTATTTATGTAAATATTACCATGGAAAAACTTTTTTTTTTAATTTTTTTTTTATTGCAACATTCGAGAGCCACGCCTACATCTGGGTTTTACTATTACTCTATAACTTTTACGATAGTAAGCCTGATATATACCTTTACTGGAATTTGATGAAATTTTCTGAACCTCAAGACACAAAGAAACTATCAAATGCATTTAGAATAGTCTAATATCGCTATATGTTTCAAGATCTGAATGAATACGAATGAAGTTTGAATTAGTCCTCAAGCATCTAATTATGCCTGAGGATTTATCCGATCAAAAGCAAAACGTAATGATTTAGTAATCAGTTTCAGGCGCACGTTTAAGCAATCAATCTCGGATGAACATGGTGTGCATTGAAATTGATAATCACTTTACTGAATGCAGGTTGTGTTGATTGATATTATGGCGAGTTTGACCTGCAAAAGTGACAGCCTTGAAATTACATCCTCAACAAGTAAAATGACAGGTCTTGGACTAAGCAAAACAGTACAACTTATTTATATACAATCAAATTGATTTTTCTTAGCTAATATAAGAAAATAATAAATATGTTTACGTTTATAAATAAAAACCTCAGTTCTCCGAACTGCCTAGAATTTGTTATGGTAGTAGAATTAAAATTTCAAAATGTTTCTGCGAATACCCTCAAGTTTTAAAAAAAGTTTTACTTCAATTAATAACACTGCGCTGGGAAAAAAAAAAAAAAAAAAAAAAAAAAAGAGCCCTGATTCCATTTTTACTGATTTTTACTGAAGTTAAATGCGACCTCCTGAATCCGAATATGACCCTCATTTTGCCCAATCGCCCACAGTTTTCTCGGGACGCCATCCCCTCTCCCAATTTTCATCACTGTTTGGTAATTTTATGACCATGAATTTGATTTAGAGAACGGAAAAGAATTATTTTAACACTTAAAAACAAATATATATAATGCATAATGAATACTACTAATAATTGATTAATAAAATATAATAAATGTAATTCATTCTTTTAGTGGCAAATCCGCTCCTAAATTTTTCCCTTGCCGCAAATGTTCATGTTTTAAACGTTTTCACTTCTGTAGCCTCTCAGAAGATATTTAACAGTTAAAATAATCCTTTCTCTCCCTACAAACAGTGCTGCCAGATTT
Organism: Salticus scenicus; assembly: GCA_963930645.1. Lineage (NCBI taxonomy): Eukaryota > Metazoa > Arthropoda > Arachnida > Araneae > Salticidae > Salticus > Salticus scenicus. Next base: position 15,835,113 of record OZ005655.1, read on the forward strand.
GAGGGAAATTTTTATTCAATTGCCACCGTAAAATTTTACTTGTAACGGCTTTCTAATCACATCGAAAATTTGTTTAAAAAATGCTTTGAAAAAATTAACAAACCGTTTCAATTAAAATTTAGTGGTGGCTGTTAAATAAAAATTTCCCTCAATCTGGCAGCACTGCCTACAAATGATATTTATAGCCATAAAATTACCAAAAAGTGATAAAAATAGAAGACATCCTCAAAAATGGTGAATGATAAGGCAAAATGGGTGTCATATTCGGATTCAGGAGGTCATTTTACATACGAATTAACAAAAATGGTGTTAGGCCGATTTGCATGCAAAGAAGTGTAACTTATCTGAGTTAGGTAGATCTGAGTAAACTTATTTAACTAACTTAACTTTATAAACTAACTTATCTGAGTAAAAAAATTCGATATTCTTTTGAGAGATATTTCACTCCACTATGTATTTCGGCTCTAAACAGCGGATTTCAGTTTAAAGAAATAATATTTTTCTAATCAGCACAGAATTGAGAAAAAAAAAAAAAATCAATATATTCACAAAAATCTCTCAACTTCTCAGATGAAAAAAACTCTCTTAATGACTCCCCAAAATCATTTCGATATCTTTTCACCTCGATTGGTTGTAGAAAGAAATATATTTTCCCCTCTTTTACACTAACGGCATTATATATCTGTATCCCGGAGGTAAAAGACACCATGTCCATTTTGAGAAAACAGTTCTTGATGTGAATTTTGGCTTTATATAGAGGCATTAGGCATTATTCCCAGTTATTACAAAGGTTGGTTAGTTGGGTTTTACGTCGCACTAGTGCTGCGCAGGTGGGCAATTGGCGACGGTCTGGGACTCACCCCTAGAGGTGATCCGGAGACACGCCATTGCAATTTTGATCCTCCACGGAAGGGATGGCTCTCCCGCTTCGGTCACCCCCAGAGGTATACGTAATTTTTGATGGGAACATGGAGGACATTGCGGCTACGACAGATTTTACGTGCACCAGCCACCATTAGTGTACACGACGGTCTTTGGCCGGCTCGAGTACCGAACCCGCAATCTTCCAATTACGAGGCCGGCGCTCTACCGATTGGGCTACCGCGGCCCGTTATTACAAAGGAGAAAAAACGGTAGAACATAAAACCATGTCCATTTTCTTTATTTATGAGAAACACGGAGTAATAAGACAGGAGAAGAAGATAACGCTGAAATTTTGTGATGTTGTTTTGTAATGTTTACAGATGGCGCCAGCGTGCAATCCTTCCTTCTCTCCAGCTTCCGCAATGTTATTCAATGGGGAAATGTATCGTTTTAATTATTTTTTAAAAAATAATATCAAGCTGAAAAAATTTCGATTGAAAGCAAATTTCATTAAATAGAGTATTCTAACCAACACGTTTTTTTTTAGAGCCATTTTACACTAATTTTACTTTGAAAGAAAGCTTTTAAAAAATGACGATTCTTATGAGCCGAAGCTAGCTAAAACAGACAATTGGGAGGAAGGAGAATGGATGAAATTTTGTAAAGAAAAAAAAAAAAACTTACTTTAGGTGCAGAAAACACGAACTCGGACATTATTTCTCTCCTAGAGCTTTTTTTTTTTTTTTTTTTTTTTTTAAATCACTATCATAGCCTGTTTTAACTCTAGGAACGAAGCATTTACTTGAAACATCTGAATTATGCAGTTTTAAGAACTTACAAAGAAATTAAATTGCTTAAAATAAAAAAATTTAAATGTACTCCAGCAAAATTCTATTGAAAACAACAGTATATCCGCACCGAGGTAGGGAGGAATGACAAGTGGCGCCCTCAATATTTACCAAAAATTTAGATCACAGTTTCGTAGCTTTCTCCCATTGGACCTTCAACTCCTATTAATATTACTCCGTGGTGAGAAATATGCTTAATTTCATTGTAAAATCATTCCTAAAAAAATCTGTATTTGTGACATGGTGCCCTTTACCTCCTTGGTACAGATATATGACTTGATTGACTTCGCCCCTCTTTTCAGGAAGGATTTTTTTACTTTCTTCTATATGTAATATAGAGAAAGTATTGGATTCGCGAAAATTTTCGAAGTCCACTTTTTGATGGATTTACATGTTTTGGGATATGGAGAACACGAATTAATAGTTTTTAGAAAATGTCTGTCTGTCTGTCTGTCTGTCTGTCTGTATCATTTTTTTGTGGACGCTGTATCTCACGAACCAATGAATGAAATTTAACCAAACTTGGTATTTAGTTGCACCCTGACATAAACTGGTGCTGATTAGATTTTGGGATCAATCGCTCAATAGGTGGCGTTGTGATCGCATTTTATGCAAATTTTTAACATGGCAGCATAGGACAAAATTCCGTATAAATGGGCATAAAGAGAGTTATTTTACACTTGTGATTGTAAAATTAATATGAATTATTGATAATAGTAGTAGTTAGCTAGGAAGAAAATTTTGTGCATGGGGGGGCATCGGTTCCCCCCCCGGGAGGGGCAAAGTTTCAAGATGGGTATCTTTCGAAAGATCTCGTCAATACCTTTGAAACGAATGGTTGAACGATAAATCTGTGATAATTTAAACCAAAGTTATCGATTTTTTTTACTTTTAACAAAAAAAAACTTAGAAAAATATCGCTTTTTTTTTTTTTTTTTTTAACGAAATTTAACCAAACTTGGTATTTAGTTGATCCCCGACATAAACTGGTGCTGATTATGTTTGGGGATCAATAGCTCAACAGGTGGCGCTGTGATAGCATTTTATCTAAGTTTTTAACATGGCAGCATAGGACAAAAATTCGTATAAATGTGCATAATTAGAGTTGTTTTAAACTTGTGATTGTAAAATTAATATGAATTATTGATAATAGTAGTATGTAACTAGGAAAAAAATTTTCTGCATGGGGGGGCATCGCTTCCCCCCCTAGGAGGAAATACCCCCCCAGGGGGGGTAAATTTTCACATTGGGTATCTTTCGAAAGATCAGGTTGATAATAGTAGTAGTTAACTAGGAAAAAATTTTTGTGCATGTGGGGGCATCGGTTCCCCCCCCCCCACCGGGGGGGGAAGTTCCCTCCGGGGGGGGCAAAGTTTCAAGATGGGTATCTTTCGAAAGATCTCGTCAATACCTTTAAAACGAATGGTTGAACTATAAATCTGTGATAATTTAAAACAAAGTTATCGATTTTTTTCACTTTTAACAAAAAAAAAAAAAAAGAAATCGTACTTTTTTTTTTTTTTTTTTTTTTTAATATTGTTACTGATTGAATATGTATAGGTAAATATAGAAGAAAGTCTTGTGGTGGCCACAACATACTAGTTTTTATTCCGTTTGACGTTAAAAAACTCTCGAATGCAGCTACTCATTTATTTCTTTCTGTAGAAGTTGACAGTCATTGAAAACTCAATAATTCTTTCTCTTCCTGTTATGACGGAATGGGAAATGATCGCAGTATCATATTGATATTATTATAATCAAAGACAAAGGTGAAATTAATTTCAAAATAAGTTAAGTTTTTGGTATTGACATTAGATATGTATAATCTCCAAAATGTATACTTAACCGTGGGATTCATTTATGAGCCATCCTCAAAAATAAGAGAGATTTAATCGGATCAAATTTTCATTTTCATGGAGAATGAAAAAGTCTACGCAGGAAATATTACATAGACAGCCAATTACGGAATATTTTGTAGTTTGTTTGCCTGTTTGGACGTCAATTACAAGTTACCTCGTAGCTTATTTACTTCCATATTTGTCAGGCTTTTATTGTGTAGGCAAAAAATCAAGGTTGGCTTATATAAACAGAAAGTTTATTAATTAATTAACAGAAAATAAATTCAAAATCAGCAACCACAAAAATATTTGTTATATAAGCCAATTTGCTATATAATTTGCAGCATTAAAAAAAAATATTTCTATCACATATTCTATATGCTTTTTGTTGATTACTGTGTTCTATAATTTGAGTTTTTAATAATATAATATGATTAAATTGAATTGGCTTTTTCAGCTGGAATCCTGAAAAGCATTGTAGCAGCATACCTGACAACATCCTGATTAATATTCTTTACCAGTCTTAGTCCCACCTTTTTTTCACACCAGTATTTTTTGAGTTATAGTCTGCAAATGTAATTGCAGATAAATAAAAAGAAAAATACTCTAAAAAAATATTGGTGCGAGAAAAAAAGGCGTGACTGATGATACCACGAAATATTAATTAGGATGTTGGCATGCAGCAGTCAACGTGTTAAGGACGCCGCTGCTGGAAATCAAATGTAGTGTTACAAGATTCGCCCATTCTAGCAAATATATGGGGCTCCCCTTATTTTCTTGGTCATCATGATCCCGAAAAACATCAGCATTCGCAAAACACGAGCACATGAAAATACACTTTCAGACGATGTTTCCAAGGGCTGTTCCTCATACTGTTGTAAATTCCTAACTAATGCAATTAAAATGAGTGACGTTTATATATATATATATATATATACATATAATTGTATTTATATAATCAAATTTCGTAAAAAGAGATACTTTTTAGTTTACTTTCGCAAAAAGAGATTTAGGAAGTTGTTCAGCGTATATGTTTAATAACACAGATCTGTAACCAAAAAACTGCATAGGATTGTTTGACTGTTTCTTATAGATTTTTACTCGGTGAAACCAAAAATCAAAGTAAAAAAGTTCTATCACGTCTAGTTTAGTTGCAAATTGCACATTTTTAGTTGAATTTCGCGTGAAATCATGAAAGAATTTGATATCCTATAATTGTACAAACATGCTAAATTATTGTTTCTTACTTAAAAAACAGTATTATGAAAATAAAATTAAAGGTAAAAAAATACAAAATTGAAAATATGAGGAATGGGGAGACAGTATTAGGGGTGAAAGTGGAAGCGTATTTTTAGAGGAGGGGGCGGTTAAAAAAAAAAAAAAAAAAAATCAGAAATCTACACATAAACTTCTTTATTCACATTATCTGTATTTGTCCTATCACGATAGAAAAAAGAAATACTTTTGGATGTAAAAAAAAAAAAAAAAAAAAAAAAAAAATCAGTTGAGGTAGTGAATCAACGAATGCTTTGCCAGCTTCGCTGGTCACTATATTTAAAGGGGACTAATGTGCAAGTTGTACCTGACGGGACAAAAGTGAAAGTTGTACCTCGAGGGACTGATGTGAAAGTTGTACCTCACGGGACTAATGTGCAAGTTGCACCGAACGAACAAACTATTTCTTTCAACGAAAATGCCTACTAACCCTGGACGATAGGTCTAATATATCGTATCATATTATGTATCGTATTTATCCGTTATATAACTCAATACTTATTTCGCTTCCTTCTTCGACTCGTTTTAATACGCATTTTTTATATGCATGAGCAGTCCCCGAAAAACAAAAACATTAAATCATTAAATTCATTTTTTTACTTATTTTTATTTCATATTATTTCACGCGCACTTTTTATTTCCTAATTCAAAACTATTAAAAAAAACTTTTTCGATATCGCTTGTAACGATACTGATTATTATTAATTTTCTTTTCTTTTTCTTTCAATAATAATATTAATAATAAAATGATTTTGATGAAATTCTGGCAAAAGCAGAATTTAGTTTAGGACGGAGGACTATTAGTTTTTTTTTTTTTTTTTTCTTTTTTGAAATTGTAACATCGCTTTCAAATTATTCAATTATATTTTCGATAAATTTTAGATTTCGACAAATGTCCAACTATCGAAATCGACAACGCAAAAATCCCAGATTGAGACTAATAGGCCCTTAGTCCTAAAAAAAAAAAAAAAAAAAAAAAAAAAAAAAAGAAAGAAAGAAAGAAAAGAGAAAAAGAAAAAGAAAAAAAAAAATTACAGGCGAAAATAGTAAACACATACTGTTAAATATATCATAAAGGAACTGTTTGCTTAATTATAAGGAAGAATATGCTTAGTTTAATGTAATAAAATTAAAGGTTTTTTTTTTTTTTTTTTTAATTGCAAACCTCTTTACTTTGAAAAAAAAAAAAAAAAATCTTTACATGATAGGTAAAAATGGAAATGATTTTTAGATTCAACCTCCTCGAAAACATAAAATTTACCAAAAAATTTTCATACAGCTGAAAAAAAGTTCTTTTTTGCTGACCTGTGTTATTCATAAAATAAAAAACTCAATGCAAAGTATGGATACAGCAGTGTGTATTTTAATAAAACTGTGATGACTAGATTAACGTACCTTTATAATGGAATAGCTATGAAAGTTGTTAAAATTATCCAGTTACCGAAGCACTTTATTATTCTCGATGAATATGAAAAAATATAATAATTATGGAAATAATTTCCTTGCAGTGGCGAAGCGTCCATGGAAGCGATAGAAGCAGTGCTTCCCCTGTTTAAGATTTTTAAAAAGTAATCAAGTAACGTCGCCTCGTCGAAAGACTGAATTGATTCTTCCCCTGCTTTTGGAAGCGCGTCGCTTCGGCGCTTCCATAGTTTCTGAACGATGCTTCGTCCCTGTTTCCTTGCTATAATTTTTCAAAACTTAAAAAAAAATGTCTGGAAAATAGGAAGTGTCCTCAAAAAATGGAGATATCTAATCACCTTAAAATAAACATTTCGTGATAACAAAGCTTCATTTTTAAATATATTAAAAGTTATTTATTTGAACCCATTCCTATATTATGTAAAGATACACGTACATTCATTTCTAGATCTTAATCGAATTTGAATGAATTGTATTTTAATTCGGTGAAAAGTTATATTAAAATGGCTTTCAAATTACATATTTTTAAAAACACCTATAAATAACAATATTACTTTCAGACATACATGTGTTTGGAGAAGCCTATTTCCTTATGGGTTAAAGTCAAGGGCAACGTATTTTAAAAAAAAAAAAGTTTTATGAACGAAAGGGTTATGAAAATTTATTTACCACGCTAAATGAGAAATCGTGCCGATTTCATTATTCTGTTAGATGCGTTTTTCCATCTCTCAAATTATCTTTTGAAAAACTTCAGTTTATCTTAGCAAAAACCTGTTTTGTCTTCTTTCTTTGTGGCTTGAACTTTTACTTTTTATGACAATTTGTGTGTAGTTAGAGAAGTAAATTTCTCACATTTCAACACCACATACAAAGTTATTATTAAATTTATTAGTTTGATATAAGAAGCCAAGTCGCTGCGTAGTATATAAATCATATGTTTTCGAGGATGCTGAATCGAAAAATGACTTCCATTTTTACCTATCACGTACGGATTTTTTTTTTTTTTTTTTTTCAAAATAAAGAGGTTTGCAATAATAATAATAATAATAATAAACTTTAATTTTATTACATTAAACTAAGCATACTCTTCCTCATAATAAAGCAAACAGTTCCTTTATGATATATTTAACAGTATGTGTTTACTATTTTCGCCTGTAAAATCTTTTCTTTCTTTCTTTCTTTCTATTTTTTTTTTTTTTTTTTTTTGACCACCCCACTTTTAGGATAACGCTTCCACTTTCACCCCTAATTCTGCCTCCACCTCCCTCATATTATCATTATTTACCTTTAGTTTTACTTTTATAATACTGTTTTAAAGTAAGAAACAATTATTGAACATATTTGCATAAAGAATTATAGAATACTTTCTTTTTTCATGATTTTACGCAAAATTCAACTAAAAATGTGCATTTTCCCACTAAACTAGGCGTGATGGAACATTTTTATTTTTTACTAGCAGGCTTTGCCCGCTTCGCTGGACATTAAACTTAAATGAGTTGTCAAAATGCCATATCTTTATTAATAACCTAAGTTCTCGCTGTGATTGGTAGCGGTTTTCTCGCTCCCAATGTGAGGAGTCTGGGTCCCCACTGTCTTCGGCACAACGTACCCACTTCTTACTTCCCCACCCTCAGCGGGTGAGTTCGAAGTTTCGCAAAATCCCACTAATGTACATAATGCGTACACTTTATCAATATCCACACACCAAAATTCGCCGTTCTAAGATAATTCAAAGCGAATTCAAACGGAAAAACATGTTTTTACACATGTTTATTGCCCTCCGACTCCGAGAAGGGGGGAGAGTTCGAATTTCGTGAAATGCAGTTACAATAAGTGCCGGGTGCATACAAACAATTTACGCACCAAATTTCGTGACCACAGAAGTGTTTAATAGACACTATTATAAATAAAAAAATAAAAAAAGCACAGCTTAAGTATCGGAACCCTTTGGTGACTTTAAATATTTTAAGCCATTTTTGCGATGAACCGAATTGGCTATCTCAATTGTGCAATTAAAGATCTTGGCGAGAAACATCCGAGCTACTTCGGTGCCGAATTTCAAATTTTGCCAAAGGGAACCAATACTAAAGCTGTTCCATATCGAATCTGGGTTGAAAACGCAAAAAGGGTAAAATAAATTAGAAATATCAGACCTATATTTATAAATTTGATACCAAATGAAAGGGGCGATTTTGCTGAATCCAGGGGTTCAAACAGTTTTTCGATGCGACAATTAGATTTTTTAAAAATAACTAAAGTATGAAATTAAAGTGGCAACGGAAAAACGGATAAAGGTAAAAATAAATTAGAAATATCAGACCTATCGTTACAAATTCAGTACCAAATGAAAGAGGTGATTTTTCTGAATTCTGGGGTGTAAACAGTTTTTCGATACGACAATTAGATTTTATAAAATTAACTAAAGTATGAAACTTAGATGGCAACACTTCATTTCAATCTTTTCATAATTTGTAGTGAAAATCACGCGAATACAAAAGTCTTTATTTTAAAAATTTATTTTTGCATTTTATTTTTCCATTCAAAGCGTTTTAGTGAAAAAATATTTATGGCGCATGCGCAGGCGTTTTTTACACACAATTTAAACACTAATCATAATTTTGAAAATTTCTATAGATATAATTTCAAGTTGGGTGAAGACCTAAGTTTCTGCCAAGCGCCGTTGAATTCCGTCCAGCCGTTCTCGAGTGATGCCCGGACAAACGTGTTTTAGTCTTTTACCTCCTAGGGGGGGAACGGGGGGGAATTTCTGAAAAGTTGATAGATATAATTTTAAGTTGGGTGAAGACCTAAATTCCTGCCAAGCGTCGTTGAATTCCGTCCAGCCGTTCTCAAGTGATGCCCGGACAAAAAAAGCGACATTCGGACACGATGACACACACACAGACACACACACACACACACACACAGGCAAAATTTTCTGAAGTCATTTTCGGCTTTCATGGGGTGTGAAACGTGAAGATATCGCAAAATTTTTCGATTCCGACAAATTTACAGACAAAACTCTGATTTTATTAATATAGATTTTTATTTTTATTTATATTTTTTACTGCTAGAGGCCTATTTCAGTCGGTACAGTTGTCGAATTTTTATAATACACTCTTAATTAGTGCTAAGGGCCTATTTCAGTCGGTTTATTGAATGGGGATTTATTGAATGAAGTCCCCCAAGGCACAACTTTGACATGAGTCCCCCCCAGGCCCAACTTTGACATGAGTCCCCCCCCAAGGTACCCCTATTTCAGTCGGTACAGCGTTGTCGAATTTTTATACGTCACTCTTAATTAGTGCTAAGGGCCTATTTCAGTCGGTTTATTGAATGGGGATTTATTGAATGAAGTCCCCCCAAGGCACAACTTTGACATGAGTCCCCCCCCCCAAGGTACCCCTATTTCAGTCGGTACAGCGTTGTCGAATTTTTATACGTCACTCTTAATTAGTGCTAAGGGCCTATTTCAGTCGGTTTATTGAATGGGGATTTATTGAATGAAGTCCCCCCAAGGCCCAACTTTGACATGAGTCCCCCCCAGGCCCAACTTTGACATGAGTCCCCCCCAAGGTACAACTTTGACATGAGTCCCCCCAAGGCCCAACTTTGACATGAGTCCCCCCCAGGCCCACTTTGACATGAGTCCCCCCAAGGCCCAACTTTGACACGAGTCCCCCCCAAGGTACAACTTTGACATGAGTCCCCCCCAAGGCACACCTTTGACATGAGTCCCCCCCAAGGCACACCTCCCCCTCATTGGGAAAAAGAGAAAAAACGTTGTTTTGCGGCTATAAGACAGTTTGGACTTCCAACGTTATTTGTTACAATATCTGCAGCTGAAACACATTGGTTTGATTTAATGAAAACTTTATCATGGAATTTAGATCGTCACGAATTAACTACAGAAGAATTTGTCGATATTAACAAGTTTAGCAGTAGGCCTCTGGCACTAAATTAAAATCTGTCAATGTCAGATTTTCATGTTTTAAATAATGAAATAATGTCGTGTCTGTATAATTTTTTTTTTTTTTTATTTATTTATTTATTTTTTTTTTGTTTTATTGAATAAAAATCGATAAGAAACAGTCAAAAATCCTGTGCAGTGTTTTGGTTTCAGAGCTGTGTAATTAAACAGATATGCTAAACAACTACCTAAATCTCTTTTTGCGAAATTTGATTAAATAAATGCAATTTTGATTTTTTTTAAGTAAGTAAGTAAATAAATAAATAAATAAATAAATAAACTATTTTCTTACAAACATCACTCATTTTAATTGCACCAGTTAGGAATTTGTAACAGTAAGAGGAAGAGCCTTTGAGAACAGGAACACCTTCTGGAAGTGTATTTTGATGTGCTCGTGTAGATATTCTCTAACGCGAATGTAGAGAATAAGTCTAACATTTCCAAATTTTTACAGTGATTTTGTGAAATGCCCAAGAAAAGAATATGAAATTTACATTCGAAATACTTCACGGAACTAGATTTTATATATATATATATATATAAAATCCCTATATATATATATATATAGGGTAGGTGCTCCAGTAATTGACATCTATCCCGAAATAATTAATGAATAAGAAAAATAATAAAATCATATATTTTACATATAAGAATTTTAACATTTTATGTCAAACACTGGAGCATAGGGTGCTAATAACTGGTAAAATGAATAACTAGCAGTGCCAAACACTGGAACACAGGTGGCCAATTACTGACAAAAAAAACTGGCAGTGTCAATTACTGAAACATTGAATGGGTGTCAAATAAAAATTCATAAAAAAAAAATAATAATTGTTATGAAATGTATATATTTTAACATATATGTGATTCTGAGTTCTGAGTGTCTTTCATACTATGTGTACTAACTTAAGATTTCTAAAAATATTTTCTGATGACTAGAACATTAAAAACATCAGAGACTGTTCTAAAAGTGTCAATCACTGGTGCACTTATCCTATATATATATATATATGAGGTGTCTCCTTACATTAAAATTTTTATAGAGTATATTAAACTCTATTACAAACATTGAATAATTTTTAAACATGACTTCTTTAAACGCTAAGTTGTTCATTGATACCAGCAGGAAAGGAACAATCCAACACACATACACAAAGGCGTTTTGAAGCATAGGTAGTTTTATTTATTTATTTTTTTTTGTATGTGTGTATCTGTAATTAAACATTTTATAAATAATTTACCAATAATGCCTTTTAGTACCAGACACTATTTCATGGTAGCAGTGCACAATTGTGCCATTTAAATGAAACAGACGAACAATCTTTGTTTTTCTTCTGGTCACAAAGTTATGAGATCCCTCATGTCACAAAAAAAAAGGGCTAAAAGTTTTTAAAGTGCTGGTACTGGTGTGTATAAGTACAATATACACATTCACTTAACCACATTTTAAAGTTCTACCGACGTAAAATTATAAAATGATTTGTGCCATCAAAGATTAAACATATAATTTTTTTAAGGCACCATACCATTATTTTTTTAAATAAAATTAATTTGCAGAGGTTGTCAAAAATTCTAAAAATCTTTTTCTTACGTCATTTCGGAGCATTTAAGTATTACAGACATGCTGTTCTTCATATTTTGGGTATTACATTTAAGATTAGTCCTTTTCTTCCAAATAAATTGTGGGAAACATTTTACTGAAGATTTATAGAAGATTTTACTACTGGATGATTAAACCATAGTCATATTAATATGTTTTTACCTAATAATACACGTATCCTGTTTCGTGCAATATTGTGCCACAGAAGTTACGATAAAAAATCTGGAGTGACTCCACTCGACTTTCCGAACATTGAGTAATTAACAGTTTTGCAGATAAAGTAAAGAAAGAGGAGTTGTTAAACAAACAAAAGAGAGAAAACCATAATAGAGTGTTTGAGTATTTTTCTCCATATATTACACGATGCTTTATTTAACGCTACTGAACTTTGAGCCCATAGATCATAGTGATAAAGAATTTTTCGTTGTGTCCCTGTAAAAACCTATAAATGCTAGATTCACCAAAATGCTTATAGTTAGTGCAACAGTGATTTATAATATTCATATAAATTTTCAGCTCAATTGAATAAGGTGTTTAGGTGCTATTGCACTTTTAAAAAATTGTATTTAAATTTGCACAAAATCTATACAGTTTGTGCAAGTGTGACCTGTAACATGTTGCTTAGATTAATAAGGCGTTTAGACGCTATCACACTTTTAAAAATTTGGCCCCATAGGCCATAATGATAAAGAGTTTTTCTTTGTGTCGCTGTAAAAAACTATAAGTGCTAGATTCTCCAAAATCTATACAGATTGAGAATCTGTGACCTATAATATGTGTATAAATGTTTTGCTCAATTGAATAAGGCGTTTAGATGCTATCCCACTTTTAAGATTTTAGTCCCATGGGTCACAATGATAAAGAATTTTTCTTTGTGTCCCTGTAAAAAAAAACTATAAGTGCTAGATTCATCAAAATCAATAGGGTTCGTGCTACGGTGACTTGCAACATGCGTACCAAGTTACAGCTCATTCCAGCAAAGCGTTTAGACGCTAGCGTGTTCACTCACACACATACATACATCATCGTAAAAATAGTGAAAACGGACTCAGGGGACCTCGAAACGTATAGAAACATCGAAATCTCAAATTCGGATTTTCGACATGATTACAATACTTTCCTCACTATAGTGTTCGGAAAGTAAAAAGGGGATTACGCTAGGTGCAAAATTCATACCATAACTATCTTATAGTAGTCATTTATGCCGAAAAATAAAGATTATTGGGTCGTCCGGAAAGTTCGTGCCGATTTTCCTTAGGTGGCATAAGGGCAAATCTGACTGTATCACAATGATTGAAGACAAATGACACGCTTACTTATTCTAAAAGTCGGTACTTCAGGCACAATCAGAAAAAATTTTGGTTATGATACGTTAACTGTTGTCAGTTTTATGTGCCTTTGAATATGGAAGCAAACAAAGTGCATTATTGGCATTTAATGCTTTTCTTTTACCGGAAAGGCAAAAATGCCACACAAGCGGCAAACAAAATATGCTCTGTTGACTGAGAAAATGCTGTAGCTGAAAGAACTGTGGGGAAGTAGTTTGCTAAGTTAAAAGCTGGGGATTTCAACTTTTAAGAGGGGACAATACCTAATCCCGCGAACAGCCGTAGCCAATGTTATTCTATGGGAAAATTTGTTTACATAATTACTCATTACCTAATGAATATTTTTCAATTCTGTTTTCACGTTTAGAAAATTCATAACCGTTAAATGAGTACTCATTTTTGAAAAATTCATTTTTTTTTAATTTTTACATTTTAATTTTGAGTTCAAAAATGCGATTTTTCACAAAATGCATTTTTCTCATTTTCTAGTCGCAAAATGAAATACTAAAATTTTAAAAAATCAATTTTTGGAAAACAAGTACTAATTGAATGCTTATGAATTTTCTAAATGTGGAAATAGAATTGAAAAATATTCATTAGGTAATGAGTAATTATGTAAACAAATTTTCCCATAGAATAACATGGGCCAAGGCTGCCGGCGAGATTAGGTATTGTCCGCTCTTAAGGGCCCACTTCACTCACCGCCGCCGGAAGCCGGAGCTAATGTTATTCAATGGGAAATTTTCCTTTACAAATAACTTATTAACTAATACATATTTTTAAATTCTGTTTTCACATTCTAAAAATTCCCAGCTGTTAAATTGACGGACCTTTTTTTAAAAAAAATATTTTTTTTAATTTTTTATATTTTATTTTGAAGCTGAAAAATACGAATTTTCAATATGTGAAATTTTTTCCTTTTGCAATTTCAAAATAAAATATTAAGAATTAAAAAAAATACATTTTTAAAAAAGGTCCGTCAATTTAACAGCTGGGAATTTTCTGAATGTGAAAACAGAATTTAAAAATATGTATTAGTTAATAAGTTACGTATTTGTAAAGAAAATTTCCTCATAGAGTAACATTGGCTCGGGCTTCCGGCGACGGTAAGTGAAGAGGGCCGTTAAATGAGTTGCGTTTCAATTTTCCTCCAAAATCGGCACGAACTTTCCGGACAACCCAATATTATATGATAACAGTGTTATGAATCCTGCTTCTAACATATGATGCCTATAAATCTATATGTAAACTGTAAAAAATGCAGTATGAACGAGCTATTTTTTGAATGATATGGACCAAAACTGAATCAGCCCAGTTTAATATAATAAGAAAATTATTAAGAATCTAACGCTATTAGATTTAATATAAGTCAAAATAATGCCATCATAAAAATGCAATCAAGCAGCATTCTATTTTTGAGATTTATTTTAATTACTGCGCTTTAAGCCAAAAGCAGGTTTTCCATACCTACCTCATTTTTAATTATTTATTAACATAATTTTATTTTATTTCAATTGTAACTTTGATTCATTTTGTTAAAAAGTATAACTATTACCTGGAATTTACTCCATTTCTGTCTTCATCTTCAAAAATATCATCATCTAACAGTGTACGTCTTTCTTCTGGCCCAAGAAGACCTAGACACAACAGAATGAAAAATGTTCATAAGATACTGATTTTGTCAGTTTTCAAAATTTGAAAGGGTTAATTAATGAAAGGAAAATCTGATTTAAACAAGGGGACTTCCTTTTAAACCTGTTAAACTGTGCTTTTTTATTTTACAATTAAAATATGAAGCATTATTTTCTATTTTGATATGGGACGTCATATAATAACAAGAAAGTGATGTACACAGCTAGATCTTATGCAAGGCCTAAATACTAATTATCGTGCATATCTCTGTAATGGGAGTTATGTAGTAACCAAATATTTTGAATTACTATGAATATCTTTAAACGTGCGGTGCACAACTGTATGCAGGAATAAAAGTTCCATTTTTTTAACGAAAATAAAATGCTGCTTTCACACTAGAGTAAACTTCTCATTTAAATACATTTAATATAACACACAGATAATGCGTTAAAATAAATCTGTACTGATAAGTATAAAGCATTTAAGTCCATATTCTTGATTTTTCAGGAGACGAAAAATAAAGTTAAATTAACTAAAAACTAATCAGAAGAATCGATTAGGAAAAAGGGATTATGTTGGTTTATACGCTTTATACCATTCAGTGATTGTCAATCTTCATTTAATAAAGGGAAAAAATTGAATTAAATATTTTATACCAAAGATTAATGCTAAATTTCTGACCTGAATCTTTTTTTACCAATGGATTTTCTCAAAGACTGTATGACATGGATTTAAATCCTTTATACCAATCGATAGAGAATTTTTTTCTGAGTCTGTACTTAACTGAAAATCAACATTTTTGGACTTAAATCGTTTATACTTATCAGTACAGAAATGTACTTCGACGCTTATTCTGGTGTGAATTTAGAATTTCGTTTTCGTTATAAAAAGTAGAACTTCCATCCCTGCAAATAATATAATGGTTCTAAATACAAAATTTTAACGCTTTACGGGTAGTTATTTTTTGAGTTAAGCGAGATATGCGCGCACACACACACACTTACCTACATGTGCAGACATCACGAAAAAACTAGCAAAATTGTATTTATCTCTAAAGCAGAAGGTTTTGTAATAACCAACAAGGAAAAAGCACATTTAAATGTTAAAATAGTCTCAAATACAAAATCAAAATATTTTACGATCCCAGTATTTCGTTTGTTTTATACAAGGAAGTAAAAAAGTATTTTACTTCCTTGTATAAAATTATTAATTATTTATTTATTTAATAAAATGCAGGTATTTCTTAAAACACTACAACTTCCATTTGTTGAAAAATGGTGATTGTCATGTTTATCTGTTCAATATATTAAAAAATATTTTTTTGTTAGGGAAACATAAAACAATTTTAAAAATGATAAGCTGTAATTGCTAAGATTTAAATTCATGATCATGTAAGAAAGAAAAGAACTTTCACAAGTAAAGAAATGTTAACTTTTAACTTCTTTAATTTATTCCGGAACATTCTTAGTATTGCCTTTCTTTCACACACCACTTTATTATTATTTATTTATTTATTTTGTAAAGTAATTTTACCCAATGTAACTATAATTAAAAAAGAAGAAAAATTACTCTTCAAGAAGAGTGGTCTGAAAAGAAGGCGATAGTAACAATGCTTGCTGCGGAATACATTAGAAAAGTTGGGAACTCTGGAGATGCATAAAATATTTAACCCTTTGAAGGATGGTGGATACATTTATTCCTACCTGATTTTAATTCTCAACTGCATAATTTATGCCGTAATTTTGCAACAGAGTCTTTCTTTAAAACTTATTGAACAATACATCTTTTTTCTTATAATTTTGCTTATAAATTCTGGAAGTTTTTTTTTATTAAATGAGCATAATTAAATTTACATGAACATGTTAAATATTTTTAAAATGAACAGAAGTATAAAATAGATAAATTAAACATATTTATAAGTATCAAAAGTTCGGTGCTCAAATAAAATCTGTTAGTTCGATTTTTATTTTTATTCCCTAAAGTTAATTAACAGTGGACATCTTAAATCAAAATTAATTACAATTTTTTGTTTGTTTAAAAATATTTGTACTAGAAAATGCGAAATTTCACATTAAATTACTTTGTGAAAAATGAAAATTATGAAAAGAATTATTACCCATAATAATTTAAATATACGTTTCCAATAACTAAAATAGGTATTAAATTAAATAATAATAAGTAATCGACTAAAAGGTAATGTTTGCGCAAACTTAGTATAAATAACAAAAATCATTCATGTATTATGTAACAAAATGTTTGTAGAAAATAACATTGGAAATTTATAGTACAAGTTCATGGATAAATATTTTTTTTTAAAAGAATTATTTTCTGAAATAAAAAGAAAGAAATCCAAGTAATAAAATGTTAATCATAATCTAATAAGTTCATCTACAATATGTGCCAATAAAGTTTTGTTCATTTACATTTTAACACTGTATTATGAAATGTCTGAGCAAAATGTCAAAGCAAATATATCTATTACTAGCAAACCCATGAAAATTTTCGCACTTTACTCCTTTTTTTATTTACCTTTAAAATTTAAAACTCATAAATATTATATCAATTTCCCCATCTAATTAAAATTTTAATTTACCAGAAGCAAAATTATTATAAGAACCAAATTAATATTGTGCAATAGTGAAACTAAAATCATTCAAAGAATGGTTTCTAAGTAAAATTTGTGGTTGACGACCCAGCTTTCAAACTTCCGCAGGCAGTACAGTTTTTGTATAGAACCCTCATGACGCCTTTTAAATTTTTGTTGCTTTGTTGGTCATGACCTTTCATTTATTCATTGTAGCACAATTTTTATTTTAAAAAAAAAAAAAAAAAAAAAACCTAATTTCTATTTTGATTACACTTTTCATGATTCCGTTTTTTAGCCAATTTCTGATAATAATTCATATTTTGTAAAGCATTGCATATATATCTTTGAAATATTGCTATGTTTAAAATAACGCTGGCAAAGATTCTGAAGAAGCAACTGTTATAAATACATTTTTCCATGAAATAATCTCACCAGCGAAATGCCATTTTTTTCTAATTAGATCATTGAGCTGAGTCCGCGTGCTTAAATATTGTCCATTTATAAATATTATTTTTTATCCTCACGTATTTTATTAATTACATCATTATAGTATCGTTTCGACAAAATATAATTGTAACTGCGGTTTCTCCACGTTAGAAAAATATTATATAGATATTAATAGGGAAGCATGAAATTCGTGGTACACTTTTAACATATTAATTATGGGAGTAGAGTAGGCTGACCACATGTCCTCGAATCTCGAGGACAGTCCCCAAAAACAACCTTCGTCCCCAAAAAAATTACAACGCAATTTGGGGACGCCGATTATAAAGTTATTAATGTTTTATTATAACAATTTATTATATGTATAATAAATAAGCTGAAATAAGTTCTTTTAGGTGCTGTATACATAAAAATTTCTAAAATTTAACAATTTAAGGTGATTTAATTGTTTCTTTTTTGTCCATTAAATTCGAGGACACCGCCATATTTGTCCTCGAATTCAATGAAAAAAATATGGTCACTCTAGAGTAGAGGGTTGAAAACGGTATCATTCGAAAGGTATGATTAGTCAGATGTGCAGAATACAAAAATTATTTTCTTACAACGTCAAGAAAGTATTTTAAAATACTTTTAATTTTATGCATTTTTTCTATTTTATACACGTATTCTTTTATATTGAAAAATACCTAAAGTAGAAACTTGTTAAATCTGGCAATTTCTGAAAACTCGAATAAAAACATAGACACAGTAATTTGTATAATGCTGCATCACTATACTCTTAACAACAGATTTTTTATTCTAAGAGAGGACAGCCGTTAGAATGGAAGAAATTTGAGTGAATGAGTATTAGATCGAAAGTTTATACCGTTGAAAATATACGCAAATTGAAAATATACGAAAAAAAAAAAAAAAAGATTTGATTCATGAAAGTTCTCTTTTTTTTTTTTTTTGTGATTTATATCAGCTCTAATTTAAAGACATATTTTAAAACTAAAACATAATGCATTTCAATTAACTGAAATTGACTACTTATTTTTTTTAAATATAGATTTATTACTATATCGTCTGCATATATAAGAAGAAAGTATATGATTTGGAAAAACTTTTGATTTCCGGTTTTCGATTAATTTACACGTTTTGAGATTTCTTTGCATTTCAATTAACTGAAAGTGACCACTTATTTTTTAAAAGGTGGATATATTACTAGCTACTGCATATATAAGAAGAAAGTATATTATTTGGAAAAACTTTTGATTTCCGGTTTTTGAGGAATTTACACGTTTTGAGATTTCCTTGAATTTCAAATTAACTGAAATTGACTACTTACTTTTAAAGAAATGAATTTATTACTATCTTCTGCATATGTAAGAAGAAAGTAGAAGATATGAAAACAATTTTGATATCTGGTTTTCGATGAATTTACACGTTTTGAGATTTCCTTCATTTCAATTAAGAAAAATCGACTATTTGTTTTTTAAGAAGTACATTTATTATTCTATCTTCTGCATATATATATAAAAAAAAGTATACAATTCAGAAAAATATTTAGATTTCCGCTCTTTTTTTTTTTTTTTTTTTGTATCGAAAAGGTAGAAAATTTAAAATTAGTAATTCTTAAAATTAACCCAGCTGCGTTTTTCAAACAATTTTATAAAAATCTGTATTTCTTTCTTTTTTTTTAAGCATTTTTGTAATTTATTATGAATGTTTAGGATCAATATTTAGGCAATTAAAGCTGAAATGAATATATTTGAGCCCTATGTATACCAGGTATTCAGTGCTATCGGGATCATTTTCTATTTTCTATATATATATATATTTTTTTCAATGATTAGTTAGAAAGGTATAGTTCTGGTTTGCAAAAATGTTTTTTCTTTTACATTTTATTACTAAAGAAGCAGTTTAAGTCAATCAATGCATCAGCGGCGGATCCAGAACTTGACTTTTTTTTTTTTTTTTTTTTTTTTTGGGGGGGGGGGGGGGTTAAGATTTTTCAAAGTGTTACTCTAGATCAATAAAAAATTTACAATTGCAATATTCAATTGTGAAGGTCAGTGTTTTGGGAGGGGGGCTTCAGCCCCCTAGCCCCCCCCCCTTAAATCCGCCACTGCAATGCATATTTGTAAATTTGTAATTAATCTTAATAATCTTGTTGTAAATTTGTAAAGTACCGTCTGTCGATGTTAACATTTTCAAAGAAATAATCACTCTCGTACAAGTTCACGCAAAATAAAAAAATAAACCGTTTTTTTTTTTTTTTTTTTTTTTTTTAGTTATCAAATTTCAGAAAACACACTTTTGATTTATCAATAGCATCTCATCTATATCAGTGATTTTTGTTTAATATTAAATAATTAAAAGGTGTATATAAACATAGACAGAGTTATCAACGTGAAACCGTTTTTACTTTCTTTTTCTTTTACCCATATACGTACAGTCGGTAACAAAAGTGTCCGAACACTAGCAAAAATTCCTTTGTAAAAAAAGTACACTTCATACGCTTCTGTTAAATAAATCCTTGTCGAATCCTGTTCTTAGTCAGTGTAAGTACATGATTCGACAAGGATTTATTTAACAAAACCGTATGAAGTGTACTTTTTTTACATAGAAATTTTTGCTAGTGTTCGGACACTTTCGTTACCGACTCACAAAGAAAGTATTGTTGTGGGGTCAAACTTTCGAAAGTGAGTGTTTTATGCACGTTTTCAGGTGCCTTGAATTAGAAAAGACAGGTTTTTAGCAATTGGTATATGCGCGTCGTTATCACCATATCTTGATAAGAAATACAATCCTAGTGCCCAAACTCGGCATTCTAAATCTGTATCATATAGGGATGCTACACCGAACCTTTCGTTGAGATCAAGCAAATGGTTCGTGTACAGGAACATCCAAGAGAATTCAAATACATTATGTCTATGGGCGAAATTTCTGGTAGGCAGAGTTTAGAATCCATAGGCTGCACTAATTAAATAAAATGAGTGCATATTCGTTTTATGAACAAAAGTATGTTTTGCGCAGAATAGGGTAACATTGATTGTTCGTATGGAAGTTATTGGTTGTTCGAGCTACCCAAAAGAATTTGGTTATATTGGAATTGGGATTATACTTGGAAACTTCTGTAAATGTATTTTAACTTAAAGACTTAATTTAAGTACACAATGTGGTGCGTATATAACATACAGACAATATACAGGAATACTCAAAATTAAGAAAAAGAACTGTTTTCTATCAATGTAATTGATAGAGATGCTTTACTACATTTTACCATGACGACGAAAACTGCTCAGGAATGAAGATTAATTTCTCATTCCCACACGGCAGACCAATATTTTTTGAAATTTAGTTCTTAGCTATGATTTTGGTATAGTACCACGCTTTGAGGTTCCATGAATAAGAAAGTCAAGTTTATAGCTGTTGATCTGTATGTATGTATGTTATCAGCTTAGCTAAAAACAAATAACTGCAGTAAATTCAAATTTGTAATATGAAGTTTGGTTGCCACTTCAACAATTTAATCAAGATTGATAAGTATTAAAGAATATTGCGGGTGAAAGTTGTCTAAATAATTTTGAATGAACTTTTAAATTTAATAACATCCTTGAATTCTTCATAAATTTAAGTATTATGCTGAAGGGAGCGGTATCCCGCTTCACGTAGAATAAAACTGTTTTTAAACTTATTTTTAAATTAGGTAAATATACAATACTTGTTGTGGGAAAAAAAGAAAAAGTTTTTTAAAATTGATTTAATTATACAAAATATCTCCATGTAAAATATTATGCGTTTTCCGTTCTGTTTATTATCAAAAAGAAAATGACTTATGCAGTTTTTCCTGTATTATTGATATTTCTATCGATTACATTAAATTAAATTATCCCGTACCAAGACGTTGCGGTGAAGAAGTCTCTGCCGAAGTCAGCGAGGGTCCGAAGCGAAGTTTTTTAAGCAATTTTATTGCATTTTCTTTTTAGATTTAATTTGTAGAACGGTATAAAAAATATTGATTCTTTTTTTAATTCATTTAAATATAGTGACCAGCGAAGCGGGCAAAGCCTGCTAGTTTGTAATAAAGTCAGTTTTAACTATTTAAAAGACCGTATTCGTTTTTAGTCTACATTCAACCATAAGACAACCGTTTTTTATTTACGTTAACCTAGTTACACAGTTACTAAACTAAACTTAATCGTGAACTATATCTGTTTTACTCTACATAGAAATCAATAAAGTGTTCAAGGAAGACGAAGCTAATAAATAACACCGTAATATGTAATTACATATCATCGGCATAATATGGCCATTAAGATCGCGAATTTGATTAAGGAATATTAAATTACCTGCCGTCATTATGTGATTAGATGGAACGATTTGGAGACATTGATAATTTGCATATATAATCGGAACAAACTGTCAAGGTTAATGGGAAAGGAAAATAAATAGAATTTAGATCACGTTTTATCATTAAAATGTCGTTGGCGTTGATTTTGAGCAATAACTAATTAAATCATTTCATTTTAGATAAAATGTAACGACAAAAATAACTTTATGAGCTAATCTACTTATTTGGTAGGTTGGTTTTAATTAAATCAACTTCTAAATACTTTTCCAATTGATTTGGAGAATTGTGCAAAAAGGGATTGTTTTTGATTCAATCATTGTGAAAACTTTATTTTTCAACGCAATTAATATTCAGCTAAAAAGTTCGCATGAGTTGGAGCTTATAAGCATCGTGCTTCATTCTGGTCGGAGGAAACTGTCGAAATTTATTTGAACGAATTATTCTGATTCTAACCATTACCGTGAAACCATAAATTGACGCATTAATTATTTTTCCTCTTTCCGTGCAAAGTGCTCATAGACCACGTTCTGTATGCCCAAAGTTTCGGTATTTTTCAACCACATTTCTTGAAACCATCGAAGCCTCTGTGCAATTGCTGACTCAACGAGTCCAGTGCTAAAATAGGGGTGCTATATAGAAAATAAGCGATAAGAGAGAACGCCGAATGACTGGATGTTTTCCAAATCCCAATCTTTTGGTTGTTCAGTTTGGCACCCCTCCAAGAATTTGAACTCGTTCTCATTGCTAGTTTCAGGAAAAGTGGTTACACTATATAGGGAACAACTTGCAAGTTGGTCCATAACTCTATTTGGCAATTTTATTTTACTGATTACGGCGAAATACGAATTTCGGAAATGGTTGCCATGGATTCCAAACGTCAACAAAGCGAAAATGCGTTTTTCAAAATGGTGTCTGTTTTGTAATGCACACAAATAAATTAAGCCTATTTTAAATATTAATAAAGCAAATATTTAAAATTAACTTACCTCACTCTACATGAGGAAACAACTGCATGAAGCAACCGCATACTGCAAGGATCATCAATATGCATAAATATACATATGTGCTTCCCGTACATTTACACCATTTAAATGTTCTACAGTTGCCGGGAAAATACGATTATATAAACCAGATTTCCTAACCAAAATTTTTTCAAAACTTTCAAAAACGTTTCTCTGGCTCTAAACATTTCCCTCAAAAAAATTCTAGTACATTCACCTTCTTTTCCGAAAATCGGCCTATCTTTCGTTAAACAAAATAGCAAAAATAGAAGGGAACACTGAATATTTAAATGTCGATAAAGTTATTTTCATAAATAATTGGAATGCTGATTGACATGGCCATAAAAAATAAACAGCAACAGGATGCCATATTATGTTGCAAAGAATCCAGAACGACATCGTTATCGTTCAAAACGGCGCCAAAAGGAAATCGCCAAATAGACTTGTGGACCAACCATAGAATAATAATAAAGGAAGAAGGAGCGTACGTGTTTTGGTTTCGGTTTGTAAAATCCAGGAATGCCGGGTATACGGTTGTAACAGTGCTTCCATCTGATTGGTTGGCGACTTGTTGGCGAGATTTTTGAATCGTCTCGTCTCTCTCTCAATCAGTCTCTGCGAGGCAGCACCCACAACAAACAGCAATAAATGCGCGGAGGATGGGTGCCCTACTTCAAAGTTGAGAGGAGCAAAAGTAGCTTTCGCTGGCATTTCACTAGAGGCGGTTTGTAAGCATTAGAGTATTGGCATGCTCCTTCTTCCTTTACTATTATTCTATGGGACCAACCTGCAAGTTGTACCGGGCAATCGCAGTGCATATCTATACCTTTTAGATCTCAAATTAGCTGTATATAAGAGAGTCGCTGCTAAAGCTTCGTTATGTATGTAGATAAACATGGAATAAATGATTCATTCATTCAAGGATCCGTCTGTTAATGCTGAGTCCAAATCATTGAAACTAAAACATGACATTTGAACTAAAGGTTTCTTTCACGACGTAGGGGCTCACTAAGAATGTATTTATCGAAATTTAACAACTAAAAAGTTGGAAGAAGATGCCGAATTTTTTAACCTTTTCACAGTATCTCTGCAGTGGTTTTCAACAGAAGTTTGAAATTTAACAAAATGTTTCCGCGTACGCTATAATTAAGATAAGAGATTAAATTTAACTGTTCAGAAGATGAAAGGGGTGTCAAAGTTTTTGCGTCATTATAACCGTACCTCTTCAGAGGTCTTTAGTAAAAGATTGAAACTTAGAAAAAAATGTTTCCTCTTAGACAGGGCCAGATTAACTTTCGGAGAGGCACGGAGCACGCACAATTTTGTGGGTCTCTCTCCCTCACGATACAATTTTTTTGCCATTTTTAGGAGCAAAAAAGGCAAAATGGACGAGTTTTCAGGACCAGTTTTAGGACTGCTTGTTACTCAGGGTCCAGGGCACGTGCCCCGCATGTCCCTGCGTTAATCAGGCACTGCTTTTAGGGCCTAATAGTTAACGAAACATTTGGGCAGTAGGTTTCTTTTATGACAAAGAGCATAATTTATAAGGGGTGAAAATTAGGAGAATAAATGCATGATGGAAAATTGAATAAATCCTACCTATTCCAACTAGTCTAAATAAATTGCAACAGTTCAACACACTAAGCTTCACCCCTAAAATTTTACTTCCATTGAATCACAATGCTTCCATAGTTATATACACGTTATTTATATAAACGTACTCATGACTTAATCTCGATTCAAAAATATTTGTGCAACCAATTACTAGTTAAATTTTCATGACATTTCATTAAGTATTTCTCCACAGAAATTCGAAAAGAAAAAAAGTATGAAATCTTAAGTGTTCTATTGACTTTTAATTATGTGATGCATAGCACAGTTGTAAAAATTATAGACAGCTAAATTTTGTAAAAGGATTTTCTTTCTCAAATGGCCCGAATATGTTAAACAGCTGATTAGAAAATTATAATTCAGCAAAACTAAATAACGCTTTCGACTTGAGAAGTGTGTCATAATTTTTCTCTTCTTGATATATATTATTTTATTAAACCCATTTTTAATAGCTTATAATATTGATGCTGACAAGAGATCCTTAAAACACCTATTTTTTGTTCCTCGTAAGCAATTTTGCTAGAAAGTTTGAAAAAGAATATTGTTTCAATTTTAATTTTGACTTTTGCTGAATTAAATGATTCAGTTAAACCATTTTTCTACTGAGCATAATAAAGCAGTAATATATACATTATTAAAAATATATATATATTTAAAGGGGACTAATGTGCAAGTTGTACCTGACGGGACTAAAGTGAAAGTTGTACCTCAAGGGACTGATGTGAAAGTCGTACCTCACGGGACTAATGTGCAAGTTACACCGAACGAACAAACTATTTCTTTCAACGAAAATGCCTACTAACCCTGGACGATAGGTCTAATATATCGTATCATATTATCTATCGTATTTATCGTAATATAACTCAATACTTATTTCGCTTCCTTCTTCGACTCGTTTTAATACGCATTTTTTATATGCATGAGCAGCCCCCGAAAAACAAAAACATTAAATCATTAAATTCATTTTTTTACTTATTTTTATTTCATATTATTTCACGCGCACTTTTTATTTCCTAATTCAAAATTATTAAAAAAAACTTTTTCGATATCGCTTGTAACGATACTGATTATTATTAATTTTCTTTTCTTTTTCTTTCAATAATAATAATAAAAAATAAAAAAGATTTTGATGAAATTCTGGCAAAAGCAGAATTTAGTTTAGGACGGAGGACTATTAGTTTTTTTTTTTTTTTTTTTTTTTTTTTCTTTTTTGAAATTGTAACATCGCTTTCAAATTATTCAATTATATTTCCGATAAATGTTAGATTTCGACAAATGTCCAACTATCGAAATCGACAACGCAAAAATCCCAGATTGAGACTAATAGGCCCTCAGTCCTAAAAAAAAAAAAAAAAAATACAACTACATTTTTGAATCTCGTTAACAGTAAACAAGTCCTTCCTTTCGGCTCATTCGGAAGAGTAGGTTGATTTTTTTCTCCTTATCAAGTAGCCACCATTTTAAAACAATAAGGTGGCATTTTGCTTCAAAACATTAATACAAATTATTAATGGACTTCGTGATATTTGTATGATAAATCCATTTTTCAACTTTGATTTGAATTGATTGATTATTTCAAAAGTTACCGTGATAACAAATTTTCAAGTGGCTGCCACTTGGAAACAATATAACGGAGCAAGTTGCAGCGCAAACTAGTCCAAGGTATTTAAAGCATAAGTTCACTGTCAAACTTTGGTTCGAATCAGTGCAGTGTTTCAAAAGTTATTGTTACGAGAAATTTTCAAGAGGCAGTCTAATTGACTGCAACTTAGAAACAGATTGGCGAAGCAACTCGTCCAGCGAAATTATACAAGATATTTGTATGATTAGTTCAATATCAAATTTAGTTCAAATTAAATCAGTGTTCAAAAATTATCGTGATAAGAAATTTTCAAGTGGTACCGTGATTTCAAGTGGCCACCACTTGGAAAAATAAAAGCAGAATGAGATGCCTAGCGAATTTATCTGTGATATATGAATGGCAAATCCACCACCGAAAATTGATGCGAATAGATTTAGTATTACAAAAGTTATCATAATGACAATTTTTTAAGTGGCTGCCACTTGGAAATAAAATTGCGGATCAAGTTACCAAGCGAACGTATCCAAGATATTTTAATTATAAATTCACTATCTAACTTTTGTTTGAACCAATTTAGTATTTAAAAAGTTATCTTGATAGCACATTTTCAAGTGGAAGCGTGATTTCAAGTGGCCGCAACATGGAAACAAGAAGTTGGAACAAGTTGCCCAGTGAACTTATTCAAGATAATTATATGATAAGATCACTATTCAACTTTGGTTTGAATTGAATTAGAATTTAAAAAGTTATCCTGTTTATAAATTTTCAAGTGGTAGCCTAATTTCAAGTTGTCTCGCTTAGTTAATAACATCCGCACTTTGTTAAAAATGACAGATAAAGTTTATTAATAAAGTTGATTCAGACACTTATATGGTCTATGTGTACATCAAAATTCAAATAAATTCGGAATACGCTTTTCACAATTTGAATTTGAAATTTTCAAATGGTCTCCACTTGAAAATAAAATGTTGGAGCAATTTGGTTAAGAAACTCATCCAAAATATTTCTAAGATAAGTTAACACACTGTCCAAATTTGGTTTGATTTGGAGTATTATTTCGGAAGTTATCATGGTTTTAAATTTTCAAGTGGTAGCCTGATTTCAAGTGGCCCCACATAACTTAAGATATCCGCCACTTTATTAAAAATAGCAGATAAAGTTCATTGAGACACTTATATAATCTATGTATACATAAAAATTCAAAGAAATTCTGAATACGCTTATTACAATTTGAATTTGAAATTTTCAAGTGGTCGCCACTTGAAAACAATATATATATTAAAAATCGATATATATATTTAATGACGGATATTAATAAACTTCATTGAGATCCTTATGTAGTCTGTATTTACATCAAAATTCAAACAATTTCGGAATACGCTTTTTACAATTTAAATTTGAAATTTTCAAGTAGTCTCCACTTGAAAACAAAATGGCGGAGCAACTTGGTGAATAAACTCATCTAAGATATTTATAACATAAGTTAAGACACTGTCTAAATTTTGTTAGATTTGGAGTATTATTTCGGAAGTTATATTGATTTAAAATTTTCAAGTGGTAGCCTGATTTCAAGTGGTCCCGCTTAACTTAAAATATTTGCCACTTTATTAATAATGGCGCATAAACTTCATTAATAAACTTCATTGAGACACTTATGTGGCCTGTATTTACATCAAAATTCAAGCAAATCTTGCTTTAAATATGCTTTTTTCAATGTCGGTTTGAAATTTTCAAGTGGTTGCCACTTGAAAACAAAAAATCGGAGCAACTTGGTTAACGAACTTATCCAAGATATTTATAAGATCAGTTCACTGTCCAAATTTGGTTCGATTTGGAGCATTATTTAGGGAGTTATCGTGATGACAAAAATTTTCATTATAGATATATATATATAGAGTGAGAGAGCGAGAGAAACGAAGTGATTGCAATAGGTCGATTTCTAAAGAAATCAACCTAAAATTACAATGATTTTTAGAGGTTGGTAACTTACTTGTAGGATCAGCTGCATCAGAAGCAACGTAAGATACGATGACTAACAGAAGCAACACGGCAAATAGCAACACTCTCATAGTACGATTATCTAGCAAAGAAATAAAGACCACAAATCATTGGTTTATAGTTTGTACATACATATACACACAATTCATAGAAAAATGCAATTATATGCCTTCATAATATATATATATATATATATATATATATATATATATATATATATATAATAATAATAATATTTTCAATAATACAATGGACTTTCTATTATCCAGGCTGGATTGTTCGGGCTGTGAGTCATCCGGCACAGCGGAAAGAATTTTTTTATTGATAACACATATACATTAGTTTTATATGCTTGACTCGGGGAGTCCGCTTGTAAATCTTCGTCAGATAAAGCACATGACAGAATTACAATATGAAGAACTGGTAAAATACTCAGGGCCAGCGTGGGAATCGAACCCACTCTCCTACACTCGAAGGCGATTAACAGTGTGGTGACATAACCACTCGGCTACAGAGGGCCCAGCCCAAAGAATATTACCTTATTTACGTCTGAGAAAGAAAATGATGATGCCAATGCCAGTTTTAATAAATAAATAAATAAACAAAGATGGGTAAACGAAAATTCAAAACTGAAAATTAAGAAGCCTTGAGCGACAGTATTTTGTCATCTGTCACAAGCAGTTCAGAAATGGAAGAATGCTTTATAACGTGTAACTGATGATATTATGTCGCAACTAAATCAAGAGGGATGTTTTGGTAAACGCGTAGGCATTAGTTAATTACATACAGCAAGGAGACAGGGTACGAGCTAAAAACTATGATAAGGACGAATTCTGCATAGCGCAATTATCCGAATAGTTAATGAAAACGTACTTTTTTCCTTTCATTTTTCGTGCATGTCTTTGGACCACTTCCTAGAGAATAAATCCCAGACCTTCACCATTTGCCCATTGCGTAGCTCTTATGCGATATTGATCCCCCTCAATCTTTAAAATTTCCCAAAGGAATGGAGTAAATCTTTTGTAATTCTACAGTTGGCAGCAAAATTATTGAAGCACACATCCACACTTTTCACATAATTTTTTTTAGTTTGATTGCTGATTTTTACTACCAACATATTTCTTATAAACAATATGAGACTATGATCATGACTCGACGAATATTTAACTTAACAAAACAGTATTAGGTGCCCATCTTTTAAATAGGAGTTATTGCTAGTGCTTCAGTAATTTTGCTGCCGACTGTATATATTTTTAACTACATTAATTGAAAGTGTAAAGCAACATTAAAATGGATGCTCATTCTCAGACTTATCATATAATTTTATATTATGATAAATTAATAATAATTATCATAATTTTCCTTATATTTTTTTATATTTCCATAGTATAATAATTTTACTTTTACAGAGGCTGTTCGCACATTTTTTAGACGATTTTATTTCGCAGTAAGAAAAAATCGTTTGCATGGAGAATTTTATTTTTACAACAGTTATATTTTTGGAAGTTTTATTTATCTTCTGATATTTAGAATTTTTTTTTAGATGCAAAAATGCGCTTTTAAAATGGCAGTGGATGGAAAGATAGGTTTCCGCTTTTTCCAAAGATAGTTTTTAGTGAAATCCTTATGAAAAGCATTTATCAGGAGAAAAATGGAAAAATGTTGTAACAACAGATGAATCTTGGGTCTATTTAAGTGGTTGCAATAAAAAAAGGTCAATTTTATTATCACAAAAGTGGAGAAAAAAAATTTGCTACATGGCTCAAAGCATCAAAAGAAAGTTTTTCTAAAGGATTTATGATTGCCGCTAGTTTTTCATACAGGTGCAAGATAAAAGCAAAAAAATGTGACAAAAATGTCAAAATCAACTCTAAATACTCTCAAGAACATATTTTAATTCCAATTTTTAAAAATTAAAATCCAGATCTTTATCCACAATGCTATCAATCCGTTGCACTGTATCAAGACAAAACAAGCAGCCACATATCACAATCCGCAATTGCTTTTCTAGAAAAAAATGGAACAAAAAACGGGAATTAAAACCATACCCTTCACTGACATTCCTGCTAAATCTTCTGATGTATCACTGTTGGATTTTTGTGTTTTTCGACTCTTAAAATCAACATTATCCAAACACCGACCTACAACGCTTTGTGGACTCTGGAAAGCCGTTCAAGAGGAGTAGAAAAATATACATCTTTCGATATTATAAAAAGCATTATTATCATAGAAATTATGATGTAGAATGTTAGTTAAGAACAAGGGCTATCAAACTGAACAAATAAAACTCGAAATATGAGTGAAATTGCTTCAGTACACTCCATCAAAATCGTCTAAAAAATGTGCGAACAGCCTCTGTAGTATCATTTGTTCCCCAAAATTTCCATAAATTTGTTTATTCAGAATTTTCGCTTACCGGTGACTAGATATTTTCCCGGTCATCCAGGTTAATAGAGAGTCAAGTGCGTCGAGTCGAGAGAACACATTTATGGATCTGTCACTTGTTAGGATGAAAAAATGATAAATGCCAGTTTCAATAATTTTTACATTAAGCAATATTGTTGCTGCATATGCAATGAGTATTTGTAATATTTCTGTAAATAGTTAACAATAAACAGTTTAAATTGTCTTCGAAATATTTTAGATTTACGTTTCAAGGTTCTCTGCAATAAAGTTTTGAACAATCTGAAATTCTTATGAAATTTCCCCATTCAAACATAACAAATATTTAAAAATTAACTTGTCAATGGATCTAGAAAGTGCTAATTGTAACATTTTCATATTAAAATAAATAAATAAATCCGTAGAGCTTAAAATGCGCCAATATGGACACCTTTTTGTATCAATAGTAGACACCTTTGAATTTTTGCAGAAAAGGGCAAAATAAAAAGCTATAATATTGAATATATGTATTAAATAACAAATTGAAATAATTCTGCTAGATTGATGTGTTTTTGGGAAAGTTTCCTTCTTTCGTTTTGATTTTTACGCTTTTTTTAAAGCTTTTTTCTTCTTGTTTGGCTGTCTGTTTTTCATTTTTCTTTTGTTTTCTCTGTTGTATTTTCCCCCCTAGCTCTTTACTCTGTTCCTTCTTTCGAAATCTTTGCTTGTACTTTCTTAATCTTTCCTATACCAATATTTTTACCACCCTTCCGAAGTTATGACTCTTGGGGTAATAGCGTTTGACGCTCTCTTCATTTGTATTTTAAGATCTCGGTCACTTTAGAATTTTTTCAAACACACCAGAAGAATCTGATATTGTCTGATTTGGGTTCGGGGTGTCACTCTTCGGTCATTTTTTGTATATCAAAGCTCATTAGATCGGACTTATTGCTTAAAAGGGATTCCGAACCGCTACGAACATCCATGCCAGAACCGGATTTCTAACCCAGCATTTGGCAATGAAAGTCTGATCCTTAAAATATGAATTATTATATAGCAATGTTTTCTGATTCCTTTCTGTCTTCATTTAATAAATTGTATCCGTTTTGGGCATGCGTCGAGTTTTCATTTGGTAGCCCTTGTAATATTTATAGTATAGTATTTACTTCTTTCAAAGCATTTGAAGCGTCTTTGAAGTGAAAGCTTCTTTAGCCGCGTTGGGCATTTTTGAGATGGGAAAAAACCATTGAACTCGCAACCCTGTTACCGTAACCGACACCTCTGTATATAAGTATCTACATATATTGGCCCCGTTTACACGGGAGTTGAGTTTGGGTTGAAATACATTGATAATATAATTATATATAATATAAAACATATATTGTGTATATACGTACAACATAGATATATATTCCTGTCGGAACTTATCGAAAAAAAAAAAAAAAAAAATTTCCTGTTATAATAAAAAAAATTTTAATTCCGCGCCTTTTCGGAAATTTTTGTAATATCTTTAAAGCTATTTTTATTAAGATAGGATTTTAGTAGTTTTGTCAATCTGTAGTGCGAAAATGGTATTTATAGTCTGGTGTTAATTATGCATTTAAAACATTTACAAATCCAGTCTCGTAGTTTGTATACATTTTAATCTGAGGTACTGTTCATGTGTGTGTCCCTGAAAAGGATTTATAAGCTCTGCATTCATTAAAATCTATAAAAAATCATGTGATAATGGGCCATAACATACCTACCAACTATTAACTCAATCGGATAACGTGTTTACACGCGTCCCTATTTCAAATAATTTGAGTCCATTGAACATAATGATGAAGAATTTCTCTTTTTGTCCCCATAAAAGAATTATAAGTGCTAGACACATCAAAATCCATAAAAATCGTGCGACAGTAATCTATAACCTACCTACCAACTTTTAGCTCATCGAATACATCAGACGATTAATTGTTCAAGTTTTCACTTCTGTCGGCACTCCCGGAGTGCAATTTTTTTTTTTTTTTTTTTTTTTTTTTTTTTTTCACATTCAAATTTTTCGTCAGTTCGTCGGTGTCATCGTTAGTTTGAAACGCAGACTTCTTTTTACACCATATTTAAAAAAGGAAGGGTTGGTTAGCCCGGTTTATAGAGCACCGAGCTTGTAATCAGAGGACAGCGGCATCAGTACTCGAGCCGGACAAACACCGTTGTGTATATTAATGGTTACTGGTGCACGTGAAATCGGTCGTGGCTGCAATATCTTCCTGTTTCGTAAAAATATTATCTATGCATGTTGCCGAGGCGAGGAAGCCATTCTCTATGCGAATAAGCAAAATTGTGATGGAATATTTTCAGACCGCTTCTAGGGTGAATCATCACTAATTGGCCGCAGCGTAGCTCCAATGCGACGTCCCGCTAACTCATTCAACCCCTTAACCTTATCTTCAACGTTCGAAATTTCAAAAATATCTAAATCATAAATCAGAATTATCTATTTTCTCCAAGCGAAAAGAAATAAATAAAATATACAGACGGCAGATTCCTTAATTTCATTATTACATCGCAAAAAAAAGTGCATCTAGATGAAGCCTTAAACAAATTTATTACACTTCAAAATATTCGTTTTAACTGTATTTCGAAACTTACTATCGCTATTTTGAAGTATTTGTAGATTTATTATCTAAAATCGTAAAGGGCTCGTAATTACAGAATCTATGACTGAAAACATCATAGAATGCCTGTAATTCCACTTTCAACAAGTAAGAGACAATAAAGTTAGGGTTCAGTTTAAAATGATCGCATTTGAAACAGATATGTAGTGAGCTATTAGCAACTAGGCTGAGAGTCATTTCTAAGGGCAGTCCGGAAACATACCATCAAAATTTTGACCTTTCAAGGAAGGATCTCTTTTGGTACCACGATGACTTCAGCTCAAAGTCGACACTTGACAGAGCAGAACAGATTTAAGAGGAGTAGGTATCGTCAATCCCTCGTATTCTACGTAGAATAGTCAAGAGATTCATAACTCTACAAATACTGACCAGCGCTGCTTTTCACTGTCGGTGTTCCATTGGAAACTAAACTCAACCAAATAGTTCAATATGGAATCCAGAAGAAAGCTCTTAATAAAGTCTCGAGATTATCTGATGATTGCAGTGAATTCAGATTTCGTTCCACCTTCTAAATTTGGGAGGTTACTGAGCTGTGTACTCTGCTGGTCTCGTCTTAAAAATCAAATGCGCCAGTAGCGGACAGGTCTGCCCAGTACTCGTCATGTCGACTTTTTTTTTTTTTTTTTTTTTTTTTGTACCAATAGCAGACATACATAAAAATATTACATATTAATAGAAAACTAAAAATTTAGCACAATAAAGGAGTTCTGCAT
This sequence comes from Salticus scenicus, assembly GCA_963930645.1. Lineage (NCBI taxonomy): Eukaryota > Metazoa > Arthropoda > Arachnida > Araneae > Salticidae > Salticus > Salticus scenicus. Next base: position 15,869,204 of record OZ005655.1, read on the forward strand.
ACTTATTTCAGTCATATGAAAGCAAAACGAAAAGAAAACAATTTAAAATAAACAGAGACAAAGCAAACAAAATTTCATTTCCTTATTTAAATCTACAGGGAAAAAAATGGCAGTATGACAGAAAGGTGAATTTTTTTCGGTTAAACTAATCGTATTCTAAACTTAATGGCTTGAAATATTTATAATTCAAAGCATTAGTAGTACAGAAATATAACACCATCCCTGAATGGTGCTTGAAACTATGCAAGAATTAGAAAGCTTGTGTTTAGACTTTAAAAGTGTTCGCTGTTAGTCCAGGTCCTTCACTAATGCAGATTTTACTACTGATGCTTTTACCCTAAATAGTTGTTGCTACAAAACGTGAAAATTGTATTGGCCATTTAAAATATCATGATGGAGATTCCGAAATAAAATTTACAATCTTTTATAAAGTTAAAGTCTATTTTTTTCCCTTAAATATATTGCTAAAAACGTTAATGTTTTCAAGAACTTTAAATATGTTATAGTTAGATTTTACTAAAATATGAAATTTTCATTAGTACTTTTAACATTTTTTCTTTATTTAGTTTAAAAAAAAAAAAAAAAGTGTTCGGTTTGCGTGAAATCAAAGAACAATTCGAATTACATTTATATTTCGGTTTGTTAAAAATAAATAAATAAAATAATAATAACCAAAGCTTCAGAGAACAGAAAAAATTAAATATACTTCAACAAAATCCTAACATTATTTTAAATAAATAGCAAATATTAAGTTCGAAAATTTCCTGTAATGCAAAAGAACTTCCATTCAAATAATTTGCAAAAAATTCCACAAAAATTTTTGAAGCAAGAAAATGCTAATTTCACTATCAAAAAATTGAAAGTGGATAGCTTACTAACCTTTAAATTAAAAAGTCTCGTAATCTTTTTCTGGAAACTGAGAAATAATTTATCAGACTTGATCGTTATTACCTCCGTCTAGCCGGGAACTTCGGATAGGACTTAAACAAGCAACAAGTCAACCAGGTCTGTCGTAATCAATTCAAACCAGCTAGCTATCAGCGGGATAAGGTGTGACAAGGAATATTAAAATCTGAATCTTTCTTGCACAATACCACACACTCTTTAAACAGCAAAAAGAAATGAACCGATGAAAGCGGTGGAGAAGCCTCTTAATTTCATCATTTGTAACCCAGATTCGTAAAAAAAAAAAAAAAAATGTCCAAGACAGTGGTAGAGCAGGTATAAATGTGCGTTTAAGACCCCGCATACCCTGACCTACAAAAGTTCTGACCCTTCCGGGAACAAAGTTTCTATTTAACTTTTTTGGAAGATTGTATTTTGATTACTTAATGGAACATTGAGATGAGATCATTTTCGGAACGAAAGAAACAACGAGGGGGGGGAGGGGAGGGGAAGAAGAAGGCTTTAATAATAACAAACATGACATAGATGATGAGTAACAGAATAGATAATAATATAGTACAAGAACTATGCTGGAGGCATTATTATTTTTTTTTTTTTTCCTTCGTCGTCATTATTGTTTGTAAATCCCGATTTGGGATAGGAGAGTAGAAAAAAGGCGTTAATAGAGACCTTGAAAAAATTGCTAATTGTTTTGAAGGTGATGATCAGATCTGAGAAACGAGGTTGCATGGAAACTTATCTAAAATCATATTTTTAGTAATGCATAAAAAATGAGAATTTCTAGGTCTTGGAGTACATGATAATAAACCTTAGATTGAAACTCATTATGAGCAATTTTGAATCATCCTAATTAGCAATTGTTTCTTCGATTTTTAATATTGTTTTTACCAAACCACAAATATTAACAAACTGGGTTAGAGGAATAAGACAGATAAATGGTTCTTTTTGTGGAAGCCCGAAGAGGATTTAACTTATTTAAAAATTATTTCTTGGATTCTTTTTCTGAAATAAACGAAAAGAATAGACTAAAATTAGGTAACCTCTTTTCTACGTGCAATAAAAATTACCTTATTTTGCATCATATTGCTTTTTCCTCGTAACTGAAAGTAACGTTTGCGAACAATAACTAAAAGAATAAGTTTCAGGGTAATCATTCTAATAGGGATATTCTATGAAATTAGTTTCTTCCTTATTGTTTGGAATAAAAATAAATTCTCGCAAAGATTCCCATAAAGTTTTTTAAATGAAACATTTTGGTTGTTCTGAAATATTAAAAATAGACACGAACAAAATCAATTACAATGAAAACAATCGTAGCAAAAAACAATTACTGTTGGGATAAAAGTTTCACTGAATAATTATGATAGGCACTGACATTAATTTGATTTGCAAAAAGAAATTAGCTTCTGAATATAGCAGTTTGTTGGCAATAAAATAAATGTTCCAATCTATAAAAAGAAAAAGAAAGAAAAGAAAATTTAATTCTATAGAATTCATACTTAATATTAACTGCGTCTGCGTAAACATAAATTATCCCCTCTCACTTTATGCAACAATACATACATGCTTATTAAACATGTTTCCTATTTTATAAAACAGATAAAGTTTCTGTTTTATTCTAAAGGTTAAAAAATAACAGCGAAAAAGCCCAAAACACTCATTTTTGAAGGATAAAAAATACGAAATAAAATTTGTAGATAACTGTATTGAAATTGAAGGGCAAAGCTGGAATGAAAAACAATTTTCAGTATAAAGCTGTTATCACAGAAAATTTTAAACTGAAAAAGTTATTCATAAATGTAAAAAAATTAAAAACACGCTTTTATTTCAAAATATACTAAAGACTTCAGTTCAGCAAATGTAGATAATATGCATGTATGCAAAACTTCAGCTCAATCGGATAATACGAAGGGGGTTAAAATCCGAAAAGAATTTTTTTTAACTAGAGTTAAAGGCCCAAGCCCCAAGACCTCACTCCTAAATTTGTTATTGCTCGAGCATGTGTCAGCGTCGGAATTATACATGTATGAAACATTTCAGCTGAATTGGACGATAGGAAGTGGATTAAAATTCGTAAACAAATTTTGAACTGGAGTCGGGAAACAGGCGCGCAGGGACCTACTTCTAAGTGCGGTTCTGCATTAAAAGTAGTCCATACTACTTACTTGGGACTTACTACTTACGCATATATTGCATCGGAATTATACATGCATGCAAAATTTCAGTTCAATTAAATGATAGGAAGTGTATGAAAATTCAGGTCTTATATTTGGCCCACATACATAAACAAACATTCCACACATAAATAAACAAAACGCTAAGTTAAGCAAAAACATGTAATAAAACACGTCTGTCCCATATACAGCAGTCTGCGCTCCATTTTTGTCGAAGATGAAAACGGAAGGTGTCGGATTTGATCCTATGTGGTGCTCGTTGGCCTAGCCGTTCAGAGTTTTTCATATTTTCCTTCGAAACTTGTGTGAATATGGGTTAAGTCCTCTTAAAACACCCCAACTGAGGGTATCCCACGTAGGTCTAGGTCCCTCATATAGACGATCGGCCTTAAACCTTACAAATATTATGCGAACTATGCCTTTCAGCAAAGAAAATAAGGCCATACTGTGTCTATAAAAATGAATTAATTTCGTTATTTTTAGAAGCTTTCTATTGAAACTGGATTTTGTCATCGTGTCACGCTAAAAAACAAGGCGCTTCCACTTTAAAGAAATGTAAGCAACTCATTTCGTTTCCTGTTGGCTCAGTTGGTTAGAGAGTCATGTTGATAACGCGAGAATCGTGAGTTCGATTCAAGGTGATAAATTTTGCAGATAATTAATAGAAAAGGTGTCAATCGATAAAAGAAAATTTTTCTTTGTTTACTCAATATGTCAATATCCTAAGAAGTTTTTGAAGAGTTTTTTTTTTTTTTTTTTTTTTTAAACAGCTTTTTATCTAGTTACTAAAAAGCAGAAAATAAAAATGTAAGTAAAAAAAAATAAAAATAATTAATTTTTTTGGAAGCTTTTTGGATTTTTGTCATCGTGTCTTTGTGTCACGCTAAAAAACATGGCGCCCCCACTTTTATGTAAATGTAAGCAGCGTTTTTCGTCACTCGTTAATTCAGTTGATTGAGACATGTCGATAATGCAATGGTCGTGGGTTCTATCCTCCGATGTGTTACTTTTTTGCAGATAATAAATTGAAAAGATGTCAACCGATAAAAGAAAATCTTTCATTGTCTGCACAGTGATTTGATCGAGTTTTGATTGGTTTTTTAAGAAGCTTTCTTTTTAGATACTGAAACGCACAAACTAAAAACTTACTAAGTAAAAAAAAGACCTGGAAGCTTTTTATCGTGGAGCCCTAAAAAGAATTAATACACTGATGGAAAAAAAAAATCCAAAAACCAGGAAGGAGTTGTGCTAGATAAACGAAATTTGGTAGGCGTGTTTATACATCTGAAAGATGACGTCGATTCAAATTTCAAGCTACGCGCATAAGTGTGGCGCTAGTAGCGACACTATGAACATGCAAATGAGGTTTGCTTTAAATAAGCGCTGTAAGGCTCGTGATCGTTATTTACAGTTGAGATTTGACGTAGTGGGTTAATGTTAGTCAAGGATGCCTCTAAGAAGACGAAGAAGCCATTATCAACAGCTCACTGAGTTTGAACGAGGTCGTGTAGTAGGGATACGAGAAGGTGGGTTTTCTTTCCGCGATATTGCAGAAAGACTTGGCAGGAATGTATCCACTGTGCATGAGTGTTGGCAGCAGTGGTCAAGGGAAGGTACTGCCTCAAGAAGACCGGGTTCCGGGCGGCCACGTGGCACTACTGAGAGGGAAGACCGCCGTGTTCGGCGTATGGCTGTGGCTAATCGTACTGCGTCTGCAGCTGAAATTCGAGCTGCAGTTGGCACCACAGTGACACAATGAACTGTTACAAATCGGTTACTTCAAGTACAGCTCCGAGCCAGACGCCCTGTAGCGTGCATTCCACTGACTCCAAACCACTGCCGTTTGCGACGTGAGTGGTGTCAAGCTAGAGCTCATTGGAGGACGGAGTGGAGATCTGTTGTGTTTTCTGATGAAAGCCGGTTCTGCCTTGGTCGCAGTGATAGCCGTGTGTTGGTTAGATGGAGGCCAGGTGAACGCCTGCTAGCGACCTGTCTGCGGCCTAGGCACACAGGGCCTACTCCTGGAGTTATGGTTTGGGGAGCAATTTCGTATGACAGCAGGAGCACTCTCGTGGTTATCCCACGCACCCTGACTGCAAATTTGTTCGTCAGTCTAGTGATACAACCTGTTGTGCTGCCATTCATGAACATCATTCAAAGGGGTGTTTTCCAACAGGATAACGCTCGCCCTCATACCGCTGTTGTAACCCAACATGCTCTACAGAGTGTCGACATGTTGCCTTGGCCTGCTAGATCACCAGATCTTTCTCCAATCGAGCACGTATGGGACATCATTGGACGACAACTCCAGCGTTATCCACAATTAGCATTAACCGTCCCTGCATTGACCGCCCAAGTGCAACAGGCATGGAACTCCATCCCACAAACTGATATCCGACACCTGTACGACACAATGCATGCACGTTTGCATGCTTGCATTCAAAATTCTGGCGGTTACACCGGTTACTAATGTACCAACATTTCACATTTGAAATGGCTCTTCTCGCCAATGGCTCTACCTGTGATCTTGAAACTTTAATCAATTAAATATGTTACCTAGACAAATGTATTGCTGAAATTTCATTACTGTACAATAATTTCTTCTTGGTGTTGGGATTTTTTTTTCCATCAGTGTATATATGTAGAGAGAGGCTAGAAAGAGCACTGAGAATTAATTATTAAATTAATTAAAGTTTAATAAAAAGAATATTATTTACAGATTATTTACAATATTTGACCACATAGGTCCAAAAAACTATTATATAACCACTTAGGATTCATTTCTGATTAGTTAGTACGTAAAATAATAAAGCCACACAGGCAGGTATGTTAATGCTTACATAGTCAAATCGTAACTAGCTGTTCACAGAGATATTTCTTTTTCACGCAGAAAAGTCAAGAACAATAAAATAAAAAAAAGTTCTGATTCATCATAGCAGCGCGGCAATCTGTCTCCTGGATGATGCAATCTGTTTCGATTGTGCCTGAGTAGACTTTTTTTTTCTTCTTCTCTCTCTCTTCACCTTTCCTACAGAATCGGCCTTCCTGCGACAGCTTCGACCTCGAAGTTGCAAGTCTGGGACACATCAAGTCTATCCACCAAGGATCTGAAAAACACAAAAAAGAAAAAAAAACAAGCGACAGAGAGATTCTAAAATATGGTTGATATATATACAATAAAAACAGTTATTTTCTGTCTAATTAGACGTTGTCCATTTTTTCATCATGTCTGCGGCAGTTGACGTTATATTTGGTCCTTCATGCTGACCAACTTTTTGAACTTCGTATCTATCATTTGCCTTAACTTTTGTCACCTTATAGGGACCAAAGTATTTAATTCTCAGTTTGAGACCTGATCCAAATTGGGTACGTTGGATGGCAACTAGGTCCCCTATATGATACTTATGTGCTCTTTTGCGCTTTTTATCATATTGTGTTTTATTCTCTTCCTGAATTTTCTCGATTTGTTGTTTAGCATCGTCTCTTAGTTCTTCCCTGTCTTCCATGAACCTTTTTCTGTACTCTTCTTCTAAAAGACTTTTGACGATCAGATCCCCTTTGTTTTTCATCTTAACTCCTGTTAGTAGTTGAAAAGGTGTTAATTTTGTACCCCTTGTCGTCGTGCTGTTCAATATTCTTTGTACAGTACTGACATTCTTGTACCATTTAGTAGGATCTTCAATGGATAATTTGGACAAGACGGATATTAGAGTCCTGTGCAAACGTTCGATTTGCCCATTTCCTCTTGGCACTCCTGTCGTAATTGGAACATGCTCGATGTTTTCCGCATGGCAATATTCTTCGAATTCCTTAGATCGAAATGCACTTCCTATGTCGGTTATAATTCGTGATGGGTTTCCGAAGGTTGTTTGTTGAAGTTTCAGCTTATCTAAAGCTTCTTCTGCACTCGTGGTTTTGACCGGATATAACCAAACAATTTTTGTAAATCCATCAACCACAGTGAAAATATGCTGATATTTCTTATTGGTAGATGGTAACGGTCCAATAAAATCGATATGATAGGTGCCTAGCGGTACATTTTCCTTCGGAATAGGATTCAAGTATCCTTCAGGTTTTCCGCTTTTCTTATTGCATAGAATACATTGCACGCAATTGGCTATAACATTTTCTATTTTCTTTCTCGCACCTGAAATGTAAAAATCTCCTTTCAATATGTCTTCTGTCTTCGCTGAAGCAAAATGTCCTTTTTGATGTATTTGTCTTATTATTTCTGACTGCATATTTTCTGGTACAACTAACAAATCTCTACCCGCATCGTATCTGTACAATACATAGTTTTTGACTAAATAATCGTCATCTGTTCCATTTTCCATTAATTCTTTTATTACTTGTATATTTTCGTCATTGTTTTGAGAATTTGCTATTTTATGTGTCATCTCATCATTCAAGGATTGAGTGTCGACCACATTTACATTTCTGCTTAAAGCATCTACATGTTTCATTGTGAAGCGGGTCTATGCATTATTTCATAGTCAAATTCCTCTAAAAGTAATGCCCAACGAGCTATTTTAGGCGATAAGTCTTTTTTAGACATAGTCTGCTGAAATGCCGAACAATCTGTGAATATCTTAAATTTTGTTCCTAGTAAATAATTTCTGAATTTTTTCAAAGCTTCAATCACTGCTAAAATTTTTAATTCATAACCAGGGTACTTTTCCTGTTGCGCATTAGTTTTCTTGCTCATGTACTGGATTGGATGCATTTTCTCATCATCTCCTAATTGTAATAGTACTGAACCGAACCCGAAACAGCTAGCATCCATGTGCAATTCTAATTTAGGTCCTTGTTTAAAAATATGAAGTACTGGTTCACAACTCAGTATCTTCTTTAAATCCTGAAAAGCTTTCTTTTGTTCATGGCCAAAATGGAATTCGTTATTTTCTCTAAGGAGATCACTGAATGGTTTCGCGATTTTGGAATAATATTTAATAAATTTTCGAAAATACCCTGTTAGACCTAAAAAGCTTTGAACTTGTTTAATGTTTTTAGGGGTGGGAAAATTTTCTACGGCCACAGTTTTTGATGGCGAAGGCTTAATATTACCGTTTTCAATTAGGTATCCCAAAAATTCTATCTTGCGTTTTAAAAATTGGCATTTCTTGAAATTTAAGTTTAATCCGTAGTTAGCAGCTGTTTCTAATACTAATTGAAGTTTACGTAGTCCTTCCTCTTCATTTTTTTATGGTATTATCAAATCACCGACGTAAATTATTACAGTTTTATCCCTAAGTAAGTCTCTAAATATATGAAAAATACATCTCTCGAATACTGATGGACTTGTACACAACCTAAATGGTGCTTTTAAAAACTCGTATTGTCCCTCGTGAGTTACAAATGATGTATATTTAGTACTACCTTTTTCAATGTCAACATGAAAAAAACCATTTTTTAAGTCTAGTGTCGTAAATACACATGAATCTCCCAACTTATCGATTACGTCTTCAATAAGGGGCAACGGGAACCTGTCTTTAACGACTTTCCTATTGAGCCTACGGAAATCTACACAGATTCTAGTACTTCCATCTTTTTTCTTACTTAGTACAATTGGCGATGCGAAATCTGAACAACTAGGTTTTATAATTTTTTGTTCAAGCCATTCTTGAATTTGTTTCTCTACAATAGCTTGTTCTGTTATGGAGAGGCGCCTAGCTCTCTGACATATCGGGATTTCAAAATTTAAAATTATTTTCATTTTTACATCCGTACTTTGTATTTTACGTGGAGTGTACACTGTAATCATGCGAATCAATTGCTCACGTACATTAGCATTTAATATATGGCTAGTATCTAAAATACTTTCTCTAGAGTCATCAATTACATCAACCACTAAATAATTAAAAATCTTCGGGTCGAAAGATGAATCGTCACTTTGACCGAAGGAAACATCTTTCGGTTTTGTTGTTTTTACATTACGCACATGTGACTCTGGGTTATACATTTCAGAAGGGGATATAACATCTCTAGAATTACAATATTTTTCATTATTTTGAACTAAATCAATTACATTTACACAATTAAATTCGATCTCGCCTTTCTAAAAGTTAAACTTTAGATTGGATAAGACATCCATTCCTATAATAGCAGAATATTGTAAATCTTCTACAACAAAAACATTAGTTTTTAAGAAAATATCATCAACAGCTATATCTGCTATAAAATACCCTTTACATTTAATGGTATCTTTACCTATGCCTTTAATAAACATTTTACTATTTCTTAAAGGTAGTGATCCTAGATCTCAATAATAACTTTCACTGATCAATGTAATTTCAGAGCCAGTATCGATCACAGCTGACCTCGAGATATCATTAATCTTAATGATTTTTTCTACCTTTGCATATGATTGGTTCACAATACAGTTATAAACACTTTTTTCATTGTTATTTTGTTATTTCTTAAATTTTAATTTGCATTGAGAACTTATGTAACCATAATTAGAACAAAAATAACACTTTTTATTTGCAAAATGATCATTAGTAGCAGTATTACTATTTGGGTAAGCACGTAAGGTCGATTGCTTATTTCTCTGGTTCGAGTCACTCGATACATTTTTCTTAACATTTTGTGCGTACATCTTGCTTTGTTTCGATTCTAGATTTACTTCCGGTTTCCCGATATTAAATCTAGCGCTTTCATACACTTCTAATTTTTCTGTATTTTTTAATTTATGCCATTCATCTAAATAATGAGTCCGAATTTCTAACGGAGCTCTTCTCTTCAATTGATCTGAAACTACCAGTTCTTTTAAATCATTAAAATCGCATACACTCAAACCTTTAATCCATTCTTCGAAAAAATGATTAAGTTCAAAGGCGAAGTCTCGCCAAGTCGAATTGTTCTCTTTTTTATGAGATAAAAATTTCTGACGAAATTGTTCCGGTATAAGCTTGAATCGTTTTAACAACATATTTTTAATATAATCATAATCATTCTCGGATTCAACTGGTACTCGTGTTACGATTTGTGTTATTTCCAAGGAAAGCAATCCCAAAATACGTGTTACGTTATCTTTTTTTTCTATATTTACTCTAGAGGCCAGTCGCTCAAAAAGCTCAAGATATGTACTAATATCGTTATTAGGATTTGTTGAATCAAAACATTTCATTATCTTCGCTAACTCTTTACTTCTGGTTGGAACACTAGAAGATTCTCAAGTGTTCGCTCCCTGAGTATCATTTCGATTACTCGTTAATCTCAATTTCTCCAGCTCAAATTCGCGTTCTTTCTGCTCTCTTTCTTGTTCGAACAATAATTTTTCCCGTTCATTTTTTTTTCAATTCTTTCAGCGATCACGCTATCTACTAAATTTATGGTGAATTCTTCACCAATTTTTTTTGTTTCAAAATTAATTCTTTTAATTTAATTACAGTAGCATTTTCTGGTATTTCTAGATCTAACTCTGAAGCGACGCGTAACAAATCTTCCTTTCTTGCTTTCCCAAGAAAAGACATTTTTAAATAAATCTAGAAAAATGTACTACTCACAGTTCTTGTTCCCCGACGAAGAAAAACGATTCGACTTTACAGGTCCGAATCTAGTAATCCACTTAGATGAATCGTCTTTAAGGATCCAACTTTATAAATCCACCATGCGTACAGATGTTATTCTTTCCACTGTCCGTTGGAACAAACGCAAAGTAGTTTTCACATAGTCACACAGTTATTTATCTTTACACCAAATCATTTCATATGACACGAAGTCAGTCTCTGAAGGTATTCACTTAAAACACTAACACTAATAATAAAATAATTAATTACTACTGAATACTGAATTAATTACTACTTTTTTTTTTCGCTCATTATCGCGGCTCAAGCCCCCAAATGTAGAGAGAGGCTAGAAAGAGCACTGAAAAGTTAATTATTAAATTAATTAAAGTTTAATAAAAAGAATATTATTTACAGATTATTTACAATATTTGACCACATAGGTCCAAAAAATCTATTATATATCCACTTAGGATTCATTTCTGATTAATTAGTACGTAAAATAATAAAGCCACACAGGCAGGCATGTTAATGCTTACATAGTCAAATCGTAACTAACTGTTCACAGAGATATTTCTTTTTCACGCAGAAAAGTCAAGAACAATAAAATAAAAAAAAGTTCTGATTCATCATCGCAGCGCGGCAATCTGTCTCCTGGATGATGCATTCTGTTTCGATTGTGCCTGAGTAGATATTTTTTTTTTTCTTCTCTCTCTCTTCACCTTTCCTACATATATATATATATATATATATTCTTTCAGAAACATGCTATAAAAAAATAAAAGTTTTAAGAACACGAAAATTTTAAAGAAAATTGGTTCATTGGTTGTAGGAATTAAGGCCGATAGACTGCACTAGGGTCCTAGACCGTTTAAAGAAAAATCTAGATATTTCCCTTTTGCAAGAAATGAAAACTTTTAAATATTCATAATATTTTAAAAAGCATTTGAGAACAATATTCTTTTTGCACATGTATTTGAACAATATTCTTTTGTATTTGATATTTTGTTATTTCTATTGTATTTGAACAATATTCTTTGTGCACGTGTATTGTTCTTGCATGTTCTATGACTTCTTCACTGTTCTACGACTTATGGTTTGAGCGCCATGCTGATAATGTCATTATCATCTGCATCTTGTCCATTAGACTTTAATATCAGAAAACATTAAAACTTTATGTATTTTTTTGTTGTTAAATCACCTGTTTTTCAGTGGGAGGAGTAAGAAGGGGATGACGTGTAGCAAAAACCTCACTGCTTTTATTCTAAAAATATCAGACATTTTTAGAATGATCGAGGCTTTTCAGCATATACACTGACTATCAATAAAATAAACATTTTGAAACTTTGGATGTCAGACATTTTTTTTTTCAAGGTAAATAATTTATGACTCTTAGAACTTCAGGGAAATATGTTATTCCTCTTACATTTCAGTGACATTTTTGTTTAAAAAAATTAAAAGTTAAAAAATCTGAAAAATTGAAAGTTAAAAAATCTGGAGTGACTCCACTCGACTTCCCGAACATTGAGTAATTAACAGTTTTGTAGATAAAGTAAAGAAAGAGGAGTTGTTAAACAAACAAAAGAGAGAAAACCATAATAGAGTGTTTGAGTATTTTTCTCCATTTATTACATGATGTTTTATTTAACGCTACTGAACTTTGAGCCCATAGATCATAATGATAAAGAATTTTTCGTTGTGTCCCTGTAAAAACCTATAAATGCTAGATTCACCAAAATGCTTATAGTTAGTGCAACAATGATTTATAATCATATACATTTTCAGCTCAATTGAATGAGGCGTTTAGATGCTATCACACTTTTAAAAATTTGGTCCCATAGGCCATAATGATAAAGAATATTTCTTTGTGTCCCTGTAAAAAAACTGCAAGTGATTCACCAAAACCTATACAGTTGGTGCAACTGTGACCTATAACATGTGTACAAATTTTTTGCTCAGATTAATAAGGCGTTTAGGCGCTATCACACTTTTAAAAATTTGGCCCCATACGCCATAATGATAAAGATTTTTTCTTTGTGTCCCTGTAAAAAAACTATAAGTGCTAGATTCTCCAAAATCTATGCAGATTGAGTATATGTGACCTATAATATGTGTATAATTTTTTTGCTCAATTGAATGAGGCGTTTAGATGCTATTGCACTTTTAAGATTTTGGTCCCATAGGCCATAATGATGAAGAAATTTTCTTTGTGTCCCTGTAAAAACTATAAGTGCTAGATTCACCAAAATCAATAGGGTTCGTACTATGGTGACTTAAAATATACGTACCAACTTTCAGCTTATTCTAACAAAGCGTTTAGACGCTAGCGTGTTCACTCACAGACATACACACATACATATATCATCGCAAAAATAATGAAAACGGACTCAGGGACCTCGAAACGTATAGAAGCATCAAAATCTCAAATTCGGATTTTTGACATGATTACAATACTTTCCTCACTATAGTGTTCGGAAAGTAAAAAGACCAAATATTAAAACAAATTGAAAAAATAATAATGTTTGGGACATCCTGTAAAAAAAAGTACTTAAAATTATATTACCTGAAGAATATGATTATGGTGCTTCTTTTAATAGCTTATATTCATTTGCATGTGGATAGCATTTTTAAAATGATATAAAGATTTCTTTAACAAAATTGAAAATTTTATATACGCTTTTTATTTACAAATATTTTACATACACGGTTTGCAAACTAATATGGTATTACTTTTAAAAAACTTGACATACTACAGTAGGGATAACATATGGAAATCAGAATATATATATATAAATTAAATACTTGATCAAATAAAAGCATTTTTACTAAACAATGCTTAACAACGCATGCGCAAACGTTGGCAAAATGTCTTTTGCATAATTCATTAGCCAAATGTAGTATAGAGTTACTCTTATATAATACTATTTATACATATAAATATATACATGCACATCGTCAAAATTTAGAGAGATATTACCGACAGAATGAGTTTGATTTCAGCTGCTCTCAAATTGATGCAAAAGGATAAGAGGTTTTATCCACGTTTTTATTTTTAATCAGTTATTTGTTTAATATAGAGTACGTTGATTCAAAATAAAAATTTGTATTAAACATCTTATTGATTTGTTTTCTTTTTGAAATTCAATCCATTCTATCGATGATGCCTTTTTAAATTTTCACAATATTTGTTCTGGGTTTTTTCATAAGAGTAACTCAATTTAGCTAATAAGTTATGCAAAAAAAAAAAAATAATAATAATAACGCTTGTGCATGCACAGATAAACACCATTTAGTAAAAATTTTTATATTTAACCAGATATCTATTTAATAATTTTACATTCTGACTGAAGTATGCTGTCTCCGTTGTGGTGTAACAAGTTTTTTAAAAGGATGTTCCATTGTTTGAGAACCCTACATATTATAAATAAAAAAAAACGTGCGAAATAATTTCAATGTTGTTTTAAAGAAAGCTTTATAGCTCAATGAATATTACAAAAACTTTTTCATACAGCTGAATATAGGTAATTAAAAGAGGCATCATGATCATATACTACAGCTACAACATATTTCAGTCATTATTTTGTACACGGTGGTTCGATATAAACACTTTTTTTTTTTTTTAATTCGCCACTAGTCTCTTTTTTGTCTTTGGAACAAAACATTCACTGAAATACAGAAAGTTTAACATGTTCTGCACGCCCCTGAAATTCCAAGGTGGTTCATCAAGTATTTCTCTAGAAATTCTAGCCTAACACCCAAAGTATCCTGGTAGTCAAAATTGTGAGCACTGTGAAATCAAATCTATCATTATTAAAATAATGATAATTCTTTTTTAGAATAAATCAAAAATCCAGTAACCTGTAGATTTATTTATTATACTAGGGGGCTCTGCCCCCTGCTCGCTCCGCTCACCAACCCCCGAGGGAGGCTTCGCCTCCCCCCCGACTCACTTTACTTATTAACACATGCAGATCTCTGCCCGCCTATTCGCTGTTTTCTTTCCCTGAAAAGGAATATTAATAGTGCAGATTATAAGGCAAAAGCAGAAAATTATTATGGAAATCCTGGTATTCAATGTCAAATTGAAATATATAATATCTATATATACATTTTTAATGGAAAGAAATTCATAATATCTAGACCATTTTGCATTACAGCTTTAGTATATGACTCTTTTTATTTATTTTTTACAACCTTGGATCCGGACCGCGGTACCCCTTCGTAATTGGAAGATTGCGGGTTCGGTTCTCGAGCCGGCGAAAGACCGTCGTATACACTAATGGTGGCTGGTGCATGTAAAATCTATCGTGGCCGCAGTGTCCTCCATGTTCCCATCAAAATTAAACTCTTGGAGGCCACCGAAGCCGGAAAGCCATCCCTTCCGTCGAGGATCAAAATTGTGATGGCATGTCTCCAGAACATCTGTAGAGGTGTGTCCCAGACTGTCGCCAATTATCCATAGCGCAGTAATGTGCAACATCAAACACAACCTACCTAATTATCTACCTACCTACAACCATGGATCATATTTTAATTTTCCTGTGTAAGAAGATTAATTTTCTAAAAGCAGAGGAAAAAAGTTGATATTTATTTTTTTTATTTTTTACATCCATGGTTTCGGGCCGCGGTACCCTAGTCTGTAAAGCGCAGAGCACGTAATTGGAAGATTGCCGATTCGATACTTGAGCCGGCCAAAGACCGTCATGTACACTAATCGTGGCTGGTGCACATAAAATCTATCGTGACCGCAAAGTCCTCCATGTTCCCACCCAAACTATACCTCTGGGGATCATCAAAGCGGGGGGGGGGGGGGGGACCCTTGCGAGAAGGATCAAAATTGTGATGGTATGCGACCGGAACATCTCTAGGGGTGCGTCCCAGACCGTCGCCAATTACCCATAGCGCAGTACTGCTGCGACTTTAAATCGAACCTACCTACCAACCTACGTACAACCATGGATCATATTTCAATTTTCCAGTGTAAAATGACTTCATGACAGAAGAACAACGTCACTGGGAGAAACTTTCTTCAAAATGGCAAATAGAGTACCTTCATAAACTTGTCGTTTTTAGTTGATAACTTCTTTAATTAAAGTGATAGAAATTTCTAAGCAGCTGAAACGTCTCCCTTGGAGTATTCGGAACACATTGATACCTCTCATGACTCGAAGGATCCTGCCCTCCACTAGAAGATGCTGTCGCAGACAAAAAAATTTGACGCCAGTGATAGTAACTTTTTTTTAATATATAGAGATTTTTACTTTCTCTTACCCATAAGGTAGAGAAAGTATTGTTTTTGGGTCAAATTTTCGAAATTGAGTTATTGTTATATTTACACGTTTTGAGGTCCCCTGAATCCGAAAATCATGTTTTTAGCGGTGTGTCTGTCTGTTATCAGCATATCTCAAAAACAAATTATAGCAGAAAGCTCAAACTTGGTATTCTAAATGTGTGTCATGTAGGGATACTACACTAAGCTTTTCGTTAAGATCAAACAAATGGTTCGTCTACAGGGACACCCAAGAGAATTCAAATATATTGCGTCTATGGATGAAATTGCAGGTAAGTAGAGTTTAACATCTATAGACTGCACTTATTCACAATAAATACCGCGCTACTAAATACTCTTTCTATCGGTACAGATGTTGCAGTCATGCATAACTGTCTTTTTGCTAATAATGATAGTGTTGGAAATTTTGCATTTTCTTTTTTCCACCAGTCAATAAGATTAATAAAATCATCAAGTTCAGCCATTTATTTATGTAATTTTAATTCATTTTCATACCGGGGCAAAGTTTGAGGAGTTTCTACATACATTTCACTGCACGTTGAGTCAAAACATAATTTTCTTCTTTTGGCTTTTGTATCATTTTGAAGCTCAGTAGTATTTTCAACTTCTTTCATCTTCTGCGAAACATTTTCCCAAACAACATTTCTTCGTTCCAAAGACATACAATTAAGAGACTTAAACCGCGGACTGAGAGCTTTAGAAATTTCATGTTTTTCAAGATGAGGCCAATTCATCATTCTTTCTTTTATATCATTGACAGGGATGGAAACCCTTGAACAGCGAACACCACTTTGGAGCACTTAAAATACCTTTTCAGAGCAGCTAAATATCCATTTTGGAACATATGGAAGCAGAATAATTATGGATCTGGAGCATGTTGGAGCAAAATAATTATGGATTTGGAGCCTACCGGAGCAAAAGTTACGGATTTGAAGCAAATTTATTATGAATCTGGAACACATTGACCAGAATAATCTTTGGGTGCTTGTTTATTGAAAAATTAAAAATTCTGCAAAAAATTTTAGCTATTTCCCCACTTAGTTAATACATAAAAATGAACATCTCGACATTATATGTAAAATAAAATACACTTTGAAGATTTTCAGCAAAAATTGGTGAGGGAAATTTCTTAAACTTGCATCACCATATATACAGAAGAATTGCTAAAATATAGGTTAGCATCGAATTTTCAGTTACTATTTGGTATACTGAATATTCATTATTCAGTAATAATCAAACATTCAATGCATGCCTTTAAAAAAAAAAAAAAAAAAAACTTGTTTATATACAAGAACAAAAAAAAAATTATGCGAAATAATTTGAGTGCTATACTTCAAATTTATGTAAAAATTTGATTTTTTTTTTTTTTTTTTTTTTTTAATCTAAAATTTTTTGGAATAATAATAATAAAATAATGGGTGATTTTAATCATTTAGACATTCGAGAAAGTAATAAAACTGAATTAACGATAAAATAATCTTTGTTATTAGTGATGGAAAAGGACTGAAATTTTACAACATTAAATTCAATTTCAGTGCAAACTGACAGTCAATAACTTTCCTGAAACATTTTTTCTTTTTTAAGATTATCATTAAATATACCTTAAAAATCGAGAGTCTCTCGGAAAAAACGGTAGAATGGGGAAATTGCACATTTTTCATTTTGACTTGTAAATGATAGAGCATGAAAATACAAACATTTTGATACCATTTTTATGCGTATTTGAAAACCGGATGCTTTAATAAATTAACTTTAAAAGACGTAGTTTTTATGTTGGCACGAAAACGCTGCGTCATGTGATGAAACCTATCGTGACGTCACTATTCACGAAATGAACTGCTCGCTGAATTTCTCCCTATAGTATTGTAAAGAAAATTAGCGCATTCAGCGAAATTTTGTATTCTTTCTCTAAAAAAAATTATTAAAACAATTTGAACTCATTAAACATCACATCATTATATAAATGTCACCAAGTTTCAATAAGATTTTTTTTTACTCCCCTGCTGTTATTAATTCAAATTAAACTATAATCAAAATAATAGTTGATCAATATAATTTTCTTAAAGAATTTCTTTAGTATTCCAAAGATGTATCTTTTAACCCATTCATGGTCATGCCGTTTTTAATTTTTTCGTTTCGAAGCCATTTTAGTGGGATGTGTTTTATATATTTTTAAATCATTAAGTACTAATAATATTACAAATTTATCAGGAATACTGAGAAACTGATTGTTTTCTATTTAGCAAATTCGTAGCAATGAATAAATGATTCAGAAGTAAAAAACTCTGACCGTGTATACACGTTCATGACCATGAAAGGGTTAAATAATTGTTTTGTTTCATTTTATTATGTTTTATAGATTTATTATTATTATTATTCTAGACTGAGTACAGAAATAAAATACTGGGATTGGGTAATAACTTTTAACTGAATAATATGTATATTTTCATTGCATAAATAATCTAAAATAGTATTTTCTGAATTAACCTAAATTAGATTACATTTACAATTATGAGATGCCAGTATATATATATTCCCTTAGACTGTGTACAAAATTGAGATTAAAAAATCAATAAACAATAATAATAATAAATATTTATATTGCAGGCGATCTTGTCAGAGTCTGCAACCGAAAATAACAAGATTAAAAATTTCTGGTTAAATAAAAAAGAAAAATAAATAAATAAATAAAAAATTAATAATAATATAAGTAAATTAGTAAAATATATTTTTATGCACTTTAAAATTTTAATGAATATTTTAATTATAATTAAATCTTTAATATACGTTATGAAAAAAGAAAAATTCTCACATACAAAAGTCTAAAAAATTAGAGAAATGTAAAAAAAAAAAAAAAAAACTATTATTATATTAATACAATGCTAAAAATGGGCTAAGACACTTTAGAAAGTCTCCCACAGAGGATACCTCTTCTTTGCCTAGAAACCTTGTGTAGTCAATCGGCCTTAACAACACATCACCATTGTTAAAGTTCAATAGCTTTGAATCCATTATTTTTATTTCAATAAATAATTGAAATGGACACTTTTTTATCAGGAAGTTTTAATTTTTAAAGCTATTTTATAGTATTAGGATAATTGAACCATTGATATTGTTTAAATGAAAATTAAAACACTGCATAATCATAGCTTTCAGTTTCTTTCTTTCCCCCCTTTCAGCTTGTGGTTTTAATCAAAAAGCACACTTTTAGCTAATGTAAACAAATACTTGTTCCCGTTATGAGTCAGCAGATTTCGATTACGCTTGCATTTCAATTTTTTTAAATTATTTTTTTCTTTACTATTTATTCATGAATATTGTATGATGAAGCATGTGGTTCTTCAGCTAGATTGTAAAAGTGATTAGATTTGTTACCTTTTTCCTAATTTCAAGAGACATTGAGGCAATTTCATAGATAAAAAAGAAAATTCAATGAATCATGTTTTATGCAGCAACTGTTGGAATTGGAAATGCAAAATTAAAAGTTGTTGTCAAGGGTCGGACCGTGATCTCCGTCTAGTTGTATGGGGAAAAAAAATAGGAAAAATATAAGCTCAGTAGACACAGTTTAAACCAAGATCGCATCGATGTTTTGACACAAAAGCAGAGTTCAAAATGTCTGTTTCGGCGAGAAAATGAAATGGCGATAGCAATCATTTGGCACAAAAAAGTTTTAAGCATTTTGGCGCAGGTGGGCACAATTTCATAAGAAAACAACCTTTTTGGAGCAGGTTCGCTCAGCGATACCGAATTTGCACAGTCTGGCACAATTGGCACAGCTGTTCCATCCCTGCATTGATTAAAACAGTTTTAAATCGAGCTATGAAACCTGGATCGTCTTCAATCGTAAGCATTCGGGCCTGCAAATATGGAATGGCTAGGAACACAACACTTGCTGATACATATTTTTTACCTCCGAAAAGTTCAGTAACAGCTAAACATGGTTTCAAGACATTTTTTTAATGCTGATAATTTTTCCTATTCAGATGAGTTTAACACTCTAATGTTAATTTCCTGTCCCTTCATAGTTTCTGAAACAGCTTGTCAATTTTCTATTAAGAAAGAAATCATGTAAAAAGTTGAGTTCCACCTTGTTGGCACATCTTGCTGTACAGATTTTAATTTTTGACCCAATTCAGTTTGTTGATTTTCTAACTCAGATTTATTCGCAGAACTGCATTTAAAATGTCCTACGAGTTTTCGGCAGTGACCTAATAAATTTCCAATTGCTGCAACAGAGAGTGCCTTATTTAAACTGAGTTGAAGTGTGTGTGCTGTGCAGAGTAAATTATCAAAATGGGCTTCTATTACACCATTTGTTATAATCCTTGCCTTAACCGTACAAATTGCAACTGTAGTAAAATCAATTCCCTTTAGATGGCGCTGCGTCGCCAGTGAAAGAAAAAAGAACAGATATTTTGTTAATAGAATTTGGCAACAGCCAATAAGTTTAGTTTTTAGATTTTTGGATGCTTCGACTGTGTTCGAAGACAGAATTTTCGATCTCTCAATATGAGAGTTAATTAGATTTGGGAATTATGTTCCATTAAGTATTTCCTTTTGTAAATAATGTATTTAACTGTAAATAGAATTTTTATTTTATTATAATCATTAAACTATCAGAAAAAGTATGCATCGTTCTATTTTATTCATTCTCTTGTTTCAAAGCAATCCGGCATATCAATTATGATTCTTTGTGTTCTTAAAAAGTTAATACCACTGAACCGCATAATTTATTTTTCATTTTTGGTGCATCGGCCGGGTCCAGAGTCCTTTACTTTTCTCTGTATTCCCATCCTTTACAAATGCACACTTCCTATTTCTGAGAATCCTATTCCCCCCTGCACGGACATAAAACAGCATTTTGTTTAAGAACTGTCTTTCCTCTTTTCTCTATCAACAAAAATGTAACAACTTCTATTGAGGTTTTTTTTTTTTTTTTCATCATTTGAGGAAAGATTTTTAGAAAGTATTTAGCAAAATATGTGAAAAAATATTTTGTAGGCAAAACAGGATTTTAAATTTTTACTTGAATTGAGTTACTCATAGTTTGAAAAATTTTAATCAGATTTTCAAAAATTTTAATCGAATTAATTGGACCAATTAACTCAATTAAAAAAATTGATCGGGACTAAGCATTGATTGATTAACCGAACCGATTAATCGGCACAGCCCTAATATAAAGTTTTGTGAAATTTAACCATATGTAATGTTTTGTGAGAAAAACACTCACAAAATTTTGGCGACGCACAGATATTTTCTAAAAACAGGGTTGGCTTTTTCCCGTCCCTTTGGGAAAAACTTCCAAATGACAATATGTAAGAAATATTCTGGCTTTCCGAATCTCATGTGTAAAATGAAAGTTAGAAATACATAAAATTTGCTCATAAAATTTTTTGATAATAATGAATTTCCTAAATAAATATTTTAGAACACAATAAAATAAAATTATTAAACTTAAAAATATCATTCTCACTAAGAGAAACAATAAATAATATGTGTTAAATTTAAATAAAAACTTTATTACTTTTTAAACAGACCTATTGAATACATTGCACAATACAGTTCAAGTCAGAAGATGCACGTTTTCCGAAGACAATACAAACATTATTTCACCTGCACTATGGTGGAAGAATTTAAGTAAAACTGGAATATATGCAGAATTTCTCCAATTAATGGAACATCTTCAGGGATGTCCTACATCATCAGCATTCGCGGAGCATATTTTTTCTAATTTTTCTTTCATCCAGAACAAGATTAGAAATAGACTGGGTTTACAGAAAGCTTCTAAATTAGTATTTTGTTATATGATGTTAAAATCTAATGTGGAAGTGGAAGACAAAGAATATGAATACGATTACAATTAGTAAATGTTTGGGAATCTGTGTGGTGTGTAAATATTTAAATAAATGCACTCCATTGTCCATTTTTGTAGATCTTCCTTGTCTTTTCTTTCTTTTTTTAAGCCTTTCAAGCTATTTACTTAGAACTCAATTTTGACATATTTAAAAGTTGTTTTGAATTTATATTCATGATTTTAATAATCAGTTTTTCCCATGTGGGAAAAACATAGTATTTCCCAGGATGGTAAATACCGGTTTTTACCATGGTATTTACCAGGGGTGGAAGAAACTTTCCCAACCCTGTCTAAAAACAATCAAATTGTGTTCAGAACATCTCAAAACATAAAAATCTATCAAAACTAGAGTTGGAAATATTCATGAATGCAGTACTTTCTTCTTGTATATAAATGATTACCAACTGTGACTGGCCTTATAGTAATTAAACCTCATAACAAAATCATCAACTTTTTAAAGGAAACTAGTTTTACTATGACATCTTAATTGATTATTTTTCTTTTATTTTTAGTTACTTTTGTTTTCGTGATTTTTAAATTATAATTAACTGGATGAGAGATCTGGGTCCAAGCATTTAATTATCATTATATTATTTTTAAATGCTTGTGTTTAAAAAGGAAAAAAAAAAAAAAAAAGAAATTCTTCTAAGTTTTACTTTGTTTGGCACAGTACGGCTTTCTTGGACCTTAATCAGGGTGGCTACAGAAATTCAGAAAAAAAGTTCCCTGATTTCTGTTACCTAACCATGGCAATTCAAAATTTATACTGATGGGTAAAAATACCTCAATTTTTTTTTTTTTTTTTACTTTGGTAATATATACAAAAGGAAAAATAAAATAGAAATGAAAAGTTGAAATTCCGGAGAAAGTGTCAAAATATAAAAATTTAAAACCTTTTTCATTGTGCAACATATTAATATCAGAACATAAAATTAATCCTCAGGTTGTTGCATTAAAAATATTTAATATTAATAATAGAAGAAATCAGGAGTCTTTTAATGTTAACTTGGCGAAATTCAATTAAAAAGCAGCCAATCCTGGCTAAGATATTGCCAGTTTGGCAATCTTACAGTCATCTTTGCAAGGCAAAAGTAAGTTCCATGATTTTTGTTAATTTTTATGAAATTTTCTGATTTTTCCCTGATATTTCCAGATTGCTAAAGTTCCCTGATTTTTCCATGATTTCCCTGATTGTCGACCCCCTGTTTCTCCCTAAAAAAAACACTCAACCAACCAACCATCATAATTTGATTTTAAAACTTCTTAACACACCATAAATTTTAAGCCAGCACAAAATTAACATAAGTTTAGTGCTGGCTTAAAATTTATGGTGTGTTAAGAAGTTTTAAAATCTAATATTGATTGTACCCAGTTTTGAATTTAGTTTCGGCAACCATCATAATTCTGAATAACAATCATATTTTCAATATTTTATTTCATTTGTGACCTGATGCATTGTGAGAAATGTCTGAAATGTATTAAAGAAAACAGTAATAGTATCATGGTCATTTTAGTGTCCTTAGTTACTTTGGTAACTATGTTTTTCAGTTTTTGCTAGATGGCATTATTTTCTTTTCAGATTCTATGCTAAATTACTTAAATCATTACTGCTTTTTCTAAAAAATGTTTATATTAATTTTTAAATCCAGCTGAAGAATGCTTGATAACTATGGTAAGTTTAAATGTTGTATTCGAAGCTATTATACTACTTAAATGACTATTATTTAAAAAAAAATCAAAACAAATATTATTTTACTAGCTTGGATTTATGGGAATCTCAAATTATTGAAACTTGGACTATCAAGACTCTTATTATGTATTTTATTGAGCCAGACATACAGTCAAAAAAAAAAAAAAAAAAAAAAAAAAAAAAAAAAACATATTCTGTGCATACATGCACAAAAATTAGAGTAAAAGTAAATTCATGATAAAATACATGCAATTTTTGCAGAATATTTTTGATATTAAAAATCACTTCAGAAATATTTATTCCACTATTATATATGTTGTTTTAATAATTATGAAATAGTAATAAAACATAATAAAATATCTTTCCGCATATCACATAATTTTAATAACTTTAATAAACTTTATTTCCAACATTTCGGTTAAAATTCATCTTTAACCATCTTCAGGGAAAAATGATGTTTAAAAACTATAAACATAGACAATTTAAGTCATTCTTTGATACCACAAATACACTTTTAAGGAAATTAATAGATGATTACATAAATTATAAAAATATACTATATACCAAAAATAAATTCAAAAACTGGCATACAGACAATAGCAAGAAATTAAAACTTCTTAAAACACCATAAATTTTAAAATCAGCACAACCGGTATCGAAAGGACGTAGCCTTTCTTCATCAGGTGCAAACACGTGCAACTGCCTTGGAGGCAAAAGCAAGACCCCTGAAGAAGTTTTAATTTCTTACTATATACTATATACATTTTTAAAAAATGAGCTAAAATCACTTAAATAAATTTGAACCATGATCATTACAAGAAAAAGAAAACACAAAAGAAAACGGAGCCAAAAGTATCATACAGCGGGGTTGCCAGAACGAAAACAATAGCAGGGTAACCATAAATTATTTCAAGCCTAAGAAATGAAGCCAAATTGAGGGGGGGGGGTTATGGATAATGAATCGTTACAAATTTCGGATTTTCTTTTAATACAGTAGAAGATCTTTATAACGCAAAGCTAAAAACACAAGGTTTTGCGTTATATAGAATTTTGCATTATATAGATCACATTTCACACATCGTCAAACTTACCTTGTAAACATGGCCTGAAACATATCAAAACAGAGTAGGACATTTTAAAGTTACATTTCTTGGAACAAAAAATTGGGTGGATAATAACTTTTATTCTAAAATTTACTTTATAAAGATAGTCCATATATGCTTGTACAAAATTATTCATTATATTGCTCACTTAAAAAAAAATTAATGATAGCAATTTTTTCATTAAAAATCCCTGAATTAAGTAGATAAAGAAAAACAAATGTATCACACTTACTTCTCAACAAAGTAACAGTTTTTTAGAAAGTATTTCTTAACAGCAAAATTTATTGTTTATATCCAAGAACTTTTGCGTTATATAGAGAATTGCATTATAAAGATCTTCTACTGTAATTTCAAATGATTCATAAAGAAGGGCTTGATTTCTATTGTCAGTACTGTAAATTATTCTGACATTTTCAAAATCGGGTTCGATGGGATTAGTATTATAAGTACGTGAAAAAGCTGTGTTGTTTCTGTTATATCTGCTATATGTTCCCTCATTCTAACATAAAAAGGTCTATTGGTCATTCCTATATAATAGTTAGTTTTATTATCAATTTTATATGGAATTTCATAAACACCAGATTTTAATTTGGAAGGAGGGGGATATAATTTTTTAGAAATTAATGAATTTAATTTTAGGGGAGCTTTAGCAACAAGATGAACTTTTTTATTAAATAATTTAGAAACTCCTTCATGAAGACCAGACCAATATTGAATTTTCTTAAATTTATTATTAGAGGATTTATTACTATTAGAAGACGAAGAAGGGGCAGGAGGGGACATAATTTTTTTAACTAAACACAAATTTTCACAAGAAGAAGATAAATTGTTGGGACAAGGCCCGAAATTTGTTCCCCAATATAATATTAACTATCAAGGTTATATATCCAAATTTGAAGATGCTATTTTATACACTGATGAAAATCAACGAGAAGAATTGAGATCTCTAATTTATGGAAAATTTTATCATTCTATTAAGCAAAAAACATCTAACAAGGTTGATAAAAATACTCTTAAAGTTATTCAAAACTTAAAAAATAATCCAGATATAATAATTGTTGAATCTGATAAAACGAGGAAATTTGTTATTTTAGAAACTACTCAATATATTAATCTTATGAAAGAATCTATCGAAAAGATGGATTGTATACAAATTGAAAAAGATCCTACTAATAATTTAAAATACAAAGTTAAGAATTTAATCAAGAGGCATATTTGGCCAGATAATATGAAAAAAATTATTAAAGAAAATCTTTTCACTTTTCCTCCTCAGCTAGTTGGTAAATATAAAGATCATAAAGAAATACCTTCAGTAAGACCCATCGTAGCAAAATATTCAAGCCCTACATATTTTATTAAGAAAGCTTTAGTACCTGTATTAAAGGGCTTACTTCTTGAATCAACTTATTCAATATCAGATCCTGCAAAATTTTTGGATGATTTGTTTGAACAGAATATACAGCCACACTATTCCCTTGCTAGTCTGGACTTACTTCCCACAATAGATTTGGATTATGTTTTGCATATAATAAGTAATAGACTCGATTTATCTACTGACTATTCTGAATCTGAAAAAACTGCCATAAAAGAAGCCTTAAAACTGATAATATATAATAATTATTTTAAATTTAACGGTAATATCTATAAACAACTCAACGGAGCTCCTATGGGCTCAGCTATATCAGGACTGTTAGCAGAATTTGAGTTAAGGGATTTTGAGAATGAATTTATTAAAAAACATATACATTGTATTAAATTTTGGAAAAGATTTGTATATGATATTTTTATAATGTGGCAAAATCCATCTAGTTCTCCTAATGTTTTTTTGAATATAATCAATAACATAAAACCCAACCTTAACTGAAAATAATGAAAATGAATTAACCTTTTTGGATATTAAAATTAAACGTTTTAATCAATATGTTGAAACTTCTGTTTATACAAAGCCCAATATAGTTCCATATACTTTTCATAGTAATTATCCTTTGCCCTGGTCCTATAAAATTGCTAATTTTAGATTTTTGATTAAACGTGCCTTTAGTCATAGTTCTACTCTTGAGGCCTTAGACAACGAAATCAATTTATAATTTGGCTTTAAATTATGGTTATAAAATCAAGACTATAAATAAATTAATTCAAAAAATTATGTCCCCTCATCCCCCCCCCCCCCTTCTTCATCTTCTAATAGTAATAAATCCTCTAATAATAAATTTAAGAAAATTCAATATTGGCCTGGTCTTCATGAAGGAGTTTCTAAATTATTTAATAAAAAAGTTCATCTTGTTGCTAAAGCTCCCCTAAAATTAAATTCATTAATTTCTAAAAAATTAGATCCCCCTCCTTCCAAATTAAAATCTAGTGTTTATGAAATCCCATATAAAATTGATAATAAAACTAACTATTATATA
Source organism: Salticus scenicus (assembly GCA_963930645.1). Classification (NCBI taxonomy): domain Eukaryota; kingdom Metazoa; phylum Arthropoda; class Arachnida; order Araneae; family Salticidae; genus Salticus; species Salticus scenicus. The sequence goes on from OZ005655.1 coordinate 15,896,137, forward strand.
GGAATGACCAATAGACCTTTTTATGATAGAATGAGGGAACATATAGCAGATTTAAAATATATCAGAAACAACACAGCTTTTTCACGTACTTATAATACTAATCCCATCGAACCCGATTTTGAAAATGCCAGAATAATTTACAGTACTGACAATAGAAACCAAGCTCTTCTTTATGAATCATTTGAAATTATTAAAAGAAAATCTGAAATTTGTAATGATTCATTATCCATAACCCCCCCCCCCCCCTCAATTTGGCTTAATTTCTTAGGCTTGAAATAATTTATGGTTACCCTGCTATTGTTTTCGTTCTGGCAACCCCGCTGTATGATACTTTTGGCTCCGTTTTCTTTAGTGTTTTCTTTTTCTTGTAATGATCATGGTTCAAATTTATTTAAGTGATTTTAGCTCATTTTTTAAAAATGTATATAGTATATTTTTATAATTTATGTAATCATCTATTAATTTCCTTAAAAGTGTATTTGTGGTATCAAAGAATGACTTAAATTGTCTATGTTTATAGTTTTTAAACATCATTTTTCCCTGAAGATGGTTAAAGATGAATTTTAACCGAAATGTTGGAAATAAAGTTTATTAAAGTTATTAAAATTATGTGATATGCTGAAAGATATTTTATTATATTTTATTACTATTTCATAATTATTAAAAATCACTACAAAACATTCTATGGTGAGAGTTAAAAAAATACTTTTTAAAACTAAGTTGAAAGTTAAATGAAAGCACAAATAATTATGAACATTTCAAATAACTCTTTATTTTGTGTATAGATATTTACATGGTCTACAATTACTATAATTAACAAATTGTACTATAATTTATTTACGGTACCACATCTGAACACTGTTCATTCGCTTAATTTTTTTCTGCAGTTGAAGAACGCCGTATAACAAAGCTTCTGCTGTAGGTGGGCATCCTAAAACAGATTTTAAAACAATTAATTATAATCAACTAAGCAGCTACCAACTGATCATGTCATGACAAAATGAGTTTATTTATGAAAACATTTAAAATACCTTATAAAAACTTTTCTATTTATTAGCTGATTAATTTCAGACACTCCGTGCCCATCATATCAGAGCTAAGTAACTAACACGTCGTCGTTCTTCTCCGTTTATTTTGCCGGTGAACTTTTGCAGTCGCTGTTTCGCTTCACTTCAAAATCTTTCAGTAGTTGTTGCCAGGCAGTGGGGATGAGATAGTGCTCTCTGTCATTCACAGCATTATTGTTGGTTATAATTTCGAGGGCCTCCCGTTTTAGTGCATAGCTATGGTTATTGTAAGGGGCTATTTTTTTATGTTAATGGAGTTAATATTTATAGGGTTATTGTTATGGATGGTGGAGAAAGCTGTAGAGGATTTTCCTAATTTTAGGTCGGTATGGTGTTCTTTTTCGCATTCTGAAATTTTACATTTGGTCATTCCGATATAACAGGCTTTATTTCCGTTAGTATGTTCAAAGTCTATTTTATAAATGCCAGGGGTAGAGTTTTGTTGAATGATGTCTTTTTCGTTTCGGATGTGTTGAAAGATGTTTTTGTTAAGTTTTATTGGGATGTTTATGTTTATATTTTTAGCTTCGTTTTTTATTTTAAGGCTGGCGCCGTTATATCGGAATGACCAAACGTAAAATTTCAGAACGCGAAAAAGAACACTGTACCCACTTAAAATTAGGAAAATCCTCTACAGCTTTCTCCACCATCCTTAATAACCCTATAAATATTAACTCCATTAACATAAAAAAAATTGCCCCTTACAATAACCATAGCTATGCACTAAAACGGGAGGCCCTCGAAATTATAACCAACAATAATGCTGTGAATGACAGAGAGCACTATCTCATCCCCACTGCCTGGCAACAACTACTGAAAGATTTTGAAGTGAAGCGAAACAGCGACCGCAAGAGTTCACCGACAAAATAAATGGAGAAGAACGACGACGTGTTAGTTACTTAGCTCTGATGATGGACACGGAGTGTCTGAAATTAATCAGCTAATAAATAAAAAAGTTTTTATAAGGTATTTTAAATGTTTTCATGTATAATTATACTTTTCTTTAAAAATAAAATTAAATGAGTTTATTTATTTACACAGATTAGTAAATATAAGTAAATGTAGATACAAAATAAGCTAAATATTTATAAACTAAATATATGTATCTTAAATTAAAAAACTGATATGTAACAACCACACAACTTCCATTACCCATTACTACACGTATTATAAACTCTTTTTGAAGATGGGTGAATTTTATGTCTTTTGACTATGTTAACAAACCAGACACCTAACAATTTTCCTATAAGAGCAAACTGATACATACATCGTAAGACATATAAAACAGAGAGTATACATAGTGAGATTTTAAAAAATGAGTAGAGCCATTTTTTGAAACACACATTTCCAAGATTTAAAACTGTGCTACCTAATCAGGATGCCTGTCAATCTTCCTGCAATAACCAAGTAAAACACGAGAAAGAATATCTAAAAAAAAAAGTTTATATAGCAAATTTGAAGAAAATCATTAGAGCCGTTCGTTTGGTTTTCAAGATACCGACTTTCAATCCCACTTCCAATTTTCACCAAAACTAGGCAAGCTCACTTGTTCACTGGAAACCAGCAATTACATACAAAGGGACATGTGCTTTTTAAGAATGTACTTGCAAGACCTAAATTTGACTTACTTGTACATGACACCTATCAATTTTTATGAAGTAAGTAATTAATATATATGAAAACGTCCTAAAAAGGAATTTATATAGCAACTTTGAAGAAAATCATTAGTTTTTGCGATATGAACTTGCAGTCTTTTTTCCAATTTTCACGAAAAGTTAGCAAAATCATCAATACACCAGACTTATCTTAATTTGAAGTTTCGTCATTCAATTTTTATTTGTTTTGAAAATATGATAGTCAGAAGATTTTCCACTCATACTACCAATTCCTAAGGTGAAAACTTAATATCAATTTTTTTTTACCAAAAACAATTCTACCATTACCTAAAGTAGTGGGGCAATGGAAGTAAAAATACCTTAAATTAGTTCTTAAAATGATTTCTCTAAGAATGAATAAGTGTTATTATACAGTTGAACCTTGTTAATGTGAACACGCTTAACGTGAATTACTTTTAACATGAACTGTTTCCACAAACCCCATCAAAAGGAGGATTAGTTTAGTTATTGGAGAATTAGTTACTGATAGCATGAACTACTGATAACATGAACAATTTTTTTATTCCTGAGATTCAAGTTAACGAGGTTCAATTGTATATACTATTAGCATTTAAAAAAATTTTTTTGATAATTAAATAAAAATAATTAAAAATAATAATAATATGGGTAGTATTCATATACCCTTAAAAAATAACGTAATAATCAATGTTTATATATTTAAATATTAAACCTAGAATAAAAGTTTCAAAAATAAAAGTTCTTAAGTTAGACTGATAAGAGATCATTTTGTTTCAAGCCTGACACAATATAATCATTTCATCATCAATGTATAAATATTTTCTATGAATCACAGAATTCTAACAGAAAAAAAAATATTTTTTTCTTCTTAAAAGAAATGGAATGAAACTAAAATGGAATATTAAACTAAATCGAACTAAAATGGAATATTAAAGATTTAGAATAAGATAAGAGTTCCGTTGTGGCCTTGTATTAGATGCTCAGGTCTAGTTGTCTCTATAGATTTCTCATATTCCTGGTGCTGCAACAAAATTTTTCTACAAAATGCTGCTCTGAATCAGCATAATCTTTATATTAAATTAGCATCATAATGACTGGATTCCTAGGATAAAATTTAAGGATCTTCGGCAAGACTTGAATAGGCTCTTAAGAGCCTGAGAAAGTTATTGGAGCCACCTTATCCCCCAAAATACTAATAGAAAAATTGCTTTTCATTGTAAACTTTACTAATGCTATCTATACAAATTTAAACAAACAAAAGATTGTGAAATTTTTTTAAAAACACTGCAAGTTAAAAATATTTAATTTAAAAAGACAATGAACTCACCAGGCACATATATATCTACAGGTATGATACGATCACAGCCCCTGACAACAGAATAAGAATAATGGTAGTAACCACCTCCATTTGCACAGCTGCCCATTGAAATAACCCAACGAGGTTCAGGCATCTGATCATAAATCTAACGAAAGGAAAATAAATAATTATAACACCTGTTATAAATATATAATTTTAATATTACCATAAAGTAGACTTAAATTACCTCCTACAAAATTAAAATACTAAATTAAACACTCAATTTCTCATATAATGAATAAAAATTAAACTAATAAAAAACAGGAAGGAAAAATCGTGATATTCACATAGATTATAAGCATTTTCCAAATGTATTTGGTTATTTATCCAATACACTGTTTTGTTCACCCCAAAAAGAAAAGGAAAGAAAAAAAAAAAAAAAAAAAAAGATAAATTATAACACCACAGATAACGAAACTTCAGTAATTACTAATTATATCCATTTTGACAATTTTTAATTCATATGAATATGATTTTTTTTTTTTTTTTTTTTTTTTGTGTACTAAAAGGGGGAAAAAAAGAGAGAGAGAAAGAAATTTCAAAATCTATAAAAGTAAATTTGTATTTTCGACTACAAAAAAAAAAAAAAAGGCTTAATAAACATATTACTAAATAACTTTGTTATAAAAATTAATAAATATCATTCCGGAATATCTTTTAATGCTTTAAAAAACATACAATTTTTAAAAAATTTTATCTAAGTAAAAGCAATGTAAATGTATTAAGTTAACAGGATAGTTCTGTTGTATTTTAAATAAAACATTTGAATCAGTTTTTATAATGTTTCTTTACATTTTAATCAATAATATAATAACCATTATTTGCAACCACTCTTTGCCATCTTTCATGCAACTTGTTGATCTCCGTAATGTAAAAATTCCCATTCTTGCAACCAAAATATTCAGCTTTAGATAATTTGGAGTGGAAGGTTGATTTTTATATCAACTATGTGAAAAATACCAGAGCCGGAAATCGAACTTGGGCCTTCCTTCCGCTTTACACGTGGATGCTCTACCACTGAGCTACCCTGGGTGATAACCAATTAGGCATTTCTCACATAATATTCATTGGCAAGGTCACTGAGTCTGCAAACGCAGCTATATCAGGTGACACCTATCGTTACAAATTTAGTACCAAATGAAAGGGGTGATTTTTCTGAATCCTGGGGTGTAAACAGTTTTTCGATACAACAATTAGATTTTTTTAAATTAACTAAAGTGTGAAATTTAGATGGCAACACTTCATTTCAATCTTTTCATAATTTGTAGTGCGAATCACACAAATTAAAAAAAGTCTTTGACTTAAAATTTTATTTTTCCATTAAAAGCGTTTTACTGACGAAATCTTTATGGCGCATTTTTTACACACACAGGCATTTTTTACCCACATTTTTTATCACGGGCATTTTTTACCCACAATTTAATAACTAATCAAAATTTTGAAAATTTCTAAAGATATAATTTTAAGTTGGGTGAAGGCCTAAATTCCTGCCAAGTGCCATTTAATTCCGTTCAGCGGTTCTCAAGTGATGCCTGGACAAAAATAGCAACATACAGGCACGATGACACACACACACAGGCAAAAATTTATGAAGTCATTTTCGGCTTTCATGGTGTGTGAAACGTGAAGATATCACAAAAATTTTTGATTCCGACAAATTTACAGACAAAAGTCTGATTTTATTAATATAGATATACATACCACATAGAGTACTTAAATTTAACACAGTATGAAAAACACATAATATAATTTTAAATGCACTTCTAGCAATTTTTTAGTATAGCCTAATTTATATACATATATATCTCTAATGTGGACCAGTTATGATCAAATTTTATCAAAATGATATGATAGTGCTATCTGATTGGTCATCATACATTGGATTGTTTAAAGCAAAAATTCGGCTGCAAAAATTTAATCTAATACACTTGAAATGTACATTTTCTTAAAGAAATTGAAAAATATTAACTTTCTGTGCTGAAACATATGCTCAAAAGCTCATATTTAGAAATATATTTGGAAGAATTTAAAGCCAGTTAAGCCTGACTATTGTTGACTATATTCGTTGTTGGCTATTCAGCTGGATGGAGGTGGCACCAAAACAAAATCATCATATTACGATAAAAAATTTTAAAAGGCAAAATTATGTACATTTTTTTTTAGAGTTTTCATTTATTATAAATGGAATGAATGTTATTTCCTTTTACTTGTTTTGTAGATACATTTATTAACTATTGAATATCTGTTATGTATGGTAATTTGGTAACTTAATTCCCTCAAATTTTAGAAAACATTTTATTATTAATATAACAATAATTTAATTCTAAGAATTTTTAAATTAGCAGTGGAAAAAGTTATTTTCTAAAATTGAAATTATAATGCAAATATTATATTTAAATCTTTTTTACTAAAATAAAGAAATAATGGGAAAAAACTGGAATTTTCCAGTGAATGATTTTATGAGGTTTTCCTGAAAATCATATTAGGTATGTAGGTACTATCACGCAATGTTCTGCATGATAGTATGTATTCATGAAAATGAAGTGAATGTTTTTCACACCATATCTTTTGAAAAAAAAATGTTTCACTCACAATATATACATAAATATATATTTATTTCATTTTATTCAGTGTAGTATAACAGTGTTAAACTGTACCCATGAGAATTTTTTCCTATAGAGATAATGTGCTTCAATTTTCTCGGACAGAACAAAAGATTGTGATATTGAATTTAACGTTTTATAATGGGTTTGAATCAGTGTTGTGCAAGTTCACGAAAAAAACGAGCTAGTTCAAACTCAAATTCATCGTCTAAAAAACGAGCTAGTTCGCGTTCAAATTCATTTCTGAAAAAATGAACGCGCTCAGTTCAAGTTCATTTTTAAAAAAGAGCGAAACTCATTTAAAGTTCATTTTTACGTAATTTTTTTTTTTTTTTTCTACGAAGATTTTCTACTCTGTGAACGCTTTCATAGATAATTTTTTTTTTTTTTTTTTAAATTACCATGAAGATTATTCTTAATTTAATTCTTAATTATACTTACAACTTTTAATTATAATTTATTAACTTAATTGCGATAAAAAATTATTTAGCGGCCATTTCTGAATAGAGGACTCGCTGTTTTTGTGTGGTTTTTCATTCTCAAATTCCCAATACGTTTGTTTTTGCGTAGGAAAAAAACAATTAATAGAAGACAAATTCCATCATTTAGAGTTTCCGTTGTTTTGAAGTATACTATTTTTAAAATAGCATCATGGTTTGATTTAATTAATTTTTACTTGATTGCGTCATGTCCAATGTCGGCTTTAGGCTTTCAGATAAATCACTATAAAATTTTGCTTGCTATTTAGTGTATCTACATAAAAGCTAAAATCAGCTGAAAAGATGAATAAGTCACCCTCAAAAATAATGATAACATAACTATTTTGATAACTTTAAAGTAGAAAGTATTCGATACTTCTCTACATATAAAAAGAAAGTACAAAATTAGTGAAAATTTTCAAACTCCAGTTTTTGATGGAGTTCGACATTTTGAGATATCCTGGATACAATTTGACTGTTTTTAGGAAATGTCTGTCTGTGTGCATATCACACATTTTGTGGACGCTGTATCTCACGAACCAATGAACGAAATTTAACCAAACTTTCAATTTAGTTGCACCTTGACCTAAACTGGTTCTGATTAGCTTTGGAGATCAATCGCTCAACAGGTGGCGCTGTGATCTTGTTATTATTAGAAACCCAGGATAATCTCAGAGATACGACAGGTACTTAGTACGCATGCTCAGTGAACAAACGCTTGTCCAGATTCCCTCTTGTTACAGTAACCCTTTTACAATGCTTGGCGCTGATCGCGTATTTGATGATTTATCGGTGTAAGTTTTTAAAGATATTCTCTAAAGTAAAGCAAAAATTTTTTTCTTTGCAATCAAACTAAGATACATTATGCATTATGTTACATTCGTTTTATTATTATTATAATTATTTAAATTTAAATTACATTTCTATTATATTCATAGAAATAATTTACACCATCTTATCTATCATACTGCATATCAAAAATTCTGAATTTTAATACTCTTTAGTTTTTAATAATATACTATGGAACTGTAGTCTAAAAAAATATATTTATACAAACTGATAATAATAATGATAAAATTATGTTTATTTATTTTAAAATATAATTTATTTTATCAAATTTGTCCTTGTAGGTTACTGGTAAGAAAGTTCATTGATATTAAGATTAATTAGTAAAAATTTGATGATTTAACAGTTAATTTGATTTGATATATTCATTTGAGAGATGAACGTTTAGCTTTATGATTAATTTTATTTATTGTAATAACTTACAAATAGTATATGCATTCTCAGCGCATTAAATGCTTAAAAATTGTTTTAGTTGGTTTATAAAAGGTTTTCCAGGGGGTCAAATGTTTTTGAGACTGTAACATTAACTTTGCCCTCAAAGCTGGTAGATGGGAGATATCAGGTTCGATACCAGGTAGCACTCATTGGGCTAACTTTTCGAAATTATCTGTAGTTTTCTCCGACACAAGCGTAAATATGGGCTAGAACCCCTTAAAAAGACCACCCCTTACTTAGGTTATTCAACCCATACTTCGGCCTTTCTTTTGTAGGCAACTGGCATATTAACACCAACATATTTTTCTTAAAATAATTCAGTTTAGGAAAATTGAATTAGTTTAATACTTAAAAACATACCAATATTTTATAGTTAAATGCATAATCATTAATAATCGGAATATTTGTAAAAATATTTTTCATTTTAAAAGTTTTATACATCCTTATTGCTCATGTCAAAAGTTTATTTTTCTTCAAATGTAATACAAATATATATTTTTTTTTCCTTTATTTATTTTTTTTTTTCGTATTTTGTACCTTTGAATAAAATACGATAAAAGATAAAAAATAACGTATATGATAAAAAGAAATATGACACCTAATAAATAAATTAATTAATTAATAAACAAATAAATAAAAAGAAATAAAATAAAGAAATAAGCACTTATAATTTTACAACATAAAATTCTAACATATGTTAATCTCATAAAGAATGCTTGATTGGTTGTATGGCTTAAGACTGATTGACTACACTAGGGGCCTAGGCCTACAGGAGAAATGCCCTCCGTGGGGGTTTTTCTAAGTGGATCTAGTTCGTATTTACATGAGTTTTAGAGAGAACTACGGAAAACTCCGAACGGCTAGATCGATGAGTGCGTTTTTTGATCGAACCCGGCACTTCCCATCTACCAACTTTGACCGTAGAACCGCTTGGCCACCATAGAGGGATTTACTTCTATTAAGGGCACTGTCCCGAAAGAGTTTAGAAATGACACGCTAGTATAAAACCTATGTAAAATGTTTAGAGAGATTTTTCATTCGCATTTTAATATTTTTGAATTTTGTTTTTTGCACATGATATTTGAGATCAAATCACAAGCCGCCTTTTTATTAAATTTTCGATTTCTCTTATTGTTTGATTGTGATTTTAACAGCAATTTTGGAACTTTGGAAAACTAGGGTATTGTTCTATTTACAACTTTATAATAATAAACCCGTGAAATATCCTTAAAAATTAAATTTTAATCGGTAGACCTTAAAGTTCGAAGTTTTCAAATACTTTTTTTCCATAATTTTTACTAATTTCGTAAATCAAAAATACTTCTAGAGATATTGCGAATTTTTGTGAAAATACTGAAAAATTCTTAAAATTTCCGCCTCCCATCGGTTCCTCCTTATCTGCGTGATTGATTAGACAGTCCCCACTCCAGTAACAAAGCAGGTGGTTGTAGTGTGAGAGGGGGTGTTTAACAGAAAGGAAAGGAAAGCAAAGATTGTTATTTCCTCACAAGTGCACTTTTAGAGTCAAAACATTTCGTTCCTAAATTTCTTCATTTGAGTAGTAGTTTTTAATTTAAGTTACATAATTTTTAACAATATTAATATAATTCCTCCCCTTGCCTTTTCGGACTAAGAAACATACAATTTAGGATTTTACTATTAAAGGTTAAACAAAAGAAAAAAAAAAACTGTATATTTATGAAAATATAGACTTTTTTTTTTTTTTTTTAATTAATTAATTTATTTTTTATTTTATTTATTTATTTATTGCGGGAGGTTGAAAAGAACAATCGCAGGCTAAAAAGAAAAGCTAACCGAAAAATATTAAATTTTATATACTGGAAATTTAAAAAGAGGAAAAGTAAAAGTATTGGTATTGGTATCGTTATTAGAATGAAGGCGATTGACTGCACTAGGGTCCTAGGCCTGAGGGGAGGGGCCCTCTGTGTGCAATGGGGGGGGGGACTTTCTAAGGGCTTACCTCGCATTTATTCGTCTTTCGGAAAAAACCACGGAAAACTCAGAACGGCTAGGCTGACGAGTGCACCTGGGATCGAACCCGGCACTTCACGTCTACCAGCTTCGAGGACAGAATCTCTCAGCCGCTGGTAGGCCGAAAAAAGGAAGGAGATTCTTTATTTAGATGAGTATTTTTTTATTATATGTTCTTTCCAGGAAGTAAAGGAATAGCCAAAAGACGAAAAAATAAAAGTAAAAAATTCCCACTTTGACTCCCGGACATTCAATTTGACATTTCACTGGAAAAGTAAAGTTTGAAAAATTCTTTTTAAATTCAAGGGAAGATGTCATATTGGTGGAGGGTAGACGGGCAGGGAAATACAAAATACATTTTATAGCGATTATTCGTTACCTTGCCTTTTCAGACTAAGGTACACAATTTAGAATTTTACTATTGGGGGATTAAAAATAAATTAAAAAAAAAAAAAAAAAAGCTGTATATTTTCGGATATTCGTATGAAAAGAATAATAGTAGGCTAAAAAAAGTAACCAAAAAATATTAAATTTTAAATGCTTGAAATTTAAAAAGATTAAAAGAAAAAAAAAAAGAAGAAGAAGAAGAAGAACAAAGGTGCTTTGTCTTTTTACTTTCTTCTGTACTCAATAGAAGAAAGTTTTGGATTTGTAAAAATTTTCTATTTTCTTTTGATAGATTTACACGTTTTGAAAGATCCAGAACGCAATTTATCTATTTTTAGGAAACGTCTGTCTGTGTGTGTGAGATAAAAATTTCATTCCAATTATGTCCCAGGAACTACTGCTCAGATTTACCAATAAATTTATATGTAGTTCAATCTTGACATAAACTGAAGCCTATCAATTTTTTGTGCTAATCGCTCAACAGGTGGCACTTTTACACAGCAATTTTCACAATATCAGGGGATGCTATATCTCATGAACTACTGCGTAAAATTTGATATAAGTGCATATGTCGATGCACTTTGACATGAGTTAATGCTTATTACATTTGGTGTCAATAGTTCAACAGGTGGGGCTACTATAAAGCTATTTCTGATATTTTAGGGAAAGCTTTATCTCAGGAACTAATGCACAGATTTACATATAAATGTATATGTAGATTCACCTTAACCTAACTTAATGTCTATCAACTTTTGATGCCAGTCCCTCAATAGGTGACACTGTTATACTACGATTTCCGCAGTTTACAGAAGGCTCTATCTCTGGTTCTGTTGCGTATAGTCGAACTAAATTTGATACGTAAAAAGGCAGAGATTTAAAATGCTGAGTCAATTTGGGTGCATATCGGCCGACAGGAGGCGCTGCTTTATTGAAAATGTTCCCGAGAACAGGATGTACGCTATCTGCACGGTAAGAATTTACTCACGTTGGCCATTTCGTGTAATACGTCTCTAAGATGAAAAAAAGTCAGCATTCAAAATGTAAATAATAATAATAATAAATAATTTGTATTGCATAAATTTCTATAGGAAAATACAGAAGAAAGTTTTTTTGCTAGCCACAACATACTAGTTTTAAATGAGTGTTTTTCATTATCTGTCACTTTTCAGGACATAAAGGAGAAAATAAAAATAAAATTTCCAGCTTCGACTCACGAACATCCAATTTTGACATCTCACTGAAAGAGTAAAGTTTAAATAATTCTTTGTAAACTGAAAGAAGAAGGCCATATACTGACGGAGGGGAGGGAGGGGGGGGGGGAGTGTGCTAGAGAAATAGAAAATACAATTTATAACTTCAACCTCTTCTCCACCTAGATAACTGTGTCTCATATACTACAAGTAAAACCGCTTATGTATATTTTAAAAACATCCAACAAAAATAAACTTTCAGTTGGGGGTCAACACTGATGACGTATCAAAAGAAAAGAATCTTTTTTTATTTTTTTTCTTCAGAGCGTGCTACCAAGGTTGAAGAAAACATGAGACAGAGAGGAATTTCATTTGGGTAACATGTCTTTTTTATTTCCGGATGAATATTTCATTTCTTTCAAAACGTGTTGCGTTTGTTATTTAATTAGAATACTAGTAAGAAAATTTTATTTACATTTTGTTTAATAATAATGAAAAAAAAAAAAAAAAAGTTATAAAATGGTACAAAAACAAATGTTAACAAATATATATATATATATATATATATATATATACATATATATATATATATATATATTAAATGATTCCAGTGAGAAATTTAGAACAACTGGGGCAGCATCATTTCAAGCGCGGCGAGATCTATATGTATCTTTTATATATTTTACAATTTTTACAGAAATCGGTAAAGAACAAAATACTTCAAGTTTAATTGTTCAAATATAGCGCGAAATAGTTCAGAATAATTTTTCTCTGTGTGATTATATATATATATATATATATATATATATAATAAGACAAATGATACTCGTATTCATACAGCAGAGAGCTAAAAAAATAACAGCTGTAGATAAATAAAATAAGACTAATATCTATTAGTATGTATATATAGGGGGATTTTGAGAGGTACTCTTCCTTTCCATAAATGACCGGACACTTTTGATTTCAGGTGTTTTTTTTAATATCTCAAAAAGTTCTAGATAAACCATCTTGAAATTTCAGGAATGTGATGAACATGCTATACTCCACATATTTTAGTTAAAGTTTTTGCCGAAAGTGAAAGGAGGACCAGTAAAAAATTAAAGAAAAGTGAAACTGTTTGGGATCACCCTGTAAAAAGTAATGCTTGAAACCTGTGAAAACAAAATCTGGTGTGAAACAACTACATGACTTCCCTTACCCACTATTACACGTATTATTTGGACAGAGAAAGTTGATACACGTTTGCCGTAAACGCGTGAAAACGTAACGACATAAAATAGAGTTTACATACCAAAGGGGGGGGGGGATAATAATAATAATAGCTTTTTTTTTTTTTTTTTTTATGATACACCAATTTTCGAGATCTAAAGCAGATCTACCTGATCAGGATGACTATGAATTTTCCTGTAATGACCACGTAAAGCGCGAGAAAGGATATCTAAAATGGGTTTATGCAACAGTTTTAAAGAAAGTCGTTAGAGCCGTTGTTGAGATTCAGATTTACGTCCCCACTTCCGGTTTCGCAAATCTCCCTTCCGGTTTTCCAATTTTCTTCAAAATTTGGAAAATTCATCTGTACACTAGTTCTGCTTTATTTCTGAAGTTTCGTAGCTTCATCTTTATTAGTGTTGGAGATATGACAGTCAGAAGATTCCCTCCCCCCCTCCCCCCCCCCACACACACACTGACCAGTTGCCAAAAAGCACTTTTTTTAGACTCAGGAGACCTCAAAACATGTAAATCAGGTGAAATCTCGATATCGAATTTTCGTACCGAATACAGTACTTCCATTACCTACGGTAAACGAGTAATGGAAGTAAAAAAAGTTTTTTTTTTTTTTTTTTTCCCGTTATATCTCCATGAATATATGTGGTAGCCTCATAAAAATTTATACAGATAATGAGAAAAATGTTCTTAATCACATGCTTCAGCCAAAACGCATTTAAAGCATTATTTTTTAAAGTGTGGTTGAAAATATTTTGTCTGTTGTTTAATTTTTTACTTGTCCCCTTTTCCTACATGACATGAGATATAACATGTTTTCTACACTGCTAAAGTTTCAAGAAGACTAATAAAGAATTTTTTTTAGATTTTTGACAAAACGCCTGAATTCGAAAGTGTCCAAATACTTATTGGTAGATAGTGTATGTTTGCAAAGGTACCAATCGTATTCATATACTTCAGTTTTCTTTTGAAAAGTACTGCTTTCATTTTCCAGTGGTGTAATTGCTTATGGTGTAATTGCTGTGTAATTTTCTACAGTTTTTCTTTTTAGACACGATTTCTAATCAATCAATTCCTGTCCCCTCTTCCTCCTCATTTTACATGTTTATTTCATATTGAACTTCGTAAATATGTTATTTAATTATTTTATGTATTTGTTTATTACAGAGACTAGTAAAAAGTTTGAACATATGACTTTCTGTTTTTGAAAAACATTTGAAACCGTTACGGAATTTGAGTGTTAGATAAAAACATTTGTACATAAATACAGAAAATCTTTGTTCTAAAATTATGTACTTTCAACAATAATGTTTAGAGATGGAAATTTGATCTTCAAATTAAATACATAGCATGTGTAAAACCCATTATGAAATTTCAAGTCTGGAAAATACCTAAACTCTTGCTCATTCATCTACCGACAATTTGCTTAATTTTTACTCTATTCAAATGAGATTTTGACAAAACGTGCTCAATATGTCTAGCTGTCAACCTGTGCAAAAAAAAGTTTTCTATTTTTCGCACATGCGTAATATAATATTTACTAAAATTGCTCATATCTCAACGAATATTACAACTGTTAATTTTATGTTTTAGAATTATGCATTTGTAATGTTTTGTCAGTTTTCTGCAAGGTTTGTAAAATTTTATGGGAATTTGTTCTAGTTACACGCAAAAAATTGTCAAAAAAATAGTAATTAAAAAAAAAAAAAAAAAAAAAAAAAAACCTATATCTGCCTGAATAATTGTGCAATTCACGCACCAAAACATCCGAATATTGTTACGTTACATGTGCAATTGTGCAATGTATTAAAGTTACAAGTCATTTGTAGCTTTTTATGATGCAGAGTGATCCAAAGTATGTTCGCTTTTCTATAATTTGTGGTTGGTCCCCTAATTGCACCTTGGACTGAATCGAGAAAAAATGCGTTTTTAAATCTTCTTTGCATGTGTGAAATAATTCCAAGCCATTTTGTCTCTCTTTTTTTTTTTTTTTTTTTTTTTTTTTTTTTGAAAAAATGTCCCCCCCTCCCCCTCAAAAAAAAAAAAAAAATATATATATCTAATAATCTGATTACCTTGTGTATATTAAAAATATATATAAATAATAAATATATATATTGTATAAAAATATATATCTAATAATCTGATTATCTTGTGTATATTAAAAAATTATATAAATATATAAATTGGATATTCTTTTGAATTAGGCCTATGTTGCGTATTGTATATTTCCTAAAATACTGAAAAATATTTCTATACAGCATAGTTTGGGCAAAATGGGTGAGTATTTGTATAATGCATGTAATATACTTTTTTTTTTTTTCAAGTATATTGACCATCTTTTCCAATGTCATTATCAGAAATAATATTTTTAATACAATTCTAGTTCTGTACACTGACTCATTCGTGAGATAATCTTTAGAAAGCGAAAATTTGCCCTATGCTGTCATGTTAATATATATATTTTTTTCTACCTTGTTTTGGATGCTGTGAATGTTTCAGACCTTGGCACAAAGAGATATTTAGCTGTTGCTATCTTTGCGACAAAAAAAATTCACTTTGAATGTTTCGTATTCTAACAGGCCCTTGAAAAAGTTAGAATACAAATATGCTGTTATCTAAGTCCAATTTGTTTTATTTCATTTTGCTTTAATTTTATTTCATTTTTCATTTGGGTAGACTTTGATATTGATGGTATTAACTGTTTGAATTACTAATAAAATTTAATAAATTTTATATTACTACTGAATTCTACGGTTATATATATATATATATATATATATAATAAAGATGATCTATTAAGCATAGTAGAAGCCAAGCAACAGATAGAAGATCACTGAAACACCAATGACCAATAAGATAAAAAAAATAAATAAAAATAAAAAAAAATAAATAAAAAAAATCATCAGTGGATGAAATACACTAATGTAAAGAAACCAGATCTATTAATTAGCAGCCTGCAAAACAAACGAATCAATAAAGTAAAACAACAAATCTTAACTTAAAACCATAAACTTATCAAAATTAATGAAAAAACAACCTAAGAAACACAAGATAGGAAGAAGGAGGCAGGAGGCAGGCGGCAAGACTTGTGACTTGCCTGTGGGGTTACACTAGTTTTATGCCGGCAACACTCCCCCAGCCTGCCACAACCAGAACAGGAACCATATGGATATAAAAATGCAAATTTCAAAGCAGATGAACAACAATGAAACCACGAAGCCACAATGAAATTCACCGATTGATCACATTGTGTTTAACAGTATAATTAGAACATTAAATATAGTTGACAACTCAAAAAGGAAAAAACTGAAATTTTAATGGAAAATGAAAGTTTGCATAGTAATACAAAGCAAATGCAACAAGCCTTCTACTTTTTTTTTTTTTTTAATTTAATTTCACATACCCACCCAACCATCCAGCCTTACAACACCACCCCACCTCCGTAATCAAACATCTGCCCACCCAACCGCCACCTTTTTTATTGTCTTTTATTATTTTATAATTTTTTTGTTGATATATACAAGAGTGTACACCGCTTTTTTTTTTTTTTTTTTGTACTGACAGAGACATGGTTAAGGATATAAAATAGAAAATACAAAGTTTTTAGGAAAACCCATTTGAGCAGTGGCTGTGATCAGTTTATTAATATTCTTGTTTTTAAACTTTGCAGAGCATAAATTATTAATTCGAAATAAATGGTTAATGATGATGTTTCTAAATACCGAAAGATGCAGACATGAATTAAAATGTGTAAATAAGTTTACATTAAAACAAAAATCTTGCCGTTTGTCATAGATATCTGTGTAAAGTTTATTACCATCGATGATTATTTTGAGATCTAAAAAGTTAATAGATTGATTAGTCAGAGTATTTTGAGTTAGCTTTAAATTAGGTGGATAATTGAAGGAAAAGCCATTTTGTGAGTTCTTGTTGAGATAAAATACAATAATATCATCGATGTAACGATAAAATCGAACATCATCATTGCAAATTTGCTTTTCATAATAATAAAGATAGAGATCTGCCAAAATACTGGAGCTACAACCTCCTTGTGGAATGCCTAATTGTTGCAAATAGATATCGTTGTTGTGGAAGATATAATTATTATGGATAACAAAGTTAAGAAGTGTTTTAAATTTTTCTTCTTTAAAATTGTAAGGAAGATTAATTTGAGCTTTATATTCTAGAAAAAGACTGTAAATGATATTACTAAGATCTGATAACTCAATATTATTGAAAAGATCTTGAAAGTCAAAAGTCATAATATTGTCTATTGAATCGAGCGATTTGATGTATTGAATTAATTGAAAGCTATTTTTAAGACAGTGTAAATTATCAACTTTGCAAGTACATTTGTAAATTTGTTTTAGAATATCCAGTAGAGCTTTATTAGCATTGTTGTTATAAGTGTTACACCCAACAGTGACAGTGCGAAATTTAATTGGAGATTTGTGAAACTTAGGTATGAGAACTATATAAGGATAATTAAAGTTATTGAAGGGAAGTTGAAGTAGTTTATAGTAATTATGTATTTTTCGGTTATTAATAATAAGGTTATTATTAGTTAAACTGAAGATGTTACTATTATTGATTGAAGAGTTTAAAATAGAGAGATAGTAGGATTTACAAATAATGGCATAATTATTAGGTGATTTGTCAACATAAGTGATCACAAAGTCATCCTGCAGTGATTTGATTGAGTTAAGAAGTACAGATTTTTTAAATAACACCAGATTTGAAGAATTGATAAATAATGCATTTTTGATTTTTTGTAACACTAAAATTTTCCATTGAGTGAAGTAGGCAATAGGTTTATTATGAGTAATAGATATTTTATAAATAAATAAATCTAGGTCGTTTTATTATTATAGGACATTAATATATTATCAATTAATTTGTACCTTAAACTTTGTCCGTTTTATATTCATATTATGCATTTCGGATGCTAACCACATCCTTCATCAGATGATTCATGACTGTCCTCGCTGTCTGTGTTTATGTTGCTTTCTTCTTGGGTTCCTCTCTTCGTTTCACTTCGTTTTCCTTGGGTTTTAAAGATTAGATGGTTCCAGTTATTGGGGATAGTAGCATGTTCACGTTCATTGATTGCTGTCGTGTTAGTAAGGATTTCGAGGGATTCTCTTTTTAGGGCGTAGCTGTGATTATTGTAGTTAGCGATTTTTTTAGTTGTTATGGTGTTAATATCTATGGGGTTAGAGGAGTGGGTAGAAGCAAGAGCTGTTGAGTGGCGGTTATATTTTAGGTCGGCTTTATGTTCTTTTTCTCGTTCAAAGATTTTTCGTTTTGTAACTCCGATGTAACATGCCTGTGAATTATTAATATGTTTGAAGTCTATTTTGTAAATCCCTGCGGTTGATCGGCTATCGATTATGTCTTTTTCGTTGCGGATGTGTTGGAAGATATTGCGATTTGGTTTTATTGGGATATTGATATTATGTTTTTTAGCTTCGTTTTGGATTTTTATACTATTGCCGTTACAGAATGGGATGGATGTAGTAAATTTTTTTCTTTCTTTTTGGGCGCTATCGATTTTATTTAGTTGTTTTATACGTTTATTGTACAATTTATTTACAACTACCCAAAAAATATTGTAAATAAATTGTACAATAAACGTATAAAACAACTAAATAAAATCGATAGCGCCCAAAAAGAAAGAAAAAAATTTACTACATCCATCCCATTCTGTAACGGCAATAGTATAAAAATCCAAAACGAAGCTAAAAAACATAATATCAATATCCCAATAAAACCAAATCGCAATATCTTCCAACACATCCGCAACGAAAAAGACATAATCGATAGCCGATCAACCGCAGGGATTTACAAAATAGACTTCAAACATATTAATAATTCACAGGCATGTTACATCGGAGTTACAAAACGAAAAATCTTTGAACGAGAAAAAGAACATAAAGCCGACCTAAAATATAACCGCCACTCAACAGCTCTTGCTTCTACCCACTCCTCTAACCCCATAGATATTAACACCATAACAACTAAAAAAATCGCTAACTACAATAATCACAGCTACGCCCTAAAAAGAGAATCCCTCGAAATCCTTACTAACACGACAGCAATCAATGAACGTGAACATGCTACTATCCCCAATAACTGGAACCATCTAATCTTTAAAACCCAAGGAAAACGAAGTGAAACGAAGAGAGGAACCCAAGAAGAAAGCAACATAAACACAGACAGCGAGGACAGTCATGAATCATCTGATGAAGGATGTGGTTAGCATCCGAAATGCATAATATGAATATAAAACGGACAAAGTTTAAGGTACAAATTAATTGATAATATAAATCTAGGTCATAAGAAAACTGTTGTAAGATTTGTGGAATGCTAGTTTTAACTAGAAGTCTAAATTTGGTGCCAAATTTCATGAATTTTTTTAATTGATAATTGTCAATAATATTGAGATTACCTGTGATAATGTGTCCATGGTCTCTGTCAATAAATTTTGAGAAAGAAGGATCATTGCATTTACAGGTTACAGTGTTAGTAAAAGAGGTAGACTTAGATACAGAATTATAATTGAATATCTTTCTTCCAAGAGGAAGAGGATATTTGAAGGTATACGAGATAGATTTAAATCTTTAATCGGAAACATACATTCTTTGTCATTAATGATAGACGTAATGTTAATACTGTTCAATATTTGATTTGTAAAATTCACAATTAATTGAGTATTTGTTTTAAATTTGTTGGGCTTTTTATCAATTTTTAAATTAAATTGTTTGATTTTGTACATTATAATATCATAAAAAATGTCTGAAAAATGTTTATTATAGGATTGGCTTTGAAAGACATTCAGAAAGTTTACTAAGTATTTCTTTTTAATTGCAAAAATAAATTTTCGAATAATGAACCAGTTATAGTTAGATAAGTAATTAGTCTGTAGATCTGAAATGAGTTTAATAATGGCACTTTTAGAAAAGATTAAATCTGTTTTTTTACTACCTCGTTTAGTTCTAGAAGATATATATCATTTAACTTGTGAAATTTTATAGTAAAAATTTCAAAATCCATATAGTTCGTGCCATTATAATAAATAACATTTTAGAATTCATCTGACTTATTTGCGCTTGCTCGTTTTTTATACAATATTTATAAAACAAGATGTAGATCTATGCCCCTATGTTAAAAAAAAAAAAAAAAAAAAAAAAATTAAATATCAAATATCAAATAATTCCCGAAATTTCGAGAAAGAATTTTAAAACTCAATAGAATTTATGCCAGTATCCCAAAAAATATTTTAAAACTGGTCCGACGACTTTATAATGACTAAACGACTTTATAATTTATAAACGACTTTATAATATAATATATAACGACTTTATTTAGAGCATCCGCGCGTTATGCGGAAGGCCCGGGTTCGATTCCCGGCTCTGGTATTTTTCACATAGTTGGTAAAAAATCAGCCTTATACTCCATTCTATCTAAAATTAATTTCCAGGTTGATGAATTAAATTTCTGAATTGAAATTTCGTGGCCGTTTGGAGTTATGCCATGTTTAAATTTGTCACTTGATATTGCTGCTTTAATGCAGACTCGGTGACCTTGCCAACGTAAATTATGTGAGAAGTGCCGAGCTGGTTATCAGCCAGGGTAGCTCAGTGGTTAGAGCATCCGCGCGTTATGCGGAAGGCCCGGGTTTGATTCCCGGCTCTGGTATTTTTCACATAGTTGGTAAAAAATCAGCCTTATACTCCATTCTATCTAAAATTAATTTATAATGATTCCTTCTTCAGAATATATTAGTTTACTAACTAACGTACAGCCAGACACATTTATGGTTCAACCATTCGTTTTAAAGGTATTGGCAAGCTCTTTTGAAAGATACCCATCATGAAAATTTACTCCCATCAAGGGGGGGAGGCGAGGCTCGTGCACATAGAAAACTTTTTTCCCAGTTGACTATCTCTATTATAAATGATTCTTGTAAATTTCATAATGTTTATTAAAAAATAATTTCCTTATGCACATTTATACAAAATTTTGTCCTATACCACAATGTTAAAAATTTAGAAAAAGCGGGATGGCAACGCAACCTGTAAGACAATTTTTACCAAAAGTTGATAGGCATTCTTTGCAGCAGTTCCTGAGATAGAGTTGCCACAAAATTTTCTCTCACACACACACGCAGACAGACAGATAGACATTTTCTAAAAATGGTCCAATCGTGTTCTACACTCTCAAAATGTGTAAATCCATCAAAAACCCGAGGTCGAAAATTTTTACGAATCCGATACCCTCTTCTATTGAATATAGAAGAAAGTAATAAATAAATTTCAAATAACTCACGAAGTTTTCAAAGTAGAATTTTGAAATAACTATACGGTCAATGCCATTATGATAAATAATATTTTAAATGCAATCCTACATTCTACTATTACATTCTTATACACTGCTTCATTCTTGAGATAATCTTTACAAAGGAAAATTTTGCCCTATGCTGTCATGTTAAAAAATATTACATTTCATTTAACTCATGCAATTTTAAAGTAGAATTTTCAAATTTCATATAGTTCATACAAGTATCATAAATAATATTTTAGAATTTATCCGACTTCTTTACGCTTATTCATTCTTGATACAAGCTTTACAAAGCAAAATGTTGAGCCTACACCATTAGGTTAAAAAAATTTTTAATTTCAAATAACTACAAAAATTTTCAAAATACAATTTTAAATTTAATAGGGTTAGTATACCAGGATTCTAAAAAATATTTTAAAACTGGTCCGATAAGTTTAGCATAGGAGCCCCTTGGCAGCTTTTAAACTGTTGTTGTCATTTTGGCGATGAATTAAATTGTTATCGCAATTGCGTAAGTAAAGATCTTGGCTAGAAACATCGGAGCTACGACGGTGCCAAATTTCAAAATTCGTCAAGGAGTTCTAAACTGAATCAATTTTTTTAGCCCGATTTTTCTCAAATTTAATTATTTAAAAGAAAATGTGTGTACATTCAGTTTTTATTCGATATAAAAAAGAAATATATTTGAATATATATAAAGGTTAATTTTTAAGTCTTTTATGTTTTTCCTCAAGTGTTACTTGTTTTTTATTTTACTCTTTAATTATGAGCAGGACAAAAAAAAAAAAAAAGAAAAGAAAAGAAAAGAAAAAGAAAAAGGCGCGCGCGCTTGCTTAGATACTTTCATTTTTCTTTTCAAAAATCACCAATTTTAAAATTTAAACGTAGGGATTTAACAGAGAGTAATATTTGCCGGATATATCTGAAACACTGATGTCAGGTGGATACCGATATGCGGCATTCGGCAAAATCGCTATTCGTTTCGTCCTTATTTTTAAATGATTAAATTGAACAATTTCCAAATATATATATAATTTTTTAAATCCCTCCTTGTAGATATTAACTTTTTTAATTTTTATGGAGTAGTTTTGAAGTTATGCAAATTACAGATCATGAATAATAAAATCATTCTGTGCATAGTCTTTATACTTTTAATAATTTTTTAATAGTTAAACTTATGTTACAAAATTTCTTTATTTTTAGAAATTTTCATTTTCATTTTCATTTTTTTTTCTTTAACTAAGTTTAATCTTTTTCCATTTATTTTAATTTATTAGAAATTGACATCACTATTTTAGAAACTTTATTTGCAGTAATTTAAAAAATGTTAATTATAAATATTTTAAATAGAATTTCTCAGCTAACTAATCATAATAAATGCATGCAAGTTTGCTTTTATTTTTTTCAATTTATAACAATAACAATAATAATAATAATAATAATAATAATAATAAATGTATCATTCTATACTGAGGCTGTCCAGTTTCTTTAGTACAATATTTCTGATATTCATTTTAATTATTTAAAAATAATAATAATTGCACGTTCGTTTTTTATTTATTTTTATTTTATTTTTTGACACAAAGAAAAATATATTTACTTAGATATTCATTTTTGGCATCAACTTCTTTTTTTCTTTTTTACAATTTTAAAGTGGGTTTTTTATGACCTTTTGAATCAATTATCTTGTTGAACTAAAAAATACGGCATTAGCTAGATTTACCGTTCTATACTGTAGCTATTCCATTTAATTAGAACGAATTTTCTAAATTTTATTTTAATTAATAATGTAGTAATAATAATTTCACTTTTTTTTTCCGACATAAAAATAAGTATAATTACGCATATATTTTTGGCATTAATTTCTTTCTTTACATTTTTTTTAAAATAATTTTCTAAGTTTAAGTAGGATTTTTATTACTTTTGAACCAATTATTCGATTGAACACAAAAATACAGAATTACCTAGATTTCGTTTTAATACATAAGTGTACCAATTTTTGATATAATCCGGACTAAAAATCCGTATAGATACAGTTACAATCGTTTAGCTCTTTATATTTAGATGACAAAATAAAAAAGTTTTGAACGTCCATTCAAGGTAATAGATAAAAATTGGTAACGAAGACAAAATCGCTATCTGAAAGAAATTGTTCGACCTGTCTTACTACTACTACTAAGGTGCCTCGATAAGTAATATAGGCACCCTAACTACTACTACTACTACTAGTAATAATCAGGGCCCAACTATGATTTTTGGAGACCCGGGGCACTGATGCTAGTTGGAGGCCCCTTACCCTACTCTAAAGATTTCACCAAAAGGACCAGTTCTCAAAAACAAAAATAAATAAATAAATAAAGTGCATTTTTTAAATTTTTCCTTCAACTACACCTTCTATTTCCTCATTTTTTTAGCAACCTATAACAAAATCATTAGTTTTATGTTCAAGACAAATGAAAAACTGAAGTACATTGATCAGCCAATGTTTAGGAAATTAGTCACAAAATTTAATAATTGTTTATGCTCTCTAGTAAAATATAAAAATTTAATCAATTTTTGTTTTTAATAGACATATAATGAAAAAAAAAATTATACTATTACTTCTCAGTTTTTGGAAATGAGGCCCCTTAAATTTGGAGGCCCTGGGCCAGTGCCCCGTGTGCCCGTGCCATAATCTGGCCCTGGTAATAATAATAACTTGTGATACTATATATATATATATATATGAATCAATACTATACATATATGCATGTATACATGTGTTTTTACATGCATTCATTACATAATATTGAGGTTCGTTCAATAACGCGCTGTCTTTTTATCAAAAGACAAATCAGTAGTGAGGGAGTGTCTTGACCACCCTTTTCTATAATTGACTACTTTTGGGGGGACGAAAATAACCCCGCCTCTGTGATTATCATTTACTCTCATATTGACCGCCGAAATAGTTAACGTTCCTAATTGGACAAAAAATGTCACACTAGGTTAAAGGCGGGGTAAGTTTTGTACTTCAACTGAGCCTGTTTTTTAGTTTCATTTTCTACAGCAGAGAGTTGAACGGAAACGAGGCAGTGCCCTTAATGCCTTGATTTCTCCATAAAAAATAAAATAAAATAGAAAAACAAATAAAATAATTTTATGTTTTTAAATTAATAAATAAGAGAAAATTAAGCATTTTAATATTTTTAACCTTATTCTTTTCGCCGTCGTATTCCATATTTTTGAATAAATATAAGAAAAATATAAGGCACCTATTGAGTTTAAGCTTTATGCATTAAATAAATGTACTAGCCTTTATTATTATTTCTAAATTTTTAACGTGGCAGTATTAGACAAAATTTCCCATAAATGCACATAATGAGAGTTATTTTTATTGTGCGATTGTTAAATCAATATGATTTATTAGCAATAGTAGTAGTAAACTAGGAAAAAGAAGTACATGCAGTACGTGGGAAGGACGCGTGTAAATTTTGAATATTAGTATCTTTGAAAAGAACTTGCAAGTACTTTTAAAACGATTGGCTGAACCATAGATTTGGGATAATTTAGGTTATTTTTTATTTTATTTTATTTTATTTTATTTTATTTAATTTTTAATTTTTTAATTTTTAACGAAAAAAAAAAAAAAAAAAAACTTATTTAAAAAAATAATAATAATTCTTCTGATGTTGGCACAAAATTGACTTCTTTCTTTCGGCATAATTCTCTGAGATAAAAATCGTTTGCATTCATCATGGAAAACATCTTTAATAAATAATAATTTAATAAGTAATTCGTACTGCATGAATTTGAGTAAAATTATATTGAAGAAAGTCTTGTGGTGACCGCAACATACAAGTTTTGAATAACAATTAATTGACAATTTTCCTTTCCTTTTAGAGAAAGACTGGTCGATCGAAGATAAGAAAGGACGGGACATAAAGATAATTATTATGGGAGCAAAATCTGATCGTGTACCCAGCAAAAGAATGTACACAACAACACTGTATTGGGGGGGGGGGGGGGGAGAAAGAAAGAAAATCAGAGAGAGAGAATCCATTGTTGTATACTTGACTGATATAAATCAATACTTTGATGGAAGGCGACTTCCTGCATTTTAGAGGACTAGGCCCGTATCCCAGCTGCAGTACGCTGCGAGGCGAGCACCGGGGACCCATCTATGAGACGTACTACTGTTATAGGTGCCTACTGTTATTAGGAGGCCCGAAGGCAGGTTGTATGGGCGACAAATTACCGGACTCTCATACAAATAACATCTGGACATTTCATTGCCCACTGTCCACTGGGAAAACATTCCCTGAAGGTGGATTTTCAGAACAGTATACTCTGTTGTCCTGTGAGACTTCCGCTATTTCTTACATGTGAATAGTCGTAATAAAAGTCTTGACTTGAGAGACAGTTTCTTTAAAACATAAAAGATTGAAACTAGTATTCCTTACCGATTAATTATCATGTTGGATTTGAAGTTTTAAACTAAATTTATACATGCTACAGATAGACTAAGTAAATTATTAGTATATTTTCTAATGTCTATTTATATTTTTAACCATAAAACTATAGATATATTCATATTATTCAATTGTTTTCAGATATCAGTTTTAAATTAAAGTTTTTTTTTTTTCCAACACTTTAGGAAAAATGTGAAAAATTAAATAAGTTAATTAACAAAACTAGTATCACGCAGTGGTAGAAATTATAAAATACATGCTAAACACTAACGAGAACGTAAGTGTTTCTGTTTCTACGTCGGGAGAACGGGGGGGGGGGGGGATTAAAGGGACAAATTCAGCCCCTGAAGTATGTGTGACACTGTATTTTTGTCATGAACAGCAAGTGACTATTAGAGAAAGTTTCATTAAAATCAGTAAGAAGGTGATATAAAGACAATTATTCTCTTTCAACCTCCCCCCCCCCCATCCTTCAGATATATACTAAGTGAAAGTGGTACCAATTTAATTGATTGAAATTTCTAAAAACGTATTATGAAAATAATTATTTAAATTCATTCTTTGGTGTTCATTGTTTTTGCGATTTCCGAATTTTAAAAATGACCTTTTTTCCTGCGCCTTTTTTTTCCGGGTGCCCTTTTCACCAGTGCCTTTTTTTCCAAGTGCCCTGTTTTCCGGGATCCATTTAGCACAATTATTCTCTTTTCTGCCCTTTTCTTCTTCTACTTTCCTTTTTATATTTCAGACAAAAATATTCAATATGAGTTTGAGTTTGAATTGCTTTTTCACGCTCAAGTTCGTGAATAACATGAACTTCGCTCAACTCAAGTTCATAATTTTAAAAACGAGCGAAGTTCAACTCAAAACTCAAAATTTTTGAGCTACGCTCACGAACGCGTTCATATGAACGCGTTCGTGCACAACACTGGTTTGAATGCAATAAGTACAGGAATTGTGAAATAAAAAATTATAATAAATAAATAAATAAAACTGAAATAATAAAAATAAATTACATATATTTAGTTTAAAAGTTGTAAACTTCATATGAATGGCAATCACATTACTATTAAGATAACTGAAATCACCTTTCTTAGAGCTGGAGCCATTTTATTCGTTAGAGTACCAGCAACAATTATGACATCCGACTGTCGTGGACTTGCCCTGAATACCACTCCAAACCGATCCATATCATAACGAGGTGCAGCCATATGCATCATTTCCACAGCACAGCAAGCTAGACCAAAGGTCATAGGCCACAGTGAATTCTTAAAAAAAATAAATTAATAAATGACAGCAAGTCAAAAATTTCTATATTGCTTTTATAATTACTGGTTATACAAAGTACAGCAAGCAAGAGCAAAGGTTGTCACTCATTGCTGCTTTCTGTAAAATAATACTTCATGAGATATACCTAAGAGGCTATCATCCACATCTAAATTATACTGAGTTAAATATTTGGTGTATGGAAATATTTTATACAGCACATAACATATCATTGACCAAATGACTGTATTTTTTAAATTGTTCTCATAATGCTATCAAATTAAACGCAGGAAAAGTCTTCAACATATAGAACGCCAAAGGGAATAATGAAATTGAAGACAGCTGTTTTGGTAGCATTCAGTATACCTTCATAAATACTTAAGGAAATGAAAAGGAAAGTGCTCCTATATATGAGAAGGGAATCAGACTGTTTATCAACCAACAAAATGTGAGGGGATTAGAGAATGGGAAATCGAGAATTGGTAATTGTAAAAAATGTAAAAAAAGAAAAAGTGTAGGCTAAATGTAAAATTTTCAAAGGGGATACAGTAAAATCCTAATTACTAATGTTTATAAGATTTTTCAACACTAGATTTGGGCCTGTAAATTATTTTCGATGTATCAAATTTAAAATTATAGTTTTTTCCTAGCAACAGAAAAAATCAAATTTAGAAAAGACTAATCTGATGGATTCTTATTTTTGGATATAACTAAAATGTTCTTTTAAACAGAATTTAACTTTGAACCAATATAGTATAAACCCCATTGACAGGAAAGACTACAAATATTCCAAGTTCCAAAAGTATCTATAGGATCTTTTAACTCAGAGAGGGTGAGTTTATTCATTGGATGGTTAAAAAAAAAAAAAAATATGCTGTTTGAAAACTTTAATTAATGGCATAACTTATAAAAAACAAAACAGAACTGGCATTTAAAAGTATTAAGTACAACACTTTGAAAAAACAGTATAAAATGCTAAAACTCGCAACAACTGTTTCAGGTTTACAAAAGTATAAGAAGCTGCCATTTTTGGGGTATGTGAATGATATGAATGAGTGTGCAGATAAAGAAACAGCAAAATTTTTTACAATATATAAATGGTGATACAGAAGTCTTTTTCCGTGTGAGAGATAAGAATATTAAGAAAAGAAAGTAAACTATTGTTTTCTACTTCACAAGTAAATTGGATATTACTATCTATAAGTTTACAGTTTGTAAAACATAGTCAATATTGAAAAGAGATGTGTCGATTATCATGAAAGTGTAATCACAATAGTAGATTTAAAATGGAAAGAAATTTTCTTGAAGAATGTGTTTTCAAAATAATGCATGCAAATGTCAGTAAGAATTGAACAGAGAAGGAAACCCATGGCTAAACCTGATTGATGAGAAAATTTTCTTTGGGGTTGTTCTTTGGGAAAGATCAGCCAATAGTAAATGTTTCTGTATTTTCTATTGGCTAATCTCCCCCCCCCCCCCCAGTTCCATTTAATTTTATTGGTTGATAAACTGTTATACAATCTGATTCCCTTTTTATATAGAAGAGCACTTTCCTTTTGTTTTCTTATGCACTATGTGTAATGCTACTGAAACTCCAATGTTCTGTAATTTTATTATTCTCTAAAGTCTAAAGGTGTTTTCTAAAGTCTGTACGCTCAAGAATTTTCCAATTTTTATTCATGTAACACTAATTCTCCTTTTAATATGCTTTCAAATTTCACAAAAAAAATATCATATTAACACCCTCATTATCATAATTTTTATTTTGGTTTGAAGTTAACCTGTACTTTTGACTGAATCAGTAGAATGTAATCCTGATTATTAATGTAAAAAATGTTTACGTGCTATGCATGTGTGTCTACCTACATTATACAATTCTGGTTAAAAGTTTAAGTTACAGAATATACTTATAAAATAAAGCTTTTTTTGTACAAAACCAAAAACATTAAATTTAATTATTTTTATAAACTTCTTGCATTTATTACATTGTAATATTTACTACAAGGTGCACCCATAAAGTAATCGAACTATTTATTATAAATAAGAAATATATTATTCACCTTGAAATAAATTTATCTCCTACAAAATAATTGTCAGAGGAGTCTATATAGTTTTTCTAACGTTTCTTCTAGTTGTCTAAACACTGTTTACAGACATCGAACTAATCATTATGAAAATACATGTAACATTTCCCTATATTTTCCTCATTCTTTGAAGTTGAAGGGCACTCTGTTTTTCGTTCATCTTCAATGCTTTTTTGCCCACATTAAAAGCGGTTATACCACTCATAAACTAGTGATTTTTATAATGATGCATCACCATATACCGTTCGAATCATCTCTAAAATTTTGGTAGCAGTTTTACCTAATTTGTAACAAAATTTAATATTACAACGTTGTTCCATTCCGAAGTAGTTTTTTGGTACACTGTAATGGAAGTATTGTATTCAGTCCAAAAATTCAATATCGAGTTTTCACCTGATTTACACTCCAAAAAAGTCGTTTCTGACAATTGGTCAGTGTGTGTGTATGAATGTATGTATTTATGTGCACAATCTTCTGGTTATCATATCTCCGAAACTAATAAAGATAGAACTACAAAACTTCAGAATTGAAACAGGTCTGGTGTACAGATGGATTTTCCAAATTTAGGTGAAAATTGGAAAAATAGAAGTGAGACATCGGAAACCGGAAGTGGGACCGTAAGTCCGTATCTCAAAAACAGCTCTAACGATTTTCTTCAAAGTTGCTATACAAACACTCTATTAGATGTCCTTTCGAATGATATAGTTGGTTAGTTCAGGAAAATTGATAGGCGTCCTGTATAAATAGCTCAATTTCAGGCCTCGCAAGTGCATTCCTTTAATCCTTTTAGTGTAGCCTCAAATGACATTCTTACATAAATTATAATTTTATTGTCTAAATAAATCTTATTATCTACTTTAGCTTCATGATTTTAAGATGCAATTTTACGTCTTGCAGGATTTGGAGTGAGATTTCTTGCTTTACACAAATCAGTCTCAAACCGTTTCAAAGGTGTCTATGTGAGTTACAAAACTCCGGTTCAAACGCTTATCGGAGAGGGTTAAAAGCAGCTGTACGGGCTTTTTTCAAACTCGTTATATTACTTCCTTTTTAAATATTTTTTTTATGTAATTATTGCTTTCCGGTCAATAATTGAGTATGCCAAGTTTTGGTAAAAGTTGTTATCTCAAAAACGGCTATAACAATTTTCTTGAAAATCGTTACATAAATTTATTTTAGATATCCTTTCTCATGTATTACATGGTTATTAGAGAAAAAACAGTTATCCTGCTTAGGTAAGTCAGTTTTAGATCTCAGAAATTGGTGTTTCAAAAAATAACTCGAGCATTTCCCCCCCCCCCCCTTATTTTTTAACTTCTGTGTAAGCTTCGTTTTATATGCTTTTACATGTGTATCAAGTTTCTCTTACAGAAAAAATTTTAAGTTGCTATGTTGTTAGGTCTTCTGATCATATTATCTCAAAAAATGCATATAATATGTGCAATAGTGGGTAATGGAAGCCGTGTGGTTGTTTCACACCAGATTTTTACTATTTTATCGTTTGTTTTTTTAATTTGTTTGTCCTCCTTATGGGCACACCTTGTTAAAAAAAATATTTAAAGAATATTTATAAATAAAAGTATAATCTATAATGATAAGCAATTTATATATATGTGGGAAGTTCCGTGCACAGCCTACAGATGGCGCTGCCTCGGATGCGTATCATTGAACGAGATGACAAACGGAGGAGTTGAGATCCGGCTGCAGTGGAGATCGGTTGGGACCGTCAGCGCGAAGGCTGACAGGCCCATTTTCTGCTAATTGGAGCTTGTTGTGCTCTTGATAAGTGTGTAGAGCCATGGAGGGCTCATACTTCATTTTAACTATTTGATAGCACTCTGTTTTTGTGAATATAGCACGAGTAGGTGCTAAAATGTTGTCTTGTTACGGATATACTGTTCAAGAGAGTTTATTATGTGCTAAGCCTCGAAACCAGCTGTTGCTTAAGAATAGAAAGTCTGCTATAATCATTTATTTCTTTGTGTATCTTGTGTTGTATATGTTTCGTAATAAACGTGTAGTCATCTAAGTCGCAACTCATCATTACCCCACCCCTAGACACCCAGCCAAGATTCTACAAGTGGGGACTCTGCCGCGATATTACCACCAACAAGTTATAAAAGGTAACTGTTATTGTTATATATTTATCATTCTATTTGATAATTAATGATTAATGCATAAATTGAGAAAAGGAAATTTTATACAGTTTTGAATTAGAAATTAATGGTGAAATATTTGAGAACACTTTTGGTTTCACTGTGTGATGAAATTAAATAAATACATTACTTGAGAAGAATGAATAGAAATAAGAATTATGATTGAAAAAATATTCTGAGTAATCTTTTATAATTTTGCTTATTACTGTTTGCAATAATATTTTAACAATATTATAACAATATTATTTTAAAACGAAAGTGATAACAATTATTAAATAGAGAACAATAATGATAATGGTGATATTATATGAAATGTGTGTAATAATTAAGAAATATATAAGATGATCTAAATATTCTGTTGTATAATACAAATTGTTCTGCATGTGGTTATTTAAAAATCATGATAATTTTGATTTGAGAACAAAAACCATAGAATCATTTTTTGAGAAAATTGTTCTCATATTATTTTGTTTCTATTTAAGTATGATATTAATTTGGTAGAAGTATTGAAATATTTTTTGGTATAAATAATTATTTAGAGTTATAATGGCCCAAAACGTGTTACAAGGTATTAGAAAAGCAGATTTAAGAACAATTGCTGAAGAATTAGGCCTAACTGTTCCGGCGGAAGCTAAGGTACTTGAAATCAAAACTTTGATTGAAAGTTCTGATATTTATAAAAATGATTTAGAATTTGTTAGAGGTGTTATTAAAATGTTAGTAGAAGAACAAAAGTTGAAATCTGTAGAAGAACAAACCAAAATTGAGATAGAAAGAATTAAATTATCCCAGTTAGAAAAAGAAATAGAGTTACAGAATTTAAAGTTACAGGCTGCAGCAAATAATTCTAGTAATAATGTTGAGCAATCAAATTCAGAAACTACTTCACAATCATTAGAAAATTTAATTAGAAGTATTCGAACTTTAACCATTTCAGTACCTGAGAAACCGGAAGCTTTGCACTTATTTTTTCAATCCCTTGAAAAAGCATTCGTTTCTAAAAATGTACCGTCTAAATTTAAATCGGAAATATTGATTAATTTATTGGGAGATAAATGTAATCAGGTTCTTGCGTACGTAACCACCGAAGAAATTAACGATTATGAAAAAGTTAAGGAATTAATTTTAAGACAATTTCAACCAACGCCACGTGAATGTTTAAGTAATTTTAAAAATACTTTCCGTAATCCTTCAGAATCTCATGTCCAATTCGCTTCGCGTCTAAGCGCTTCTTTTGATTACTATTGTAGATTGAGAGGGGTTAACGATGTTAAACAATTGTGTGATCTTATAGTTTCTGATAAATTATATGAAACGTTGGATTCTAGAACTAAGGAACATATTAGTGTTCGAGAAGGTCAAAATTGGTTTAAACCCAACGAATTAGGTCGGGAGTGTGATTTATTCTACTCTTCTAGAGGGAAATCGTTAATTGAAACTAATAATAATACGCGAAACGAAAGTTCAGAGAATAAGCGGTTTGTAAACAAAACTCCTTTTAGAAAGACACATTATAATAATAAAGATCCCATAGTACGTAATTCGGTATCTAATCAAACTCACGAAAAGCATGAAAGAATGTGTTATATTTGTGGTGCAAAAGGGAAAACATTTCATTTCGCTAGAGTGTGTCCTAAACGTATTTCAGAGAAAAAAGAATTCCGTGAAAATCTTCCAACGAATTCAGTAGTTCAATCTGAAACAAGTCCGATTAACCTAATTGTTAATGAGCTCGAATATGTTGATATTTTAGTGGATGATATTCCACTTAAAGGGTTAAAAGATTCTGGTTCTTCGATTCTAATTGTAAATAAAAATAGCATTCCACAGACTAAAAATGTTATTTCTTCAACCACTCTAGTTAGCTGCTTTAATGAAAAGAAAGATGCAAATCTGACTGAATTTAAAATATCTTTACCTAATCATGATTCAATAAACATAATCGGTGCTTTATGCAACAATTTGTCATGTGACGTAATTCTCCCTGGTAATATCTTTCATATTTTGAAACAACAAAATAAACAGGAAACACATGTTTCGAATTCCGACATAGGGGGAAAAAATTTTCTAAGTTCGGGGGAAAGCAATTTCGATGAAGCAAATGAGTGTTCTTTTCCTGTATTCGATCGAAAGGAAAATGAAATAGATTCTTTTTTTTCAAATATGTGCAATTTTTCAGAAGAAGAAAAATTCGATGTCAGTTATATTTTAGATAAGTCGTTAAAAGAGAGATTAAGCGAATTAATAAAAAGTTATAAGCCAGTTAAAACAAAAAGTACTGATTTAAAAATGTCCATTATTTTATCTGATGATACACCAGTGTGCTTACGCTCTCGCAGATTATCATTTGTAGAGAAATCAGAGGTGGAGAGACAAATTGACCAGTGGCTAAAAGATGGTATAATTAGAGAAAGTACATCAAATTATGCTTCGCCAATAGTGGTGTGTAGGAAAAAAGATGGAGGAATAAGATTATGCTGTGATTATCGTGCTTTAAATAAGAAAATAATTAAAGATAAATACCCGTTGCCAAATATTGAAGATTTATTTGATAGATTAGGGGAGGGTAAAGTTTTTTCGACACTAGATTTAAAGAATGCGTTTTTACAAGTTGATGTAGAGGAAAAAAGTAGGAAATATACAGCTTTTGTGACCGATAATGCCCAATATGAGTTTCTAAAAGTTCCCTATGGATTATATAATAGTCCCTTAGTATTTCAAAGATATGTAAATTATGTGTTTAAAGACTTATTAAAAGATGGTACTGTAATTATTTATTTAGATGATATAATTATTCCATCTAAAGATGAGAATGAAGGGTTAGATAAATTAAAACGTGTGTTAGAAACGGCATCAAAATTTGGTCTAGAGTTAAATTTAAAGAAATGTCAGTTTTTGAAACGTAAGATCGATTTCTTAGGTCACATAATTGAGAATGGCACAATTAAACCCTCAGTAGAAAAAACTCTTGCAGTACAAAATTTCCCAGAACCCCGTAATGCTAGGGAAGTGCAGAGTTTCTTAGGTTTAACGGGTTACTTTAGAAAATTTATTCGTTCATATGCCAACATAGCAAGACCACTCAGTGACTTATTACGTGCTTCCACTCCATTTAAATTCGAGCAAGAGCAGAAATTAGCTTTTCAAAAGCTGAAAGACATTTTATCTAATACGCCTGTCTTACACCTTTTTAAGCAAGGCTATAAGTTAGAAGTTCATACAGATGCATCTAAATTAGGATTCGGTGCAATCTTACTACAAGAAGATGACGATGGACAGTACTATCCAATCCATTATATGAATAAAAAGACCTCTGTACAAGAAGAAAAATACTGTAGTTATGAGTTAGAAGTGTTAGCGATAGTAGAAGCCCTTAAAAAATTTAGGAACTATTTATTAGGTAGTAAATTTAAAATTTATACTGACTGTCAAGCGTTCACTAAAACTTTAGATAAACGTGAATTGACACCTAAGGTAGCCAGGTGGTCTTTCCTGTTACAGGAATTCGACTACGAAGTAGAACACCGTCCTGGTAAACAAATGCAGCATGTTGACGCTCTTAGCAGACACCCTGTAATGGCTGTAAATACTGATACCCTTACTCATCGTATTGCTACTGCTCAAGAAAATGATGAGTTTATCAATACTATGAAATCTCTTTTACAACAAAACCAAAATGACGAATATGTGTTAAAAAATAATGTTTTATATAAAGTGTTAAATGATAGGGATGTACTAATTGTCCCAGAGATCATGCAACTTGAGGTCGTAAAGAAATGTCATGCCTTAGGACATTTTTCGGCTAATAAAACTGAAGAGTTAGTAAAAAGAGACTACTATTTTTCTAATATGAAAAAATGCGTAGATAACGTTGTAAAAAGTTGTGTAGAATGTATTCTCGTAAATAAGAAACAGGGAAAAGGAGAAGGTTTTTTGAACCCTATCCCTAAAGGAGATATACCATTATCCAAGTATCACATCGATTTTATGGGTCCATTACCAACCACTAACAAAAACTACAATCACATTTTTACCATCATCGATGGATTTAGTAAATTTTCGTGGCTATACCCAGTAAAATCAACTTCTTCAGCAGACGCCTTGCAAAAATTAAAACAGCAAGCTGCTATTTTTGGTAACCCCGCAAGAATAATATCTGATCGTGGACCTGCGTTCATATCTAAGGAATTTGCAGATTACTGTAAATCAGAGGGAATTGAACACGACACCATCACAACTGGAATCCCACGAGGGAATGGTCAAATTGAGAGACTTCATCGAACAATCATTCCTGTATTATCCAAGTTATGTATAAATGACCCTAACAAGTGGTACAAGTTTGTTGAGGCTGTTCAGAGAACTATTAATTCCACCACATCGAGAAGTACCAAAAGAACTCCTTTTGAACTACTCACTGGAGTAACAATGAGAAAGAAAGAAGATAAGAGAATACTAGAACTTCTCGAAGAGGAAAGGATAAATTCCATGCTTGATAATCTTAACACCATTCGTGAAGAAGCAAGAAAAAACATTCTTAAGATTCAAGAAGAAAATCGCCGATGTTACAACAAGAAGAGAAAGAAAGCCCATGTATATAAAATTAATGATCTAGTTGCCATCCAGCGAACTCAGTTTGGAACCGGCATGAAACTAAGACCAAAATTCTTAGGTCCTTATAAAGTTGTGCGAGTAAAGTCCAAAGACAGATATGAAGTCGAGAAGATAGGTGATCACGAAGGACCTATACATACTAGTACTTCTGCAGACCATATGAAATTATGGTCCACAAACTAGACTGATAAACTTTTAAAAAAAAAAGTTAACTGTGAATTTTTATGTACATAATTTTTTTTAATGTCTGTTTCTCTTTTTTTTTTTTTTCTTTTAATTGTATTTTGCAGATATCCTTTAGTATCCCAGGTTGGTTTACGGTGAGGTCACCGCAACATCAGAATGGCAGAGCGTTGTGGGAAGTTCCGTGCACAGCCTACAGATGGCGCTGCCTCGGATGCGTATCATTGAACGAGATGACAAACGGAGGAGTTGAGATCCGGCTGCAGTGGAGATCGGTTGGGACCGTCAGCGCGAAGGCTGACAGGCCCATTTTCTGCTAATTAGAGCTTGTTGTGCTCTTGATAAGTGTGTAGAGCCATGGAGGGCTCATACTTCATTTTAACTATTTGATAGCACTCTGTTTTTGTGAATATAGCACGAGTAGGTGCTAAAATGTTGTCTTGTTACGGATATACTGTTCAAGAGAGTTTATTATGTGCTAAGCCTCGAAACCAGCTGTTGCTTAAGAATAGAAAGTCTGCTATAATCATTTATTTCTTTGTGTATCTTGTGTTGTATATGTTTCGTAATAAACGTGTAGTCATCTAAGTCGCAACTCATCATTACCCCACCCCTAGACACCCAGCCAAGATTCTACATATATATATATATATATGCAAGCCTTTACCAGTTTCTACAAATAATTAATTGTTTATTACCTGTAATTGACTGTAAGTAAATAGGCAGCAGATAGTAACAAATAAAGATAGCAGACAGTAAAGCTTAAACATTTTTACAAATGATACATTTTCTAGTACTACTTAAATAAATTCCTAATTACACAAAAGATTTTATATAATTGTTAAAGTATTAAAATAAACTGATAAAAAGAAGTTCACCAGAAATTATTCACAAAGTAGCAACTCAATTTTTTTTTTTTTTTTTTTTTTTTTTTGCAAAAACACATCTTTTTAGTATTGGTATTGCTTACAATACTGGATACACATTTTAAAGATTATAAAGAATATTATAGTATACACAGGGAAGAAAACTAATAAATTAATTTTTTTTTTCAAAATAACTTTTGAAATATATGATTAAATATATACCTTTCTACCCCAATTCAACAAATCATCAACACGAGCCAAAGCATATTCCAATTTACTGCTAGTATTTTGAAATGGTGAATAAGGTTTTCTTTTAACAGGGACATTTAGATTAGGTTGTTGCACTGGTTCAGTTGCTGTAGATTGTGATCTAACACAATTTTGAACCAAAGCTCTGGTAAAAACATTGCCAAATGATCCTTTTAATAACACTGAAATAAATAAATAATAATAATAATAAATAAAAAAAATCACAGTGAGCTATTATATATACATATAGAACTTATTTACTTATATACTGACTACAAATAAAAATTTGGACACTTTTGAATTTAGACATTTTGTTCAATATATAGAAATAATAAATATCTAAAAAAAATTCTCTCGAAATTTCAAAGGTGTAAAGAACATATTATACCTGATATATTTAATTGAAGGTTTTGTCCTGAATGTAAAAAGAGGACAAGTAACAAATAAATAATAATGCTTGGGATCCCCCACAGAGAAAAAATAAAATAAAATAAAATAAAATGTGTCGTATTTACAACTAAAGTTAATTCATTAATTTAAATTTATAAATATCATACTAGTTCATTTGAAATAAAAATGTAAAATATTAAAATTATTTCAAAAGAAAAATTTAGTATATTGTGGCTATCACAAAACTTTCTTCTATATAATAACAACAACGGATCTATATAATAAAAATAATGCCACATACTGGACAACATGCGCAAAAGTTTTATCATACCTTCTTTGAATAAAGATTATACATATACAATTAGGTGCAATTTTAACCACTGAATGCTGAGATATAGCCAAAAGTTAATAGAACACAATTTATGTCAAAGTGAAACTAAATAAAATCTTAAATGAAATTATCTCTATTAGTTCTTGAGCTAAAGTTGCCACAATACCATCCAAACATACAAAAGTAAAACTACTGGGATGAGACCATGATCATTCAATTTGGGAACAGAGCATTTAAGATTTCTGAATTTATACAAAGCTTTATCGATTATAGATATAGAGGGATTACAGCCTCAAGAAACAGCAAGAAATTTTAAATAGTTAGTAATTTATTTAAAAAGACTAGAAGAATCATAACAAATGTGTAAAGCATGAAAAGTATAAGTATAAAAAGAAGACATTTTCTGTTGAGGGACATGGTTAGAGAAACCATGCAGCGGAAGAGGGGCAGAGAAGGGTTTTTTAAAGACAGTCACTGAGAACTGATCTTTGTCTTTAGACACAAAAATGACAAGGAAAAGCAAGGAGCAATTATTTTGAATCTCGAAAGTGGAATGCAGGGGTCAATCAAATTGATCATAATACAATTTTTCCAGTTTATTTTCTATGGCCAATTCAATTGGCCCCTGCATTCAATTCGCTTTCAAGATTTCCTTTGTTTTCTATGTATTGTTTATGATGAAATTGCTTTCTTTTGACATATTTTGTAGACCTTTCTTTTGACATATTTTGTAGTTTTTTAGATCACCAAAATGCTCGTTTTCGTACACTTCTGGTGCACAGCACTAGTGTGACGATAAACTCTACCAACAAACATTGTATGCCTCTGGTGGAGGGTTACAATTCGGAACGGTGCCATCTTGGCAGTTTCCAGAAACATTGCCAAGGGGACGATGGAAGTAAAATTTCTTCCCAGATTTTAACTATATTGAGGCTATTCCTTTGTCCAATATGTACGAGAGATTACAAGTAACACAGGGTTAAAGGCATGATTCTTTTTTCCATTAACAAATGATGAAACAGACAATTATTTTGCAGCTAATTCTTAAAATTCCTACACTTTATTCAAAGGAAATTTCTGAATTTCATAGCATTTATTCATCAAAAAATCAACACAATCCCCACTCCCCCCTCATTTTTGGTGTGTATGTGTGCTTATGTATATTAATTGTCATAAATAACAATATTTTTTTTGGCTGATTAACCAAAAAACACCCAAAAATACATTCATTCAGCATAATGAAAATAACAATTATTTCGTGTTCGAAATCACTAAAGCATATTGTGTTCAGAGAATGAAACAATTATTAAGTCATTGTGTATGCTTGTGTATACAGATGGAGAAAATCATTAAATTTACACAAAGTTGATATAGTGAGATGTTAGAAATTTAAAGGGTGTGTAATGAAACATGTTCCATTGTATACTATGCAAATAACCTTTTTATTAATTAACCTTTAATTAATAACCTTTATTAATAACCCTTTTTATTAATTAACCTTTTTAACAATTTCATTAATCAAATTTGTACACAGCTTTAACAGCAATTATAAAAGCATGTCCTGTTATCATTTGGCATTTATATTAAAGTACTAAAACAGATTGTAAGCTGAAATAATGAAGTAATATAAATAAACCAATGTTGTCCTCTTATATAACACCAATATGTACTGAAGGACTTTTGAAGGTTTTACTAACGACTTACTTTAAAAGACTAACTGTTAATTAAAATAATATACATCATATCAAGGTATGTGTGTCGAATTGAACGATTAATATAAAAGTACTGCATAAAATGTAAGAAAATTTAAAATTTTGAATGAAAATAATAGATTAATAAAAATTCAGATAATAAGTGAAAATATGATGAAATTAAAGTTAAGAAAATTACGAAAACCTTCCGGTAAAAATTACTTTTTATCAAAGGTGACCTAATACGATAAAAATCAAAAGGTTTAAAATAAATTTAATATCAATATTTGTAAACAACTTACAGCTGGACGCCATCTTGGGTCCTTTTGTTACGGTTTCAGTCAGTGTAGCTATTTATTTAAATAAAAAATTCTTCCAAATATTTTTCAAAGAAAGCAAATGAACACAACAATTTTAAATGATATTAACATAGTAAATTTCTCTATAACTAATTTTAAATATTTTTTATTTCATTTTTAATTGTGTTAATGGTAGGAACAACTAAGCATTGAATCTTCAAGTCACGTGATGTAAACAAATTATGTAATCAAATCAAAATCGGAAAGTTTCCTTGATATTAATTATATCATTTGCTCAGATGTAGTACAGCCCACCAATAATTAAATAAAAATTGCATCCTTCTGTTAATGCTTAAGTTTGTATTTCGTGTTATCTCTTTTTAATTATAATAATAAAAATAATAGTAATCGATCAAAATTTTTTATCATCATCATAGAAGTTTAAAAATTATATTCTGTGTTAAAAATGCCGGCGTTGCATGTATTACTTAAAACATTTGGTGTTGTGTTTTGTTTTTTTA
This sequence comes from Salticus scenicus, assembly GCA_963930645.1. NCBI lineage: Eukaryota > Metazoa > Arthropoda > Arachnida > Araneae > Salticidae > Salticus > Salticus scenicus. The sequence goes on from OZ005655.1 coordinate 15,936,786, forward strand.
CTGCGCTTATTGGAATATGTATTATTAGAGCTTTATTTATGTATCACTCTCCTATAGCAGATTATTGCAATCCTAATGAAAAAGATTTTGTAGCCGAGACATCACTTCCCATAAAAAGATTTGCAGAAGCTATAAAATTTCGTACCGTCAGTCGTAGTTCCCATGATTACGAAAGAGAAGAACTTTCTAAATTTATTAATTTCATTTTTACGAGTAAGTGAGCTTAAAGATTATAAAAAATTTAGTACAAGCATATTTATTTTTCTGTTAAGTAATTTTAGTTTATTTTTGTATGTGTTATAAATTTGATTTTGATTTATCAAGAAACTTTGTTGAAAATATGCTTCAGGTCAGATGAAAATTTGCTATAAACCCAATTCAGACAATCATGTCTGTACTCTCTTTTGTTTTAAGTAATGTGAGGTGAAACCTTACTAATATACAACCTTAACAAAGCACTATCAATAAAGTGCTAACTCAGATGTTTGGTATAAATGGCTCACTTAGCATGCAACACACTAAGAAGTGGTTGAAACTAGATCCATTCAATAATATAGCTCATTTCCCTCAAATATGGAAATTTAAATGTTATTCTTTTAAATAATCATATGTGTACCAAAACTGTTTATTGAAAACTTTTTTATGTTTTTAATTCAGAAGATACACAGTTAAAGCACATAAATATTTCAATGATAAGACAAATTTATTATGTTATATCATATATAGTGTGTGGACGTACAAACATGAGTGTACAATGAGATGTTGTCTAAGGGTGAAGGCAGAGCTGTGAGCACAATGTGTGCAGATACTTTTTTTTTCTTAGAAATATTTTAATTTCTTTTAAATCTGGGGTGAAATAAATATCAGTTAATGTGGATATATATGTTGCAAAAAATGTGATCATAACATTAAGAATTAGACAATATTAAAATCAGTGGATAAACTTATAAAACATAATTTGAATCTTACTGTCATGCAAATCTTAATCTATTCTTTAAATTATTCAATTATTATTATTAAAAATTACATTCATTTGTTTTATTTTAAGGGGCTCTTCCCACCTGACATCAGAGGTCACATGATAGGTGATAAATAAACAGCAGACGAAGTCTTCTATATCTATAGCAATTACTGAAATAACATATTTTCTATTCTTATTTTTGATCAGTCGTATTTAATCTGTGTTATTTTTTTATATATCATCATTTTTAATCCATTTTATATCATTATTCATCGTCTTTTATTTGCTGTATACATTTACAATCATCATTTAGTTTATATTTGTTATTGATGTTCATGGAGAACATGTTTAAATAATCTGATTTTTGATACTTAAATCATTGACAGTGCAACATTGTACGATGTAAAGCCATATAGGCCAGTAACTAAGTTAATTAACTTGTTGTAACCCCTTTATGCAATTAAATTTAATTGAAAACATTTTGAAATTTCAAATTATAATCCATAAACATTCCACAAGAATATGCTATTATTTATTGCTAGATCAGTTAATGTAACAGTTACACAAAAACATACAAAAATTGATTCTTACATGTAAAAATAAATAAACACAAAAGTGTTTTTTAAAAGTTATTAAATTTACAAATACAATTATTCATACTGTTTACAAATGCACAATATTACTTTTATTTTATTTTATATTAAATATTAACACTTTTGTTCTTAAGAACAATATTTAATTGTATTTGATTCTTTGTTTTCCCTTATCACATGATTGAGCAGACGACGCTGGAAAGAGCCCATTTAATAATCTTTGTATTATTTCAGATGTATAAAATTGTTATATTAATTTTTTAATCTATAAGTTTGTAGATACCTACTTTTGAGCAGATTTAATATTTGTCATTCTTAGTAGAAAAAAAAAAAAGATTCCCGAAATATCTAGCGAACATAGTTAATTCCTTAAACATTTAAAATTTGAATTTTAATCAGAGCGTTTAAACTGTATTTAAAAAATTTACCTCTAACAAAACACTGATTTGCTATAGCACTTTCAGGGCGAATCCACCCTTTCTTCAGTAGCTATCTCATGGTCTGCTGTAGTTTGTGGCACCACCTCATAGAAAATCAACAAGGAAGAAGACAGAAGCCAGTTTCAACTACAGCAGACCATGAGATAGCTACTGAAGAAAGAGCGGATTCACCCTGAAAGGGCTATAGCAAATCAGAGCTTTGTTAGAGGTAAATTTTTTAAATATATACTTAACTTCTTTCAAAAATAATGTTATTTTAATAATGTATAGTAAAAGAGTAATCGATAATATGAAACAATATTTCCAAAATCTAAAACTGACCTATCTAATCAGGATGATTGTTATTTTTTCTGTAATAACCACAGAAAATTAACAATAATTTGATACCAAAGGGGATTTAAAAAGGGATTTACATAACAATTTTCAAGAAAATCATTAGAACTGTTTTTGAGATACTTTCACCAAAACCAGACAAACTCAATTATTGACAGGAAAACAATTTCATGTGAAAGGATATTTAAAAGGGAGTTCATATGGTGAGTTTGAAAAAACATTGTACAGGCATTTTGCGAGAACCTCAAATTGGCCTACAGATACAGAAAGCCTGCCAATTTTTCTGAACTAACCAACTAATACGTATCAAAGAAAACCTAAGAGGAGAGGATGTTTATATACAGTCTTTACGGAGCCACTTTCGGTTTCCAATGTCATACTTCTAGTTTTCCAATTTTCATCAAAAGTTAGAAAAGTCATCTGTATAACAGACCTGCCTCAATTCTGAAGTTTCATCGTTCTATATTTATTAGTTTCAAAGATATGGTAGTCAGATCTCTCTCTTTACTCACACACACACACACCAATTGCTGAAAAAAATTTTTGGGGCACTGGAGACCTTAAAACATTCAAATCAGGTTAAAGCTTTAAACTGAATTTTTTGGCCAAATACAATAAATATTATCATTATCTACGGTAGTTGTCTAATGAAAGTAAAAATGCAGTGAAGGTGCAGAAAAAATAGCAGGGAAAATTATTTTGTTCAAAATAGTCTCTATTTTCCTGTAAACAGTGCTGACTAACCTGAAAATAGTAGCTTTTAAGCCACTTTTACTCAAAAATATGTGCCATTGTAGCCTGGGGTTGATTTTAGTAGCAAATAGTTGCTTTTTAGTCGCTACTGGGAAATATACATCTGACATGTATTTTTTTTAATTACATTTTTGATTGTCAAATGCAAAAATTACCAAGGACAACAGATGTCAAATTTATGCCCCTACTTTTTTTTTTTTTGTATTTTGTGCTGATATACTTTATAATTTTATATAGGTCTGAATGAAGGCATCTCTTAATATACCATCCATCAAAGCTGGAGTGGCCAACCCATGGCCCGCCAAGGGCCAAGTCTTTTCAAGTGACCAGTGAAATCAAGACATGTGATATTTGATGTATATTTGAAATATGGCCAATGAGTCCATATTTAAAACTGGAAGAACACATTTATTATTAAAGTTTCTGATGGGAGTACATACATTGAAACAAAGTGAAATACAAAAGATTTGTTCTCAACAAATTTACTTGGACTTTAAAGTTTTTTCCTAATGTATAGATACATTCATGGGTATATTAGTAATAAAAGTACAATACCTATCTGCTTGGCACTTAGCACCAAGATACTGTATACACTACTCTTCTTATGACAATCTTTGATGGTCATATGTAAGAGAATGATATTCAGGGGTAGAAATTAAGAAAATTAAATTACTGGTCTGCAGGACAAGTAATTTTAAGATTTTACTGGTTCGTTCACCCATTCTATTATATTTTTTAAATATTTAAAAAATTTTAAACAAAATAAATTTGCAGGAAAAATATGGTATATATATATATATATTAGTAGGCTTTGCCCGCTTTTATGAGATAATTTAGAGCAGAGCTACTCTTAAAAACATGTTTTTTCTGTCCCCCCTCCTGCCCTTAAAGGGGGGGGGAGAGAAATTTCACAAAATCACTTTATAGTGCGTGTTGGGAACCCATAACCATTCTGCAGATTTAAAAAAAAAAAACCTTTTTAAGATAGTTTGGAGCACAACTATGCATGGAAACATACTTTTGTCCCCCCTAACCCCCAAAAGGGGGGGGGGTAGGATAAGATTTCATAAAATCTGTGTCTCCTGAGTATGCATAACCGATCGACATATCAAAAAATTGCTATCCTGAGATAATTTTAAGCAGCGTTAATCTTAAAAGCGTGTTTTGGGTCCCCCTTGCCCTTAAAGGGGGGGCAGGGGGGAATTTCATAAAATATCTTTATAGTGCGTGTTGGGAACGACTAATCAACCCATACATAAAAATTATCCTTACTGATTAGCTCGAAGCTAAGTTATGCTTGGAAGTGTGTTTATCCCACCCCCCACCCCAATGTCTCTAAGGGGATAAGGAGGGATTTCGCAAAATCCCGTTAAAATGGGTGTTGGATGCACGTAAATAAGCCACACACTAAAGTTTGTGATCTCAGCTCCTATAGATTTTCCCGGACGAATTTGTCCCCTTGTAACCACCCCCTCTCCCCCAAAACCGAAAATTGCAAAAAATAATGAGTTTTCACAAATATCCTCATGAAGACACTTGGTGGTTTTGTATATGTTTATCTATTACTGGTGGAGTTGTACTCAAAAATCCATATTTTGTTAAATTTGCCATCGAAAATCATTTCTCTCCCCTCCCCCCTTAAAAATCCAAAATTCCAAAATCGCATAAAATGATTTTTTTGTACTCAAGTCTGGTCATCTCATTTGCAATTTCTTCACTGTGAAGTAATTTGGAGCCGAGTTATGCTTATAAAGGTGTTTGTGCCTTCTGCCCCCAAAGGGGACTGGGGGGGGGGATTTTGCAAAATCCTGTCTTAGTGGGGGTCAGGCTCCTAAAACCAACCTGGTCACCAAAATTTGTGACTCTATTTCCCATAGAATCGTCATGGCAGTATTGAGTCAGTGAATCAGTGAGTTTACTCTTTTATATATACAGATTTCTTTATATTTTTTATGGACTATTTGGCTTAAGGTGGCTGTCACGAAAATAGAGTCCTTGGTGAAAAATTTCCTATCTACTTCAGCATCAAAAGTTTTAAAGAAATACCTAGGATTATCAATAAATAAAACTCTTTAATATAGATCTCAATTAGCTTTCATTTTATTATTATTTATGTTTAATAATAACGTCATTTTGTCATGTGCCTAAACAAATTTAATATTTTTTATTATTATTATTCGCATGAAAATATATTTTATTATATGTCGAAAAATAAATTAAGTCGTAAAAATTGTTGCCGAAAAAAAAAATTACTTTTTATTTTTTTCAACATAAAATGAAATATGCTTTCACGCAAAAAAAAAAAAAATATATATATATATATATATATATATATATATTAAATTTGCTCCTGCACATGAAAATGGAGTAAAAAAATAAAAATAAATGATATACCTCAATTTTAGATATTTTTCCCCTTTTGTTTAAATAGTATGTTTTTGGCACGGATGAAAACTAATTCAGCATTAGATTAAAGAGCTTTACTTATTGATAATCCTGGATAATTTTTAAAATTTTGATGCTGAAATAGATCGAACATTTTTCATCAAGGACTCCACTTTCGTAAAAGCCACTTAAAGCCAAGTAGTGCATAAAAAATATAAATAAATTATAAAATATTGAAAAACAGACAAGAAAAGAAACAAGCAAAAATAATAATAACATAAATTATGTATTTTTGTCTAAAGTGGCGATAAAAATTCAAAAGTCGCCAAGGGGAGCTACGTTAAGGCTGTACCATGATCAGGTTTACATATTTCATAATTTATTTTTCTATATACCAACTACTATTATAACCACAAAAATTGTCTCATGCGATAGACGTAGCCGATCATAGCACATTATAATATTATATTTGGTATGAAATTGTTGTCATTTTGTGGTTGATCAAATAAATCTAGAAAATAACGTGAAAGATAATATTATGTACACCAAGTATAGTGTTGTTCATATGTAACTAGGATTCAAATATAAAATGGCTACTTCAATTTTTTCAAAACTGTCATCTGATAAGCACACAAATGGAAGCCCACTTGTAAGCTATTGTCACAGGCAATAGGGATAGACACCCGAGAGTCTGCGAATGAGTGGGTCACTGCCAAAGGCAGCGGGGATCCAAAGCGGGCTTAGAAAAAAGTTTCTTTTAAATATAGTGACCAGCGAAGCGAGAAAAGCCTTCATTGATTTCATGAATTAAAAAATGTTTTTGTTAACAAACTTTGATTTACTGGCACACAGGCAGCATCAGGCCGAGTTTTGTACATTTCTAGTTTGATTTTGAAATTTTTCCTGCATTCAGAATGAATTCGTATTGTTCCCGAACCAAGACTTTGCTAGTTTATAATAAAAGTTCAATTTTTTTTTAAATATATTATTATTTGAAATCATTTACAACTCTAATTTATTTCATTTAAGGTTTTCCTTTAGTCCATTCATCACCCATAGTTTCACGAGAAGTGGTCAATAACTTTAGTCTTCTTTACCATGTACAAGGATCCAAAAAGGAATTAAAGCCATACCTGCTTGCTGGTCATATGGATGTTGTGCCTGTTGAAGAATCAAAGTGGACTGTTGATCCATTTGGTGGAAAAATTATTGATGGATTCCTCTGGGGTAGAGGAACCATGGATTGTAAGAATTTAGTTATGGTACATGCCACATTTTCTCTTGAATGTAGTCAATATTCAGTTCATTAAAATAAATAAATTGATATTTTTCAATTCTATTGCACTTTGGCAAGAAAAGTGACACATATAAAAAGTAAGGACATATTTCAGTTTATATTCTTGAAAAATGTGTATGAAGTGTCCCAACATACATGAAAGGCATCACTTCTCTATTTCACAATCTATAAATCTGAAAAGCAGTGTGTCAGTTTCTTATAGGCTAGTTGATGTTTTATAATATCTTTAAATTATTTTTTCTCAAAAACGTTTTTTTTTTTTTTTTTCTTTTTAAAGCCGTGTTACTTTTTTTTCTGGGGTATGGTATGGTTTAAAGTGTATTCACAAAATCTATTCTATTTTACAATTAACCTTTTTCTAAGGCTTTTGAAATTATTAGTCCTCTCAGTCTGTGACTTTGTTCTCTTTATATGTTTTGCCGATGCAATTCTGATATAGGATATAACACAACCTTCTTCAGTTGTAATTGTAATTGAAGAAACTTCAAAAACAAGAATGTAAATATATATATATTAATAGTATAAATTTGATGAATAAATTTTAAATTTTATTGATCGATACTTACTAAGTATATGCTTGGGAAAAAAATAAAGATTTTCATGCCTCTATTAGACTAGTTTATTGGATGCATTTTCCAGTAATTACAGATTGCTGTATTTGTAAGAGTTACTAGAAGGCATGTGGTGTATAAATGTATTTATACAAGGTTTTAATTTTGTAGGAAATGTTCTTACACATTTTGAATAAGGAAAAAAATTAATCTTGGATGATACAATTTACAAATGTAATACACAAATAGTGTTGGATGAATGTCATTTTAATACTGTATGGCAGCATCTTGATTCATATGTATTAGAATTCATGTGACAATTTTTTTTTTTTTTTAATGTATTTAATTTACTTTTCAATTTATGCCTGTTGTGGATATAATAAAACATTTTTACTTCCTATCTTAATCTGAAGCACTATCTTAATTTGAAATGGAATTCTTTATTTTATTTTTTCAATATATAATCTACTGATTTCTATTCTTAAGAGATCCAGTAACAAGCTGCTGATTATTGTTCCTGATTGAGCTAAATTTATGTTTTGCAGTATATCTAACATTGTAATATGGGTGACAATAGATTGCTTTGAGAATATTCTTTCAGTAAAGTGCATTCATGGACTTGATGTGCTTGTTTATTTCCCAGTAGCAGAAACACCGTGACACGGCGACATAGTCGCGGACACAGAAAAACGGCTTGCAGACAGTTTTTGTCTGCAATGATAAAAAAATTTGTCTGCAACTTTTGGATAACAATTCACTTATAAAAATTTCTGTATCAAAACTAATACTTGTATTTAGGGATAAAACGGATAGTGATTTTGCCGGATATTGGATATCCAGAGCTCTTGTGCCTGCCGGATACGGATATCCAGCATTAGTTTTGTTTTTTATATATTTCTTTTCTTTTCTTTTTTTTTTTAAACAATAAAATATAAAGATATTTCATATATTCTTTTAAAAACATTTTAAATATAATTTACTTAAACATATTTAATATTTTATTTATTTGTGCAATATCACCATGAAGAATAAAACTTTAAGCCTAACATACTCATTCCTATACTTGCAGCTTGTCATGAAAAGTATTGTCACAAAAATATAGGTTTTGTTCAGAATTACAAGACTAAAACTTATTATTTACATATTTTTTACATTACTAGTATTAAAAAAAGTGAAATAAAATATTTTACTAATATAACCATAGTTGTAGGGTTATTTTCATAGGAAAACTAATATCGTGTGGCAATCGCAAAACTTTTTGTTATATCATTCTATATAACAGTGTCACTTACTGTTTATGTTGTACAAAAGTTTAACCATAGCTTCTCACAATAAATATTTTGTTAATGGAGTTCGGTGCAATTTTAATAAAGAGATGCTGAGATATAGGCTTGTGAAAAATCATAATAGCAGCTCCACCTATCAGCTGATATACACCTAAATAAGGTCGACATTCGTTTTCATAATGGTTGTCTTACATATCACGTTTTATGCACTTATGTCATAGAAGTTGAGACTTAGCCCATTTATGAGGTAAATTGCAGTGCAGTATTGCCACCTGTTGACTGATATACACCCAAAATAAATCACAATGGTGTTTCCTAATGTCTGTCTCACTCACATACCAAGTTTTGTGCAATTATATACAATAGAATCTGAGGTAAAGCCTTTCCATTTTGGGGGGAAATTTCCCTATAGCAGCATTACCTATTGGCCAACATGCACCCAGATTGAATCAGCATAATTTCTCATAATGCCCTTCTAACATAAAGTTTCATGTAATTATATGCGATAGAACCTAAGATATGGCCTTCCCTGAAATTACAAAAAGCGCTGTATAACAGCACTACCTGCTGAATGATTGGCACCAAAATTCGATAGGCACATTATATACCAAGGTGCATGTACATATATATTTCTATGAAATTCTGTGCAGTAGTTCCTAAGCAGTGGCGTATTCTCTGGGTATGCTAGGCATGCGCCGCATACCCACTAAAAACTATCTAAAGTTTAAACAGAATTTATTTAAAAATAAATTATTTGAACTAATTTTGTTAAACACTCGCTTCCATTTATACAGTATCCATCATTCAGTTTTGAAAAATTATAGTGAAAGGAAATTTCTTTTGTCACATTATTCCTGGATAAATCCGAGTGTTTTTTTTTCCCTTACTATTGTCGTTGCTTCCCTCCCGCTTTGTTTAGGAGACATCTGCTGACCAGTATCGTCCTGGAGATACCATCCCTCTCTTCTCCTGCTGACCGGTTATTGCTCAGGTCATGCTGCCTTTGTAAAGCATGCCCTGATATAGGGATTTTTTGCTATTTAAGGGAATATTCAACGTCCCTCTAATTTTCACTCGTATGAACTACAAGGGGAGTTCCGCTGTATAAACAACCCAAGGCATGCTACCCTAGGAGAGTATATTCTGGAGTTTGGGGGTATTTTTTAAAGCATAGGGATTTTGTTACCTTCGGTAGAGATGTTCGCATAGAGGAGACTGATTGATAAATTAAAACTTATACTTTATTTTACACAATAATGAAAAAAAAAAAAAGAATTGATTTGAAAATGATGATTAAATTGCAAAATAAAATTTGGATAAATTTCCAAAAGTTGTTTTATGTGCCAGAAAAGTTGCATTTTTATTTATTTATTATTATTATTATTATTATTATTATAAATCTAAATAACTTATTCTAAGCGAAGACTTCCACCAGAAATAAAAGTATGTACAAATTTTGTTTATTCAATAATATGAATGAAGCAAAATCTCTTCTTCATGTGTGCCTGTATGCGCTATGAAGGTCAGGCCACTGATCGCAGATTTACAAAAAATTTGCAGATGCGTAGCATTGATCGTGCAGGTGTGCATAGAATTTTCTCTCTCTTTATTTTTACTTTATTTTTCTTTATTTCTTTATTTGTGTGTGTGTGTGTGTTTATTTTCTTTCCTTATTTTCAAATCTGAATTTCTTAAATTAATTATTTGTATTTATTTATTTTGAATGTTCCGTTAATTTTTCTGCTTTATTTTCTTAAATTTTATCTAAATTGCGTGTTTTTTTTTTTTCATCCATCTGCATTTCTTAGAAAAGATCGCTATTCTATTTATTTTTCCTTCTTTCGCATTAAGTCATGCGATCAAATAGTTTTTATATGATAAAATTTTAATACTGTTTCCTTTTCTTTCTTATTTTTAAAATACACATAATAGTTGCGTTTTCAAAAATTGTTTATGTAAAGGTGTAATACCCCCTTTTGAAGAAGAATGTTTATTATTTGTAATGTATTGTTTCTATCGAAATCAAATGGTAATATGATAGAGAGAATTAAACTTATTAAATTTTTAACTTTATTAAAAATTGTAACAATTAACTTCTTGTGTAAGAACTATCAGAGGTCAGATAAGCACCTACATTGAAACGCTCGCTTAAGGCGCTGCCACTATTAGTGGGGTCCCCAATCTGACATAGTGTGGTCGTGGAAGACACAGCAGAAAGCAGCGAACACCTGAAGCTAAGTTTTCAGCGATTTCAGTGGATTTTTTCTTGCCGGTTCTCACTATTTTTTCTTTCTTTCTTTTTTTCTCTTTTTTATTTCTAAAGTGATATAAAAAATTGTGATTAAATTTCTTTGAAAATTCATTTAAATACAGCGATCAATGAAGCGACCAAATTGGCCTTCAATAACTTAATATACGAGTTCTTTAGATATATGCTTTAAAGTTAAAGCGACAAAATTTGCATATAAAATTTTATATACGATTCCAAGAAATTGGAGGCCCACCAGCGGTCGAACGGTTCTGCTCTCAAAGTTGGTAGATGGGAAGTGTCGGGTTCCATGGCTTTCTCCGAAAGATGCGTAAATAAGCCTAGGACCCCTTAGAAAGACCCACGACGGACGGCATTCCACCCATAGGCCTAGGACCCAAGTGTAGTCAATCGGACTTTAATTCTACCAACCAACCAACCATGAAACTGGAAAAATGCAAGCTTAAATTTCATGAAATGATATCGTCTTGATCAGTAGTGTTCTTTCCATAGTTCGCTTCAGAGCATGCCCAGATTCAAATGCCACGCTACACCACTGTTCCTAAGATATAGCCTTTCTTTAAGCTGCATAAATCGCAGTACGGTAGCATCACCTGTTGAGCCATATGCACCAAAAGTTGATAGGCACTGATTTATGTCATGGTTCAGTTACATATAAATTCATATGTAATTATATGCAGTAATTTCAGAGGTACAGTTGGACAGAATTTTTGTCACATATACACAGATATTTTTTTAATTGATCAGACGAGGTTCTGGGCTTCTTAAAATGTGTAAATCCATCGAAAACGAGAAATTGAAAATTTTTATGAATTCAATACTTTCTTTTGAGACATTTTATAAGAAAACATAAAAGAAAGAAGGAAAAACAAAACTAAACTAAAAGCTTAAAAGACCAGTATGCACCAAAATTGAATCAAAGTGATTTTTATAAAAATGCCCCTCTCACGTATTACATACCAAATTTTGTGCAATTATACACAAATGAATCTGAGATATAACTTTCCCAATCACGAGAAAACTGCAGCATAGCAGCACCACCTATTGGCCAGTATGCACAGAAATTAAATAAACTTGTTTCATAATAGCCCTGTGACATAGTTTTTTTTTTTATTATACACAGTAGAAGTTGAGATATAGTCTTTCTTTAAATAGGAGAAATCACAGTATAGCAGCGCCACCTGTTGAGTGATTTGCATCAAAAGTTCATGGACACTTTTTTTTTTTTTTGTTAAGGTGTAACTATGTATAAAGTTATATGAAATTTTGTGCATTAACTCTTGAGCTAGAGCTGCTACACAAAATTTTTGTTACACAAACATTTTCTAAAAATGGTCAAATTGTGTTCTGGTTCCCCCAAAATGCATAAATCCACTGAAAACTGGAAGTTGAAAATTTTTACGAATCTAATACTTCCTTCTATTTAACATAAAAGAAAATAATAATTCAAAATGAATTTATGTTTTTTTTCTTTGTATAAATTTTACTTATTTTATATTTTTATATTCTGTACAGATAAGAAAGAAAGGTTTATATTATTTATTAAAATTCTTTAATTAAAAGTTAAGTTTTTCTAATGTTCAAAATCAAAAACTTTAAATAATTGAACATTTAAAAAAATATTTTCTTCTTCTCCTTTAACAATCTGAAAGTCAAAGTACAGACTTTCTGAAAATTTAAATATGTACTTTTATTTGAAGCAATTTTAATTTTGGGGAATATATCTATGCAATGTAAAGGGAATTCTTAATTCAGGTGCTTTAGCAAGGTATTCTATTAAAAGCGTAAATTTATATATATATACACCATATTATTATTATTATTATTATTATTTTTTTTTTAAATACAAATCGAATAGGTAGATGGTGCAGGGAATGTACATGCTCTGCTAGTATAAATATACGGTCACAAAAACAAGAACTTTCTTATGTATGAAAAAGTGGATTGTAAATAAACAAGCAGGTTCGAGTCAATAAATGTGCATTATTTGACACATTTTCGAAACAATCTAACAACTTTTATTTCCAATACTAACAATATTACTAAACAATCTAACAACATGTTAAACAAAAGTCATAAAAACTGAGTTATATGCACTGCACAGAATGAATATCATTTGTTTAGGAACAGCTCTTTTTATTGTTATGGGACAACGGATCTAAAAAAATAAAGTAATACTAGTCGCAAAATTTTCATTTGAGGGGACTTTAAGCTTAAATTTTCTGCTTCGGATATCCGCCTTGAAATTGCCGGATATCCGTATCCGGAGTGCTCATATCCGGTACCCCGTCGGATATTTAAAACTCAGCCGGATACCGGATAGTAACCGGATATCTGTTTCATCCCTACTTGTATTATTTATAATTATTTATATTGTGTTGTGTGAAACATTGCTATAAAATATTTAATTGAATGAGATGAATTGAATGAATACAATTGTTTATACTATATCGTTTTGTAGTAAAATTGTATTCGTGTATTGTTGCACAAGATCACCACTGATGTTAAGCCTCCCCTCCTTCCCTCCGTCCCCATCAGCTTTCAGGCTTTTTGAGTTTAAGCCATTTTCACCCCCTGATTACATGCAAATTTTGCAGACAGATTATGAAATTTTAAAAGCCTGTCGCAGACAGCTTCAAAACTTTCTTCCACTGGGGTTTATTTATGAACTTCTTTCCATACACTAGAAAATCAATATTTTCATAGTTTAATTTGTGTACAAAGAAATTAAGTGGTGTTTGCATCAGGTTTTTTATTATTACAAAAAATTCTCTGATTTTTTTTTTTTTTTTTTTTTTTTTTTTAGCAATTGAGCTTTATTTGAAAATTAATTGACTGGTCAAGAATTTTGCTTTGAAATTCATGTATGCCAGAAATTTTGTCACTTGGTTCTGTGCTAATGAAAATTTTTTATATAAAATATAGAATTTTAAGATGATACTGTAAATTTTACGTCATTTGTTATTTGTCAATATGTATAATAGTTAAATGTATAATCATTACAGATTAATTGGTTTTGTTAATATCTTTGTCATTTTTACTTTCTTCTATATGTAATATAGAGAAAGTATTGGATTCGTAAAAATTTTCGACCTCGGGTTTTTAAAGAATTTACACGTTTTGAGAGCTGTAGAACACGATTTGACCATTTTTAGAAAATGTCTGTCTGTCTGTGTGTGTGTGTGACAAAATTTTGTGGCAACTGTATCTCAAGAACTACTGCACAGAATTTCATACAAATTGGTATGTAGTTGTACCTTGACATAAATTAGTGCCTATCAACTTTTGGTAAAAACTGTCTTACAGGTTGCGTTGCCATCCCGCTTTTTCTAAATTTTTAACATGGTGATATAGGACAAAATTTTGTATAAATGTGCATAAAGAGAATTATTTTTTAGTAATCATTATGAAATTTACAAGAATTATTTAAAATAGAGATAGTCAACTGGGAAAAAAATTTTGTATGCGTAGGAGCCTCGCCACCCCCCGTGGGGGGGAAGTCCCCCCTCGAGGGGAGTAAATTTTCAAGATGGGTATCTTTCGAAAGGTCTCGTCAATACCTTTAAAACGAATGGTTGAACTATAAATCTGTGATAATTTAAAACAAAGTTATCGATTTTTTTTTTTTACTTTTAACGGTAAAAAAAAAGGGGGGGGGGAATCTTTTTTTTTTTTTTTTTTTTTTTTAAACGAAATTTAACCAGACTTGGTATTTAGTTGGCCCCTGACATTAACTGAGGCTGATTAGATTTGGGGATCAATCGCTCAACAGGTGGCGCTGTGATTGTATTTTTTCTAAATTTTTAACATGGCAGTATAGGAAAAAATTTCGTATAAATGTACATAATGAGAGGTATTCTTAACCTGTGATTGTGAAATTAATATGAATTATTGATAATAGTAGTAGTTAATTAGGGAAAAAAATTGGGGCATCGCTTCCCCCCCCCCCCCCCCCCCCCCCCCCCGGGGTGTGTGTGTAAATTTTCAAGACCCGGTATCTTTCGAAAGGTCTCGTCAATACCTTTAAAACGAATGGTTGAACTATAAATATGTGGTAATTTAAAACAAAGTTATCGATTTTTTTTACTTTTAACGAAAAAAAAAAATGAATTTTTTTTTTTTTTTTTTTTTTTAAATATTGTTACTGCGTGAATTTGTATAAGAAAATATAGAAGAAAGTCTTGTGGTGGCTACAACATACTATTTTTTTTTTTTTATACATATAATGTACTTTATGTAAGAATTTATCCAGTAGTCTGTCTGTTCTGTCAAAAGTTTTGTTAGATTACTTACTGGGAAATAAAATAAAATAAATGTGATACATGAGATTGGTAAAGAAATACAGTAGGAATACATATGCATGAACGTTTTACAATTGCCGATATACTTAATTTTTGTTTTGAAATTTTTTAAATTTTACTTCCTTTGCCATGCTGTTTAAAAATGAAAAATATATTTATTTTAACTTTAAACAGTATTGATATCAATCTTATTATTATTATTTAAGGGAATTTTGGAGGCTCTTGAATTTTTGCTTAGAAAAGGGTATCAACCTAAGCGTTCCTTCTATTTAGCATTTGGTCATGATGAAGAAGTGAGTATTTTCCTTCCATTATTAAAAATTGTTTTTGTTTTCATTTCCAGTGATTAGAATATCCTTTGAAATCTGTAAAAATTTTGTTTAATCTATATAAATAAAAAGAAACGTCTGTCTGCACTCTGGTGCTCACACTACTGATCACAAAGCTACAAAAGTTGACAGATGGACACCTGGAACTCTATAGATGTGTATCTCATCGAGATTTTTTTTTTTTTTTTTTTTCAAATTTGAATTTTTTAATTATTATTATTATTATTATTATTATTTTTTTTTTTTTTTTCAGTTTTAAATATTGGCTTCTATGTTTCATTTTTCTAAATTTTATTCTTTCATTTTAATTGTCTGCATATCTTAGTAACAGCTATTATGTTATTTATTTAATTCATTCATTTAAAAGCAAAATCTTTTTTTTTTTTTTTTTTTTTTTTTGAGAATCAAACGGTAATGCAGTAGAAAATTTTAAGTATATTAAATTTCAAATTTAAAAACGTATTTATTACAGTTATGTTTATGTATAATATTTTTAGTATAACAACTTTTTATTTTTTCATTTTTTTAATTAATTCCTATGAAAGATTTTTTTATTATTATTATTATTTATAGTATTTATTGGGGAAAAAATTGTAGTACATAGTAGTAAGGATTAAACTGATTAAAATTTAAATTTTATTTTGTTTTGTTATATTGGTTGGAATCAAATTGTAATATAGTGTAAATAGTGAGGGGTTTAAAATACATGGTTCAAAAACTAAAATATTTAATAGATGTTGAGATACAGTCATTGTTAAAATTGTAGTTCTTGAATAATAGCAGATCCACTTGTCGTTGATAAATATCCAGATTGAAGTGCCCAGGAAAGGCCTTTTTGTAGGCAGTGGGAATCTGGATCTGATGTAGTGCGGGTGAAAGAAAGCTGTCATTGGCAGCGGGTACCTGAAGAGCGGTTTAGAGTGGTTTCAATGTAATTTTTTTTTAGTTTTTATTTATAATGTGATATAAAAAATAAATAGTGATTTAATTCCTTTGAAAATTCATTTAAGTATAGTGATCAGCAAAGCTAGTGTAGCCTGCACTTACAGAATACATTAGAAAAATAAAAGATTGGTTAAAAATATGGTTACATTTGGTGTGTAAATAAGAAAACAGTTGGTGCATATTTAACACAAAATTCACATAATAATAGGCAATAAGGATGCATTTTTTAAATTTTATTTTATTATTATTTATTTATTTATTTTATTTATTTTTTAAGAAAAAGAATAACAAGGGTGTTCTTTTTACTGTCTGCGGAAAATCAGCTTTTGATCAAATAGTTGATTGTTGCAGAATCTCCTGATGTTTCACTATGTTGATGTTGTACTCTTATTCTGTAAAAGGTACCCCTTTTTTAAGTGCAGTCTCACCATATTGGTGAACTCTGGAAAAGGAAATGAATGGCTTTACCAGAGCAATATAGTCCTGAAAAATTTCAAAAGAAAACCCTTCTGTTGCAAAAAGCATAATACAGTCTTCTAATCAAAATTGAAGATTATCAGATTAGGCTTTTAAAGTCTTGCTTTTTAAATTCTATACATTAAAAAAATTTACTTGAAATTGTTTTGAAATAGGGTAGGTGGTCCAGTGATTGACATCTTTCCCAAAATAAATAATAATAAAATAAAATAAAAGCTTCTTATATATAAAATAAATGTTTTATATGTAAGAATTTTAACATTGTTTGTCAAACACTGAAGCATAGGGTGTCAATAACTGGTAAAATGAAAAACTGGCAGTGTCAGTTACTGTAACATTGAGTGAGTGTAAAATAAAATTCAGAAATAATAATAATAATAATAATAATCAAATGCATATATTTTAACATATATGTGGTTCTGAAAGTCTTTCATGCCATATGTATTAACTTAAGATTTCCAAAAATAGTTTCTGATGATTAAAACATTAAATATCAGAAATTGCTCTAAAAGTGTCAATCATTGGAGCACTTACCCTATGTCTTCATTTTATCAATAATTAATAATTTTAATGTTTTACAATTATAATTTTCATTATTCACACTTCTTATTTATCTTTAAGGTCATGGGAGAAGATGGAGCTCAGCATATAAGTAAATTACTCGAGTCAAGAAATGTTAAGCTTGCATACATATTAGATGAAGGAAGTCTTGTTGTAGATAAATTCCTTCCAGGCATCCATGTCCCAGTTGCTTTGTAAGCTTATGTATTTGAGATTTCTTGTTATTAATAGAGTTCATGTCAGTAATGAAAATTTAGTCCTCTGAAGAAAAGGGGGGGGGGGAAAATCTAGGTATGATTTAGTGATCCAAAAAAAGTAAAATGGTCGACAAACATATACAAATGAACACTTATTATGTATTTACAAGAGGAGATGAGGGAGAAAAGAGTGTTTAAAAGAAAAATAATATTGTATGAAAATATAAAATTAATACTTGTAAGTTAAAAACAAAAAGTATATTATAAACACAGTTTTTCATTTAATTTTTATAAATCTACGTTTATATTTGCTACGTTATGCATACGTAATTTACAAGTATTATAAATGTAAATAAATTCTCTTTGTAAATGTTGTAGAAAAATGCACTTAAAAACTAATATTGAAATGAAAATTCTGTATGTTAACTTCATAAATTGCAAAAATGGGCTTTTGCAATTTATGGTGTTAAGGCTGTACATCAGTCAGATTCCCTCTTTCGTTCTTCCCATGTTATCCTATGGGATTTTTGTTGTTTAGATATCTGATTCGAAAATGTAGTTTTTTTAATATTTCACCTTTTAGCCTAGTAAGCAGTTTTTTGGAAAAAAAAAAAAAAAAAAAAAAAGATACTTTATTTCATTAAGTGAATTTAAGTTTCTGAGTTTCAATCTCAAAACGAAATATTTAAATTTATTAAAACATTCAAAATATACAACCTTTTTAATTTCTTCATGTCATACTGTCGACTAGTTTCGCATGGGGCGCCCCAGCTTGGTCTCCGACGACACGGTGCTTGAAGTTTGTCGAAACTATTGTTCCACGCCTCCTTCCTCTCTTTTAAAGACTCGGCACCATTGCCGCTCTAGTAGAGCCCCATCATTGCCATTCCAATTGTTAAAACTTGATAAAATTTCTACTATAATTTCTACTATTTTCTATCAAGTTTTAACAATTGCAATGGCAACAGTGGGGCTCTACTAGACCGGCAATGGTGCCGAGTCTTTAAAAGAGAGGAAGGAGGCATGGAACAACAGTTTCGACAAACTTCAAGCACCGTGTCATCGGAGACCAAGCTGGGACGCCCCATGCGAAACTAGTCGACAGTATGACATGAAGAAATTAAAAAGGTTGTATATTTTGAATGTTTTAATGGATGTTAACTTTATGGTTTAATTGTTTATAAAGTATTTAAATTTATATTTTGAAAAATTGCTCATTTAAGCTAAAAAGCAACTTATTCAAAGAGTAATATATATATATATAACTAAACCATGAAGTAAACATCTAAATTTAAAACATTTTAAAATATACAACCTTTTTAATTCTTCATGTCACTTGCCGACTAGTTTCGCATGGCCGACTAGTTTCGCTCCCCAGCTTGTTCTCCGGTGATACGGTGTTCGAAGTTAGTTGAAACTGACGTTTCACTCCTTCTTCTCTTTTAAAGACTCGGCGCCACTGTCGGTCGCGTATTAAAGAACACAGCCACGATATCACTATGGGAAAAATAACTACTGCTTTAACACAAATTAATAGGGACGATAATATTAATATTATATTCGAGTGGGTGCGAAAAATAGTCAATTATCAAAACCACAATTATGCCGCAATTAGGGAGTCAGAATGTAGAAATATTGTCGAATTTTAATAATTGCAATGGCAACGATGGGACACTACTCGACCGATAGTGGCACCGAGTCTTTAAAAGAGAAGAAGGAGTGAAACGTCAGTTTCAAGTAACTTCGAACATTGTATCGACAGAGAACAAGCTGGGGCACCCCATGCAAAACTAGTCGGCAAGTGACATGGAAAATTAAAAAGGTTGTATATTTTAAAATGTTTTAAATTTAAAATTTGAAATTTTTTTATTTTGAATGTAATATTCTTATAGAACGGAGCAGCAAATATCCCATTGGATAACATGGGAATAAAGAAAGAGTGAATGTGACTAATGTACAGCCTTAATGTACAAAGTCTTTATTTCTTTTTTCTTTGTTAATATCTAAAATATTACAACCAGTTTTTCTTTTCATTCTTTTATATATTTCATATGCAGTCTAACATTTCATTGTACACATTGCTCTAGTATATCATACTTCTCAAAAATATTTCTATTATCTCTGCAGTTTTACCGTTGAAATCTTTTAAATGTATATCTATAACTGTTTGACTTAAACTTGTTTAACTTAAAAAGAGATAATGCTTAAATTTTTTTAAATAATAATTAATATTTAAATAAGGAAAACATATAGAAATTGTGTAAGTTTGTAAGCAGAATGTATTTTTTTACTTTATAATAATTGTTTTAAAACTTAAAACAACTGTAATAAATTTTTGTTGCAGGTGTTTTGAAAAAGTGTAGGGAAACTTTATGTAAGAATAAAATTACATCTCTCTCCTATAAATTCGAAAAATTTTGTGCAATCTGAATTGAGTTGTTACTTAGCTGATGCATATTTGTATATGTACAGTCAAACCTCATTAACATCAATCTCAAGGGGAATAAAAAAGTTGTTTGTGTTATCAGTATTTTATGCTATCAGTAACTCAGAAACTTCATTTTGACGGGGATTGTGGAAACAGTTCATGCTAAAAGTAATTCTCGTTAAGCATGTTCATGTTAACAAGGTTAGACTGTATACTGTATTTTATGTGTGATTTATGCATAAATATATATGTATGTATTATTAATCTAGTGTGGGAATATCTGAAAAAGGAAGCTTAAATTTAGAGCTTTCAGTAAATGAGGCTCCTGGACATTCATCTTTGCCAGGCAGAGAAACAGCTATTGTTATTTTATCATCTGCTGTTTCGAAGTAAGCTCACCTTTCATATGTGTATATATGCTGTTAAAAAGAGCAAATTTTTATTTTATTTTACTTTTATTTTTTGCATGCAAAACAATTATTCATTTTTTCCCTTAAGATTAAAAGGTGATGTATTTCCAAGTATGTTTGGTAAAGGCCCTGAAAAACAAATGTTGGATGAGATGGCTTTTGCTGTAAGTAAAAAATAACCTGTAAATTGCAGTGTAAATATTATGATGTCCTATGTGTATAATAATTTCTGTAAAAAAAAAAAAGATTTTTAAAAATTTTTAGAAACAAAAAATATATGTATAGTTTTAGTTTTGTTAAATAATATATATATATATATATATTCTATAAAACAAATTAAAAACCAGATAGACATCCTTGTTTCTAGCTATAGACAACCTAGACGTTTTAACTTTTATTATAAGTTACTTTAAACAAATTATTCTTTTTATTATACAAATTCTCAAATTTTTCTTGAAGCAAGTGAAATTACCCTATTTGTTCCCTAGTTATAGACATCCTAGAAATATCCATAAATGGCGCTTTCGATTTAAAAAAAATTTTCAAACATCTAGATAAATTCTTAATGAATTAATCATGAAATATTAGGCTTGTGAAGGACATTTTATCTGTCATATATTTCTGCAAAACTTTTGTTTTTAAAAAAATAAAAGGGAAACTAGTATGCATTCACATTAGGTACAGCTTACGTATAGAACTCCACTGGCTAAGTTTTAAATTTGGCACCTAAATAGCTCAGATGTTTCTGGTCAAAGTCTTTACTTACAGAATTGCAATAACTACTTTAATTCATCGCCAAAATGACAATTAAGTCACCAATGGGATCCTATGTTCATATTTCATAAATGATTCATTTAAGCACAGGGACCAGCAAAGTGTGTGAAGTCCACTAGTTTTTTTTTTTTTCTTTTCTTATATATATATATAATTTACCTATATTTAATAGAAACAGATGATAAACTTTAACATCTTTTTATTATTATTATTAGTCAAAAATTTTATAAATGATTTTGTTTACCTACTAGAACACTTTTGCATGTTCAACAAAAAATAATATATATATATATATATAATTAATAAATGAAATGTAAGAACTTAGTACAAATCATAAAAAGAAAGCAAGTCTGTTTGGCTCAGCCAGAAAAGTAGGTTTATTTCTTATTTCTTTTCAAGTATCTGCCATTTTGAAATAAAATAGGAGAACAAGTTGATTAATGAGCTTGATTGAAACCTTGATATGGGCTTTGTCAGAGCTTAATTGCTAGGGAAGGCAGTTCCCATACTTCTTTTATTTTAATGAATTTTTGCATATTAGATGGAATGCATGTGAACTCATTAATACTGTGTGTTGGAATTCAATAGTGCATCATTTCTGAAAAATAAAAAACCAGAATTGATCCCCCCCCCCCTCTTACTTCTTTTTTCCTATAATGTATTTGTAATGTAACTTGGTACACAAGCTTCACCAGCAAAAGGCTAGTGGTTTTTCACTGTTACTTTTCACACAGCAGCCAGAAATTGTTAGAATTAATCGTAGAATAAAGTTTTTTTTTTTTTCTCTTTCACTGAGCAAATTGAAACCACAATATAATTAAAATATCAAAAGTAAAAAAAAATGAACAGCAATTTCTTTCAAAAGAAGAAAACAATCAATTTAAATGGAACTATCAAAATGAAAAATTAAATAATGCCTTGCTTATATTTGGCAAGATTTTACACGCTTGGAAAACTGAAGTAAAGTTTCTCAAAATTTGTGGATAGACTTGAAAATGAGAGACATATTTGAATGTAAATTCTGAAGATTAGCATTTCTATACTTCTTTTATTAGAAATTAAGCTCTTTTACTTGGCTCTGTACTTGTGAAATTTCAAGCAAATCAATTTATAATTGTATTTTTTAAACATATTTGAAATTTCCAAGTCTATTTTTAAAATAAGATGGTGGATTGAATTGATTTATAAATGTAGCTGAGATCTTGATGTGGACTATGTATGTATAGAACTTTAAACCACACACAAATTAGTTTCACAATTAGATTCACAAATTAGTTTTCAACTTCAAAACTGCAACACATAATATAAATGTAAAATATTTGTAGAAAATTGTAGTATAGGCTAAAAAAATACAAATTAAAATAATAAGTTGTGGAATTTTACAAAAAAAAAAAAAAAGGGGGCGGGGGAGGATATTAATATCCAAAAACAAAATAAAATAATATTAAAAATTCAGATAGAAATTCAGATATCAAATAAATAACACTGAAAAAGAGAAAAGCTTATGTGAAAAGTTTTTGTTCATCAGGCATGAAAAGCATTAAATAAAGATCATTAGCAAATTTTTTTAAATTTTTTCAAGTTATGCAAAGCTTCCAAGTAATAATTAATGGCCTTATATTCATTTCATATATTATATACTCAAGATGTTTTAGAAAGAATAATAACATAAAAAATTACCTTATAAACTCTATATTGAAATATCGTAGTATTTAATATATATTCCAAATAAATAAAGAATTGAGAAAAACAAACTTTGAGTCCTTTGTATGATAGGTGTAATAATAAATCGTAACATGATTTGAATCATGACTTTCTAGATGCCCAATGGGCTCTTCCCACCTTAGGTCAGAGGTCACATGATAGAGGCAGTAATGGCACCAGAAATTCCCCGACGAGGGGACACCACCTCCCCGACAGGGGGGCACTACATAAAGAGAGTTTATTATATAAGTATTTATCAAAAACTGAAATACTGTTAATAATATTACTGTTAATATTTGTACCATTCCATTTGTTAGTACTCCTCGTGGTTGTGGAGATCATCGGGCCACAGACAGGCATTTTCTAAAAATATCGTGGTCGAAACGTGTTATGGACCTCTCAAAACGTGTATATTCATGGAAAACTGGAAGCTGAAAATTTTTACGAATCCAATACTTTCTTCTATTGAATACAGAATGAAAAAACTGGAATGCTCCTAATTTGTACAAGGAAAAAAAATGCTGCAAAAAGTAGAAAAACTGAAAATTTTGTATTTTTTCCCCCCTGAGAGATTTTAGGGGTATGCCCCAATGGGGGGTCACAGACTTCCCGACGGGGGGGCCTGTGCCCCCCCGGCCCCCTAGCTGGCGCCACCCCTGGATAGAGGAAAAACAAATAGCAGGCAAAATCTTGTTTATCTATAGCGATTGCTGAAATAATATATTTTCTATTCTTATTTTTGATCAATCGTATTTAATCTGTGTTATTTTTTATACAACATCATTTTTAATCCATTTTATATCATTATTAAACATCTTTTGTTTGTTGTATACATTTACAACCATCATTTAATTTATATTTGTTATTGATGTTCATGAAGAACGTGTTAAATACTCTGATTTTTGGTACTTAAATCAGTGACAATGCAATATCGTACTGCGTAAATCCATTTAGACCAGTAACTAAGTTAATTAATTTGTTGTAACACCTTTATGCAATTAAATTAAATGAAAACATTTTAAAATTTCAAATTATAATCCATAAACATTCCACAAGAACAGGCTATTATTTATTGCTAGATCAGTTAATGTAACAGTTACAAAAATCGATTCTTACAGTTGAAAATAAATAAACACATAGTGTTTTTAAAAAATTATTAAATTTACAAATAAAACTATTCTACTGTTTACAAATGCACAATATTACTTTTATTTTATTTTATATTAAATATTAACATTTTTGTTCTTAAGAACAATATTTAATTGAATTCGATTATTCGTTTTTCTCTATCACGTGATTGAGCAGACGACGGTGGGAAGAACCCATTAGTGTTGATTATCACTAAATTCTAACAATAGTATCATCAAGAATTGCTCTTCTTATTGATACTATAATTTATTTTATAAAATCCTGCATGTTTTCTGTTTTGCAATACATTAAAATATTTTAAAATATTAATTATTTTTTTAGGAATTAGTTTCAATTTAAGTTTCTTAACTACTTTATTGGTGAGCAAATGTAATGTAAGATATGCCAAATACCAAATAATAATAATAAAGCAAGTGTTTTGTTTGTTAGTATTAAAAATAATTCAATTTTTATTAGACATGTGGCATAATGTAATTGAAATGTCTGTGGACAATTAAATAAAATTAAGTGTTTATTTATATATTCTTATTTTATGAAATGCAAATGATATAATATTTAGTCTTGTATTATTTTGAAATTTTAAAAAATTTTTATTTTGTGTGTGTGCTAGAAACAGTGAGCAATGACATGTTGTGTTTCCAGTACTTTTAATGTGCCACAACAAAAGTTTTTACTTTTAAAGGAAGTTTAATTTCTGCTTTAATAATGGCTTTTAATTCAAGTATTTCATTTTTACTTCAATTTAACTTACAATTAAATACATAATACATACAATTTAATTTATGTAATAAATGTTTTCAAGCTGATTTATTTGTTTATATAAATCTCTTATAGGCACCATTTCCTTTAAAAGTCATTTTAGGAAATATTTGGCTCTTTAGACCATTGATTATAGGGTATGTACTTTTAAATTTGTTGAAAGTTATTACATGCAATTTTCAATGTATACAGATATTTTACTTTCTTTTACCCATATATGATACAGAAAATATTGTTTATGGGTAGAATTTTCGAAATTGAGTTTATGCTGTAATTACATATTTTTTTGTCCCCTGAATCCAAAAACTAAGTTTTTCACTGTTTGGTAGATGGAATTTTTCTGAATATTTTAAATATAACTTAAATGATTCTGCCTACCACTAATTCACTGATAGCACCCTAATTAATTCTTTATTAATTTATTTTCTAATTATTTCAGTAATTCCAAATTCATTAACTTATTCTCTATTCTTAAACTTATTATATTGTGCAATTCAAACATTTTAATCTAGATTCTTCTGTCCCCTCCTCCCTTGTATCGTATGACTTCCCCTAAGGCAAGTCGGGGCAGTCACGATCACATGACCACTGTTGCTTGGAATAAAAAAGAGAATTTTTAGTTCAATTTTAGATTGTGCGTTGAATGTAACTTGCGGTGACACACATGACTTAAGCTCACTTTTTTTTTAACAGAAAGGCTCATCTTCTCAATATGTGATGTAGCCCCTGAATTTATTAAAGAATACACTTCCACGACTGCATCAAATTAATCGAGTCTTTTCTTATATTTGTTGTCTGTTTAATACAACATATATTTAACATACATTAGAAATCTTAAAATGCAGTATAACACTTATCTTCCACTTTAAATTGTAATAATATGCCTATATCTGTAAGGTAAGAGAAAATAGTATGAGTGTCACACCATATTAGTTCTTTTATTATTATTATTAGAGTTGCATATTTTATTTGTCATATTCATTGAATCTCTGAATATTTTAATGAAATGTTTCTGATCCTTTTTTTTTTTTTTTTTTTTTTAATCATTGTATTTTACTTATGCCTTATAAGTTTTGAAAATTACAAATATTGTAAAGAATTCATCTTTTATTTAAATTACAATATGCAGAAATTCTATGGCTGATAAACTGCTCTTTATGTTGATTGATATCCCAGTAGTGTTGTGTATTTATTTAATTATGTTAAAGTATGCTTACTACGAACATTATATAATAACAGTTTTACAAATAAATTGCAAAATGTTTTTTTTTTTTTTTTTTTTTTTTATTATTTTTAAACTTAATTATACATGTTAATAGACGTTTGGAACTTTTAAACTTTTTTTTTCCCTTTCTTTTTGCAACTGTGATTGCAACATAAAAATCATAAGTTTTACAGATTTGTTATGCGTTTTAGAAGCATTTTTAAAAGTATTCGTTTCATTTTTAAAAATTATTCTTTTCAATCAATTATATTTTTTCTTTTCAGTTATTTCAAATTTCCATTTTTTTTTTTTTTTTTTTTTTTTTTAATTGGTTCATATGTTTTTTTTCCCAGTTATATGTCATCTCCTGTAATGAGTGCATTCCATAGGACCACAACTGCAGTTACTATAATCAAAGGTGGAACTAAGGTAATTTACCCTTAGCATGTTAAATTTAGGCATTTTCTTGCAAATCTAATTTATTATTTATTTAAATACTAAACTGTATTACTATACTTATTAAACTATATGACTGTTACATCTCTCACTTACTGAAAAAGTGACACAACCAAAAGAAAATGTGTATTGACACCAAACATATTTTTCAGAAAGAAAAAAAAAATGCTGCTTTTTTTTTTTTTTTTTTTTTTTTTTCCCCAATTTGTAGTATTTGCTTTTATATAATTTTTATTTTTCATCATTTGATACCAAATTGTTGGTGCATTTAAGTGTAATTAATTCATGCTAATTACTAATTTTTATTTTTTAAAAGCATAAAAATTTTAAAGTATGCTTAACAGTAATTTGGTAATTTTAATGAACTTATTTATTTAACATTATATTTATCAAATCAGCTCAAATCTACTATATAGTAACTTAAAAATCGTAATAGAATTGACAGCTATGATAATTTTGCTGTTATTATGTGAAGATTCACTATTTACACAAAAAATTAACAAAATACATGTATCTGCAAAAGAAAAGTAATTAAAAAAATAAGAAACCTGTAACTTCTTATTGAAATTTCATATTTTATGAAATATCAATGACAAGTTAGAGACATTTTTCTGCATTAAATAAGTGCTATTATTTATTTTTAAATATTTATGTGTAGATATGTTATTTTATTTATTATTATTATATTTTTCCTTTCAGTCAAATGTTTTACCTTCTTCTGCTTCTGCAACTCTGAATTTGAGAATCCATCCTGCTCAGACTATTGATGAGGTTAACTGCTATGCTATTATTTTGTCATTAAACATAAAAACATATCTATAATATAAGGTTGTTGTAAAAGGTTGGACACATTTCATATAACTATATTTAATGAAATACTTAACACAAACAAATGATTATTTCATTGTAAAGTACAGAATTTAATAGAATTTTACCTCAGTACATTTCAATATGAGCACTGTTAGTTGCTCTGCTCATATGAAGTTGATAATCAGTCGCTAATCATATGTGTAACCATTGAAAAGCATGTCTGGTGCCACTGTGGCAATTGCATCAACAATTCACTCCCATAAATGTGTCAGGTTCTGTAACTTTATGCTGTAAATAATGTTCTTGGCATAACCCCACAAAAAGAAGTCGATAGGTGTTAAACTGGGACTTCTCAGAGGCTAACTAGAACACACACTGAGCTTTCTCCCGATCAGTTGCCATTGCACTGACAGAAATCTGAACGAAAACCTCTTCTATCTTGCATCATTGTTGTGTAATGTTCATAGTCAAAGTTGCATACTATACTAATTACATTTACAAATGTAAAGCAACGGAATAAGCACCGCAAATTCCTAGCTTTTCTCTTACTAAATTAAACTGTATAAAAGCGGACGCCTATACTACTTATTTACACTTTAAAATTATTAAAATAGTATCTTTTATGCTCGTATAATAATTCCCTATAACATTAAACATAGTAAAATTATTCCTACGGTAAAAAGTAGTTCACTAAAATTAAGAACTCAAACTATATCAAAAAATGCAACTAACATCGTTGCTAACTTTATTCTGTTCTATTTCTTGAATTAAAAAACAAAACTGAGGATGCCACACGCATCACATAATCTTTACATTTTAACAAATTTTGAAGATAGCACGCGCTCATATTTTACATAAAAATTAAAAGCATTAAATTCATTTAACTCTTTTTTTTTTCTTTGACATATTGTTGAGCACGTGAACTTACAAAAATAGAGGATAAATAATAAACAAATTTATACACTGAAATTGAAAATGGCTCAGTTATAACATCCTCCCACCTTTTGATTATAGGTTATAATCAAAACCAAATGTTGCAGGTGTAGTTCTCAATACATTAGTCTTTCAGGGACTTTAATTCTCCTTCCCGCTTTGCTATATCTGACTGGTTCCTCTTCTGAAGTTACAACGGGTTTAACATTTTGAGCAGAGGTTTCCTTTGAATGGTATGCTTCTTTCAGCTTTGAACTATTATTTGATTATGTTACTTCTAAAGGATATAATCTTTGAATAGGTCGTAAAAGTTCATGTTGCGAAGTTTAAACCTTTACAAGTCGAACTTTCTTATCTTTGCCAGGAATAAGTTCTGTGATACGGCCTAGTGGCCAGTGGATTCGTTTCTTGTTGTCAGATCCAATTAATACAATATCTCCGACAGCGATACCCTTTTCTGACTGTTTTCTATTTGCTCGCTGTATAAGAGCACCCAAATATTCGGATCTGAATTGATCTCTCAAAGCTCTGAGTAGGGACTGCCTGTATCTGAGCCTCTTTGATAAAGAATTTTGTTCAACTGCATCAACATCTGGAAGCTGAATTTCGTGAACATCTTGAAGAAACATAGATGGGGAGATAGGCTTTACAGTCGCATCTTCAGAAAGATATGTTAGAGGCCTTGAATTCACTACACTTTCAACATCAGCTAAAAGAGTTGTCATTTCTTCGTACGTAAGACAGGCGCGTCCTAAGACTCTTTTAAGAAGATCTTTTATTACCCTAATCAGCCTCTCCCAGAAGCCACCCCCACCACGCCGCCGTTGGCGGGTTAAACTTCCAGTCTATGGAGTTGACAGACCCATATTTTTGTATACATTGCCAATCTAAGCTTCTCAATAAATTAGCTGCGCCAACAAAATTTGTTCCGTTATCACAGTAGATAACAGAGCATCTTCCTCTGCGAGCCACAAATCTTCTCAAACCCATCAAAAATGCATCTGTGGAAGCAGAGTTCACTAGCTCTAGATGAACAGCTCTATATATAGCACATGTGAAAATCAAAATCCAACTCTTCTTATCGTTCTTAAGATACAAAGGACCAGCCATATCTATGCCTGTAATTTGAAATACGGCAGAATCTTTTACTCTGTTTTCAGGTAGAGGAGCACTAGATGTCCATAAAGCCCTTGAATTAAACCTTTTACAAATCACACAGCTGGCTAACACAAGCTTTACACTCTTTCTTCCGTTGAGGATCCAATACCTTTCTCTAAGCAAATTTAAGAGGATTTGTAACCCCGCATGACAGTTCTTTACATGAATATAAAAAATAAGTCGCTTAACAACTTCATGCTTTGAAGGGAGAATTATGGGATGGAGAAAATCTTCACTATCTTTCCTGTAAGTTATTTTAGTTTTCAAACGAATGACATCTTGCTCATCCTTACAGGTTTGTAATGTCTTCAATCTTTCATCACTTTCCAAAGAGAAAGATTCTTTTTGAACCATACGTAGAGTTTTTATCTCAGCTTCCCGAAATTCAGTAGCCGTCAATTCGCCTTTACTCTTCTTATCAGGATTTAAACAATTATGCTTAAAGCGAAGAATCCAAGCAACTAAACGTATGATTTTTTCATAACTTGAAAAGTAGCTGTAATACCAGTTATTGTTGGATGGAAATTCAGGTTTCGTCAACATACAAGTAGACTTTGACCTTTCTTTCTGAATTTCTTCCTCATTCCAATCTTCATCGGAAGTGTTCATGTGGTTTCTAAATTCTGCTGAATCTTTCATCCAATGTGGGCCCTCCCACCATCTGATTAAAGCTAATTGCTTAGCCTTACAGCCTCTAGATGGCAAGTCTGCTGGATTCTTCTCACTTGGTATATGTTTCCATGATGAAGGACTGCTTAATTTCTGAATCTCTTGAACCCGATTTCTGACAAACACAGACCAGCTCTCATTTCTTGAGATCCAAGCAAGCACTGTTGAGGAATCGCTCCAGTAATATCGCTTCATTTCCTGCCAACCCAAAGCATCCACAACAGTTTTCGCCAAACGAGCGCCAATAGTAGCTGCTAATAGCTCCATCCTTGGTACAGTCGTATTCTTTAAAGGCGCAACTCGGGACTTGGCAGCAAGCAGAATTATTTCCCCTTGATCTTCTTTTTCTATCCTCAAGAATACTACTGCTGCGTAAGCATCTTTACTACCATCAACGAAAGTATGAATTGTGCATGCATGTAAGTTTTCTGGAGTTATCTGGATATGTCTTGGTATCTTAACATCATTTAAATATTTAAGTTCTTGAAACCATAATAGGAATTCTTTTTGTAAATCACCAGTTATTTCGTCATCCCAATTAATTCCTAATTTCCAAGCTTTCTGTAACATCAATTTAGGATAAAGCATTACTGGAGCAGTAAAACCAAAAGGATCAAAAATTTTATGAACTGCCGATAACATACTTCGCTTGGTAATCCTTTCTGTGTTGAAATCGTTTAGCCATTTCATGTTGACTTTTAATGTATCGGAAACCTTATCCCAAATCAGACCCAATACTTGAGTTTCCTTCTGGTTCGATGTTTCAGCGTGATCACCAGTGTATTCCCACTGCCTTAAATCAAAACCAGCATTTGCCATTATTTTCTTTGAGTCCGAGATAAATTTCTTTAGATCTTCTTCACTGTGCACACTAGTGGCGACATTGTCTACATAAAAACTATGCAAAAGTCTTTGCTTGAAACTTTCCTCAAAATTTGCACTATTTTTGATGTGATATTCAATTACTGATGATAAAAGAAAAGGGCTACACTTTACACCGAAAACGACTCGTGCATGCCTAAATACTTTAAGTTTCTTCTCTTTTAGATCTTTCCACCATAGAAATCGTAGGAAATCTCTATCCTTTTCACAAATGCTAATTTGAAGAAACGCTTTTCTAATATCAGCGGTTACACCAAATTTTCTTTCTCTGAAACGTAGGAGAATATCTGGAATAAGCTCAATCAAATTTGGGCCACACTGCAGACACTGATTTAAAGATGGATGGTTAGCCAACTTTGCTGAAGCATCGAAAACCGGACGGATAGGTGTTGTACTACTGGTCTCTTTAATAACTGGGTGATGAGGTAAGTAATTACCATAAGAGTTCACTTTGGTAGCAGGAACTTCTTCTATGATCCCCTCATTCAACCAGTCCATAAATATATTTTCATATTTTTCGTACATGTTCTTAGATAATAACTTAGAAGTTGTACTTTCCAAACGTCTTACAGCCAAACTCAAGTTATCTGGTAATACAGATGTGTCGTCAGCCCAAGGAAGACAAATTTCATAACGACCATCCTTGTTAATTTTTACTGTCTCTAAGAAATGTTCCTTTGTTTGACGGTCAATCTCACTTTTAGATTTCTTTTCTATAGTATCTGTTATTCTGATCAAGTCCAATCTCCATAAGTTTGAGATATCATCTTCATTTACGAACAAAGACGTCACCATCATTGCTAAATTATCTGTTGAGACTTCGGTGTGAGGCGCCTTGCCCATCAATGTCCAACCGAGGTATGTTTCTATGGCAACAAGACCAGATGTCAATACTTTTCTTTTGCCAGTTAACATCTTTCCCATAATATCAGCACCAATCAATATTTCGATAACTTCACGGCAATGACTTACATCAGATAATTCGATTCCATATCCTTTCAACTCTTTAATCCACGGACCATTAGTGACGGGTTGAATGTTTTCACATATAGTAATTTGATCCATCACTTCAAAATTACAGGTGAACTTCTCCTTCATATCCTTAACCTTTATTCTATAACAATTATGTTGGCATTCCTTTGTTGTAACTCCGCCAAACAATGAATGCATCATTTTTTCTTGACAAATGGGAGTATAATTCATCTCTTCTGCTATACTTTTCAAAATATAAGATTTTTGGGATGCTGAATCTAACAATAAACGAACTGTTTTTTGCTTGTTTTCGGAGATGAGTTTCACTTTTAAGGTTTGAAGGAATACTTTAGCACTTTCCTTATTAAAATTTGCCATGTTTACTTCACTACTGACTGAATTTTCTTCAACCTTTTCTTGTGCAGTTTTACCTTGCGAATCACGCAAATCGCACATCAAAGGCACATGCTTCTTAGAACAGATAATGCATCTTAAAACTGCTCGACATTTTTTCACTGTATGATTAGGTAACAAACAAGCGAAGCAGCAATTTTTATCCTTTACAATCTTTTGTATCTCAGTTAAACTCAATTTTCGAGCTGAAAAGCATTCAGAGCTCAAATGTTTGCCTTGGCAAAAAATGCATACTCTTTTGAAATCTAAAGCAGAAGACGTTGTCAATAAACCTGCAGCTGTCGATATCTTATTTCGCATATAGTCTGCACTTGCACTGTTTTTCCTTTTAGAATATTTATTATCTTCACGCTTTGTCAAACCGAAGCCCGCTACAGCTAAAGATATTCTCTCTTCACCTTCTACTTCCGTTTTCAAAAAATGCATCAGATTATTCAACCTTCCTTTAGCATCTGTATTAGAAGAAGAGAGATTCGAGCGATTCCAGGCCTTCAAAAAGTCTGCTGGGAAACAAGACTCAACCATAGGGTATAAAATGGAGGCATATTTATCAGTGGTAACACCTAATGTTTCTAGCGCCCGTAAATATGACTCAAGCTTATCATATAATGAAGTTAATGCAAATCTACCTTTTGTTTGCACAGATATTATCAATTTCAATAACTCTCGTACATACACTTCTACTAGAATATCTTCCCTGCCAAAACGAGCCTTTAAACTTTCCACTGCCTTTGAATAATTGGCGCCAGTTGGCGGGAAACTTTCAACAACTTCTCTTGCGCGTGAACCAGCGATTGTGGCTTGTACTAAATACTGGAACTTGTCCTCTGGGGCAATTTCATCATCTTTATCGATTTGTTCAAATTGGCTCCAAAAAGGCAACCAATCCTTAATTTCCCCGCCAAATTTCCTGAATTCCAGCTTAGGTAAAGTAAATTTTCGTCTCATAGTACTATTTTCATAATTACTTAAAATAGCATCAGTTTGAATTTGCCCAGATGATTGTATTCTCGCCAATTCTAAATCATGATTCAATCTTAATTTCTCTTTCTCCAGTTCTGCTTCTTTTTCCAGCTTTAATGCCTCAGCTTCTTTCCAAGCTTGTTCTTGTTTTTCTTCTTTCAAAGCTTGTTTTTCTTCTTTCAAAGCTTGTTCTTGTTTTTCTTCTTTCATTTTTCTTTCAGCTATAGCATTTTCTAAAATATCTTTCACAAATTCGGGATCCTTTTCATACTCTTTACTATTTAAAATCAGCTCTTTTAAGCTTGCTATTGTGAACGTCGAAGGCAAAGTCTCTCCAATCTCTTCGGCTACCCACTTCAAATCTTCTTTTTTAAATCCTTTAACGGTTTTAAACATGTTTTTAATCTTAATATAATCAAAATAATTTTACTTCACTTGAACGGTCCTGCCGCTATGGACTCCAGTATTTTTATGTAAAGCAACGGAATAAGCACCGCAAATTCCTAGCTTTTCTCTTACTAAATTAAACTGTATAAAAGCGGACGCCTATACTACTTATTTACACTTTAAAATTATTAAAATAGCATCTTTTATGCTCGTATAATAATTCCCTATAACATTAAACATAGTAAAATTATTCCTACGGTAAAAAGTAGTTCACTAAAATTAAGAACTCAAACTATATGAAAAAATGCAACTAACATCGTTGCTAACTTTATTCTGTTCTATTTCTTGAATTAAAAAACAAAACTGAGGATGCCACACGCATCACATAATCTTTACATTTTAACAAATTTTGAAGATAGCACGCGCTCATATTTTACATAAAAATTAAAAGCATTAAATTCATTTAACTCTTTTTTTTTTTCTTTGACATATTGTTGAGCACGTGAACTTACAAAAATAGAGGATAAATAATAAACAAATTTATACACTGAAATTGAAAATGGCTCAGTTATAACAACAAATCTTGTATACTTGCTCAGTTGTTTGCTCAATTCATTTTATAATTACGGGCTCTTGAAATATGTCCAACCTTTTTTTGATGATATTTTATTTTATAATCATCTCTTTCTTGGAAAATTGTATATTTTACTGAAGTTTACATTGTAATTTAGTGTGATCTCTCTTTATTTCACAGTATGACTTTGTTCACATGATTCTTTAACAAAAATGATCTATTAAGTAAAATCTGCACCCTTTTATATATATATATATAATAAAGATGATCTATTAAGCATAGTAGAAGCCAAGCAACAGATACAAGATCACTGAAACACCAATGACCAATAAGATTTTTAAAAAAAATAATAATAATTATCAGTGGATGAAATACACTAATGTAAAGAAACCAGATCTATTAATTAACAGCCTGCAAAACAAACGAATCAATAAAGTAACACAACAAATCTTAATTTAAAACCATAAACTTATCAAAATTAATGAAAAATCAACCCAAGAAACACAAGATAGGAAGAAGGAGGCAGGCGGCAAGACTTGTGACTTGCATGTGGGGTTAAACTAGTTTCACGCCGGCAACACTCCCCCAGCCTGCCATGACCAGAACAGGAACCATATGGATTTAAAAAAGCAAAATTTCAAAGCAGATGAACAACAATGAAACCACAAAGCAACAATGAAATTCACACACACACATATATATATATATATGTATGTATGTATATAACACCAATTTAATGATTAAATTCATTAAATTGGTGTCCATTGAAAACATTTTTCATGGACAGTTTTGCATATTACCTCAAAACTATGAGTACATTTTACAAAACAAAACTTTTCCTTAAATATCATTAAAAAGTATACATAGATTTCAAAAGGTAGCAAGTTTATTTGTTTGCTGTAGACAGTCTGCTTTCAATTGATTTCAATTCATTTGTGTGTAAAAAAAAAAAAAAAAAAAAAAAAAAAAATTCTATCACTGATCCTCAAAATTCCATTTGCTTTTATTTGTGTATTTATAACCATAATAATTCAAACAATTTAAATTATAACTTCTTTTGACTATTGTGGATGTTAAAGTTATAAATTCTTTTTACATTTCTGTTGTAGGCTCTAGAATATCTGAAAAAAGTAATAAATGATGACAGAGTGAAAATTTCAGTATTGTTTTCCTACCCGCCTCATCCTGTGTCGCCAGTTGATTCATTTGGTTACTTAACCCTAAAAAAGAGCATTCGTCAGATTTATAATGATTCCACAGTTGTGCCTTGTAAGTGTTATGATACTTTGCTTTCTTAGATATAAGATTGAAATTTCTAATAAATATTCAATGAAAATAATTTTTTTAAATTGAATATTTAGATTAATTTTAATTTAAAATAAAAATTTAAAAATAATATAAATATTGAATGTAACAAATGTAATAAATAAATTTGGTTCCATTTTGTAGTTCTGTAGTAATATTTATGTCAGTCAACAAGAATGTATAGGTCCAAAGATGTAGGAGCAAAGACTGATAGTCAACAATCAGTCTTTGCTCCTATATCTTGATAACTAAAAAACAAAAGAAGTATGTCCATAATAATGAATCAAATGAAATATTACCTACTAAAAATATGTAATGACGTGGATCATTATACAATAGACTAACAATGTCAACACTTTCATAAAGGGAAGGATGATACAACCAAGAATTGATTGTCCGCTGAAGATGTCCTAGTTGATGGATGAAAATGCTGCAGCATAGAACCAGAATGTTGAAGATAAATTTATTTATTATTAAAAGAACATTGTTAAGAAAATTATTGAAATTGAATATAACTTTTAGAAGTTTAAAACAGTTATTGAAACTAGAAACTTTAATAAGGGAAAACCTTGCCTCATTATGTTTCTGTAGTACTTTCTGCAGGGCGCCCCACTCTCCTTGGTGGCACATATGTTGTAGAAGCTTTTTACACTTTTGCTTGCTTGATATTTGGTATGCTAGGCAGCTCTTCCTAATAGGTGGTGCCACATTTTGTTAATATCTGCCGCTGCCTCGTTGAAATTACAAGAAATTAAATTGTTTTCATCAAACATTCACATTGAATATTCATCGAACAACATTTTCACGGCAGCATAATGAAGCAAGTAAGGTATTTTCCATTGTTAAAGTTTCTAGTTTAAATGCTTAAAGTTACATATTTTTAAACAGTTATTGAAATTTAAATCATTTGATGGAAAAGAAAGTTTACAAAGAGGAATTATAACCTGATTTTAAAAATTAAAATAAAAACACAAAAATGTCAAATGTAAACCACTATTATGAGCTGAATGTTTTAGAACCAATCTTTAAAGGAAAAATTACAGTGTATATGGAAAGAATATCAGTAAAGTTTGGCTTCATATAGACAAAAGTCCCCAGTGGCACATCTAAGTTAACTGCAACTTATTAGAAACAGAAATAAAATCTATCCCATTTCATAAAATACATATAAAAGCACTTAACTCTCTTTTTTTATGGGCTTTCAATTTATTAAAAGAAGATTTTGAAATTTGTTATCCAAATATTGTATTGACTTTAAAAAAACAGCCCATAAGGAGTCAAAATTTTTATGATGATGCACAAAAATGTTTACTTTCCTGAAAAATTGAAAATAGAGCTACAGTTAAGAATCAAAGCTACTAGTTAAAAGCAAACTGCTGCAAAAATGTTTTTTTTATATATACAAATTACTTATCAAAAATGGTGTTCAAAAGCCTGTAGGATTTTTTGTATTGGTTGTTCAGTTATATACCTCTTTTTGTAGCATGATTTTTTTTTTTTTAAATAAGCAGACTGTATAGAGATTTAGAATATTTTAAAATTTCTGTCTAAATGATATAAAAAATTTAAAAACAGAATTTTTAAAAATCTCTAATCAAACTGGTTTGCAAAGATTGATTTAGCTAAAGCCAGAATTGAGAATTTTATTTTTTCATGATTAGGTTAATGCTAAAAGACCTATGCAAAAATCTGTTATGAGAAATAAGAGTTAGTGAGAATTTTTTCTTAAAATGTTTTTAGTTTATTTTTTCTGTTCTGATCTAACAAACTTTCTAGAAATATATCCTCTCCAAAAGGTTTAAAAATCTTTACGTATTTGTTTTCTTCTAAAATAGGATATATAAGTAATGCATAGCTGCCAACCTTTCCGTTTTTTAAATGAATCTTCCGTTTTCAGATTTTTAATTGATTTCTTTCATTTTTTTATAAAGTCATGAATATCGTTCGTTAATAAAAAGAAACCCCATTAACTATCCGCGATTAACCGCTTCACGGAATGCTTCTGATTCCCAGTCTTTCTCCATCCACAACATAAATGTTAATATTGATTTTCAACTTACTTTGTGAGATTCTATAACATATAAAAAAAAATATGATTATTCAATATTTCTCGCTCATGTAATTATTTTTCTTCCCCTACCCCCCTACCCCCTCCTCTTTTATCTCCATCTAGTGACTGGTGATTAAACTTTCTGCAAAAGCCATTTGCTTCCCAGTCTTTCTCCATTCACAAAAAAAAAAAAAAAAAAAAAAAAATACTATTCATTTTAAACTTGTTTTATTGCAGTTATAATCCTATATAAAAGAAAATAAAAAAAAGTTGAATTATTTCTCATTCATGTAATTGTTTCCTCCACCCTCCCTCCCCAGCTCTAGCTAGCAATCAATGATCAAACATCCTTTGATATATCAATTATAAATAAAGGATCACTTAACCATGTTAAAATTTTAAACACGTTACATTAAAATCCTTTGACTAGCAGCATTATATATTTTGACACGCTAAACATTTTTCAATCTACAACAAAAAGAGCAATGTTTAAAAAAAAAAAAAAAAAAAAAAAAAAAAAAATTGCTTTATGAGATTCTAGAACCAATAAAATGATAGAAATGCTCAATATTTCTCACACATGTACTTATTTTTATTGAACTTCATTCTATTTGTTTTTCCCCAATATGTTTAAAATACATTTTGCATCACCAAACGTAGGTCTTATGCAAGATATTTAATATCAGTAACTGAAAATGTTAGGTAGGAAATGTACAATGTGGATTTTTAATACGTTATTGTGAATGTTTTCTCTGATCTTATAAACCTACCTAGAAAATGTTTAAGGACTTTATTATTATTCTTTTATTAATGTTTAAACTTGCTATAAAATATCAGATAGTTTGTATCAAAAATCAAATTTATCTTAAAATTGTTTAAAAATATAGTATTTTTTTAAATTTTCCTATTATAGAGTCGAAGTTTTCCTTTTTCTTCCTATTTTTAAAGCTGCAAAGTTGGCAGATATGGTAATGAAAGACTACACAATGAACTTCACTCTCAATTAGAGTCCTGTACGAGCAGGGTTTTACCTGACTCAAACCCAACAGATGAATATTAAACCAACCCAAAACCCGACAAAAGAAAAAAAAAAAAAAAAAAAAGAGAGGGAGAGAGAAAATTTTATCAACCTAAATCCATAATAAAGAATGAATAAAGAATTGATAAATAAAGAATAAATTAAGAATTGAACTCAATTTATTTTTACCCAAAACCCGAAAACTGAATGAAAATTAATTCATCTAAAAAAAGTCGTGCAAAACTTTTTTAAGTTATAAAATAAAGTAAATTTTCGCTGTCACACAATTGGTAAATCATTTTAAAAGAATTACAAATATTATTACTAATACCTAAGTTAAAAATTTCAAAATCTGAAAAAGGGATTAATAATAATTTTTAACCATTTATGATTCTTGTGTACTTCAAGTGTACAAAAATAGACTTCAAGTTTACTGTTTGTAGTTAATTGTTTAGAGCTTATAGTCTTAATAATAACAACAACAACAACAACTTGATGTTTCTTTCTAATTGCTTTTGTCCAATATATTTGTTTACTTAAATATCATAATTTGGGTACATGTATATTTAACAATGAGCATATACATAGTATGCTTACGTCAGTTACACAGTTATAATTATATCAAACAAATTTCTGCTTATTATGTTTTTTTTTTTACTTTCTTCTATATTCAATAGAAGAAAGTATTAGATTCGTAAAAATGTTTTACAAAAATTTTGTGGCGACTGTATCTCTGGAACTACTGCTTAGAATTATATTTAAATTTATATGTAGATGCACCTTGACATAAATTAATGCCTATCAACTTTTGGTGCCAACCGCTCAACAGGTGTCACTGCTATGCAGTGATTTCTACAATTTAAGGAGAGGTTATATCTCAGGTTCTATTGCATATAACGCGGGTGAAACTTTTCAGGGGCTACCCTTAAATTCAGGGTTTTTGAAAGTTTTGCTCTGAATTTCATGTTAAATTATTTTGTGTTTATATAATTTTCTCATTTTGAGTGTTTAATTTGCCTTATAATGTGTTAAGCACTCACAAAATATAACTTATTGTAGATAGCCATGTGATATATTATTAATAAATCTCTCCTATCTGCATGCAAGTAGCAATTTTCAGGGTTTTTACATGTTGGGTAGTTTCACCCCTGATATCAAATAAAACTTGGTATGTGAGAAGGCCATTATGAGTCATTATGCTGAAGTGCATATAAATTTATATGTTGATGCACTTTGACATAAATTAATGCCTGTCAACTTTTGGTGTCAACCTGCCCAACAGGTGGCACTGCTATACTGAAATTTTCCTCTATAATTGGAAGGCAAATTCTATGGCATATAACTGTACAAATCCTGATATATGAGATAACCATTATAAAAATGCATTTTTTAAGATGCTATTTATAGACAATAAAACTGTCTTTCTTTAGATATTTAGTGTTAGTTCTCTCTAAGATGAAAATTGTTTGCATTCATCCTGTTAGACAATTTTAATAAATTGTTTGCACTTAATGAATTAATATGGAAAATATAGAAGAAAGTCTTGTGGTGGCCACAACACACTAGTTTTTTAAAGTTGTTCTCCAGTCGACCTGACTTGTTAAAAACTAAACCCGACCTACAGAAAAAAAAAAAAAAAATCAGTCATCCCAATTCAAACTCGGCTTTATGCAGGGTTCTACTCTCTATACCTGTCTGTTCATCAGTTGGAAAATAAGTGATCATATTAACTAGTAGACTTTCTAAATACACTTGACAGATTGGTTATCTGTGATTTTTTTTTTTTTTTTTTTCGCTTTGTTAAAATGAAGTAATGTAAAAAGTTATTTTTAAACACTTTCTTTTTTTTTTTAATACTTAGTTTTACATGCACTTGAATTCAATGAGCAAATTATTCTAGTCCTACTTTCTCATTATGAATATGTTGGACTGTATGCATCTAATAATATAAAAGTTAATACTTTATTGATGGGTAATGCAAAGCTTTTTAGACATCTCTTCTGTATTTTACGTGCATTTTCTTTGTGCTGCCCTTCTCTTGAAAACAATATTTTATGCTCTACAGTAATATTTTTCTTACTTTTCTTTTTATTTACAGGTACTTTAATTGCGAACACAGACACCAAGTGGTACCTTAACCTGACAGATTCCATTTATCGTTTTGCCGTCACACGTATTGTGTTAAGTGATCTCAAAAGAATTCATGGTCATGATGAAAGAATAGGTGTAAAAAATTATATTGAACTGATAAATTTTTACGTCCATTTAATAAAAAATTCTGATGGAACAATTCAGCCTAAGCATATACATACAGATTTATAATATATTCTTCAAATAATCATACAATAAATTTAGATAATTTACTTGCAGATCTGATCTCGGTAAATGTATATTTTAAATTGTTACTGTGTTAGTCCTTCACTCTAAAAATTACATAGACAAAAAAAAAAAAAAAAAAAAAATGGGGGAAAAGAATTAAATACTTTTTATCAAATAATATCTTTGTTTAACCCCTTAATCTCGTAATTTTCAAGAAAACGGTTATAAAAAAAAAAAAAAAAAAACTGCCTATTTTTTTTTCTTTATTATTGTTCAAGAAAAATGTATAAAATAAAATGTACGAACTATATATGTATTCATTTTCAATTTTTGAAATTTATTTTAGCTTGAAATCAAGAACATTTAATTTTGCAGAATAACCAACTAGAGTTATTATGACTGAATGTTGGTTTTCCAGTACAGTGGCAGATCTGGGGGGGGGGCATTAAAATAATGCATTGAACAACCAATTATTTCTTGTGTAAATAGTTTATTTAGCCACATGAAATTGTGTTTGTGATTTGTTTTAAATCAATGTAATAAATATTTGAATTCATTTGATTGCAAATGACTGTATCCAAAAAGAATTTTATAAACTTGTATTTTAAATAATCTTCTAGACCATAAGGACTTTATTCCCTCTTGCCCCATTCATATACTAAGTGATATGTTTTTGTTTCTATCCATTTTTTTTTAAATATTGAAAAATTGAATAAACACTTTGTATAAAATACTGTTACATATGTATATTTTGTAATAAGTACGTTTGAGATTACTTTATAGTGCAATAAAGAGTAGTTATTACATTGTCTGTTTTATTTTATTCCTTCATCGGAGATATAAAAAGAAACGTTTACTTGTAAAAAGGTTTTCTCCCCCTCCCCTTCATTTACTTCTTTCAACCTAAAATAACTCTCTTCCCCATTTCCTTGGAGGATCAAAATTGGGATGCCATGTCTCCAGATCATCTTTTGTAATTTCAGCATGGTAGGAAGTAACCTCTTTAGTAATCCAGAAAATTGTTCTGTGAAATGAGGTTACGTAAGAAAAAATGAAGAATACTAAACAAAAAGGCAAGAAAATGATGATGATACTGATAATGCAAATGAAGAGTGGTTAAGTGTAGCAGAGGATGGTACAAAATTTAGTGATAATATTTCCATTAATAAAGACGTTGCGACATGCAATATCCTAAAGCATAGAAAAAACGTGCAATTTCAAAAAATAAAATAAGGGCAAAGAAACAGGATAATTTTCACGCTGATGACTCAATTATGGAGTTTAAAAATTCACGAACACACACAAATGCATATAAGCACTTGAAATTACAGAAAAAGACCAGAAAAATGTTGTAAATCTGGAAAAATGCCTGTTTAATTTATAAAACAAACAAAAAACCCTACATAAAATTTTTGATTTTTAAAAATAAATTTTACTTAATGTTCTACATCAACTCTTCTAAAACATCAACGTTCTAAATAACTCTTTTCCTTCTCCATGAAGGGTCAAAATTGTGATGGCATACCTCCGGACCATCCTCAAAGGTGAATTCCAGACAGTCTCCATTTGCCCATATT
The DNA here is from genome assembly GCA_963930645.1 of Salticus scenicus. Lineage (NCBI taxonomy): Eukaryota > Metazoa > Arthropoda > Arachnida > Araneae > Salticidae > Salticus > Salticus scenicus. The sequence continues at coordinate 15,979,379 of OZ005655.1, forward strand.
GTAGTACTAGAGTAATGTAAAACCCAACCAACCTCACTACTCAAACTTACGCTGTTTTAGGTGAACAGGAATCATGCAGATATTGTAACATGTGTGTCTATAAATTACTGAATACGGATCGTGTGTTGTAGCTTGGAGAATAAGTTATTTTACTTTGTGTAAAGAGGAGAATGGATGCATCCAGTATGGCCAGCTACTACATTTTTTCACATTCCTGAGGCTGAACCTACGCCAGTGCCAAGTGTGTCTGACGTAATTATGGCATTTGAAAATGCATGAATTCTTTTATATGCACATGAAAATCCAGAAAGGACCAGAAAATGTTGTAAATCTGGAAAATCTCCATTTTATTTATAAAATGAACAAAAAATCGAACATAAAATTATTGATTTTTAAAAATAAATATCACTTAATGTACTACAACTTCGATTTATTTCTTTGACAGTTTGGAGAGTAACAAATTAGTTTTTATTAGTAGTATACTGAATGTATTGTGTGTATTAATCCATAAGCATTGTTTCACCGTATTTTGACTTTAACCCGCATTCGTTGTTTTCCCCGCTTTCATAGTTTTTTTTTTTTTTTTTTTTTTCACGCACCCCATGAAAAACGATGGATTGAAGTTCTACTTATTGGTATATAATTGAACTGTTGCTGCTGCACTTGTAATTAAACATGGCTTGAATTTGTCTTGATGATGCCCTGATAAGCAGGGCAAAAAGATTTGACAAGATTAATTTTTGTAATTTTTAATGATTTAAATTAAATTTGTCTTTCTTTGTACATGTTTTAAAGTGTAATTTTTATCAAATTATTAGTTTTTTACAATGACGTAGTTTCTAACTATCTCTATGTGAGATGTGATTTCATATAATTTAACTGTCAAATATATTGTATCCCCAAAATGATGTTTATTATTATTTTTTTTTTTTACTTTTTCTTGCCCATATATAATACAGAAAGCAGTTTTTGTTGAATTGTTATTCAATTTTTAACTGCATATGCGTAAGCATTATTTTTTTTCCCCGTAATTTATCAACTAAATGTATTGAAATACTTATATAAAAATTCAAAAAATTATCAATAGAATGAACTGAATTTCATTCCCCTTCCCCTACGGAAATGGAAAGAAAAAAATAGGAAGTTTTAATCAAAATTTTGTTTTAATCCATTTAATGGTTATAGAGGATTCATACTCATCAGGGAAAATAAAAATTCATTGGAAAAACATGTTTCCTTCCTCTCAAATTATATTTTCCTTGTTTAGCTTCATATCGAAATTCAAATGACTAAGTATCATGAAAATATGCATGTAAACAATGATTTCTACCTGAAATTTTATCATGATCGGCAATAACATGACATATAATGGAAGTAGATGTATTATCTCCTCTCTAGAGGAGAATTTTTTTGTAATGTGTTGCTAATATTTTCTTGAAAATTGCGAGATTTTTTTCCCCCTTATTTGAGTATGAACCCTGTTATATAGTGTTCATCAAAAATAAATATGGGGGAAAAAATATCTTTTTTAAGAACTGAAATTCAGTTCATTTTGTTAACAGTAATTTTTCAAATTTTATACTTGCTTACAGTTTTTATATAAATTGCTCAACACATTTGGCTAGTAAATTGGTTCATGTCACGTGATTCATCTTGAACCATGGAAAGCTAATCCTTCTAAATTAAGTACATGAAAAAACCTTTACTAACTTCGTTGTTTGCCGTAAACTTTTCCATCGGGATCCCGATTCTCGTCAGACGGCCTCCTCTGTGGGTGACTTGAACTGTTGTGCTAATCCTTCATCCATTGAATCAACACTAATTTATCTCGTTGATTTCTTCTTTCTGGTTTGATTTTCATTTCTTCCTGTGTCCGATAACTCTTCACTTCATGCTGTCCTTTCATCAGGTGTTGCCAAACCGTTGGAATACTACTATGCTCTCGGTCATTTAAGGAATGGCTGTTAATGATTACTTCTATTGCTTGGCGTTTGAGAGCATAGTAATGGTTATTTGTAGGGGGCTATTTTTTGAGTGTTAATTGTTTTAAGGTTAATAGGGTTATTTTTATGGGAAGTGGATAAAGCTGTGGTTATTCTGTTAAATTTTAAATCGAAGAGGTGTCCTTTTTCCTGTTTGTTAATATAGTGTTTAGTCATCCCTATGTAACAGGCTTTTTTTTTTATTATTATTTTCATGTTCAAAATTAATTTTGTAGATACCTGAGGGAGGTGAATTTAAAATTGATTGGGTCTTTTTCATTACGGAGAAGTTGGAAAATATTTTTGTTTGGTTTTATAGGGATCTTAACATTAAGTTTTTTAGCTTCATTTTGTATTTTTAGGCTAGCACCGTTACAGAAAGGAATGGAAGTGGTGAAAGAAGGTTTAATTTTTTGCACGTTATTAATGGTATTTAAAGTTTTTATATGTTTTTTATAAAATTTTATCCACAAGATTTTTACTGTAACAGGATTTTTTTGCGATTTCTTTGACATATTTAATTTCTTCCTTTAGTAATGTTTTGTTAGAGCAGACAGTGATGGTGTGGTTTATATAAGAACTGAAAGCTGCATATTTGTATGAAAGGGGTTGCATTTTTTATTTATAATTTCGTTATTATTGTAGGTATTACTTTCGTAGGTTTTCTGTAGACAGTAGTGATGATAGAATTATTTTGATTTTTGATAATACGGACGTCAACCCCACCAACCTCCTAAATGATCCTAATAACTTAGATAATAAAATAAAATTTACAATTGAAATAGAAACCAACAATAGCTTAAATTTCCTTGACGTCCATATTATCAAAAATCAAAATAATTCTAGCGACACCATAGTCTACAGAAAACCAACCGCTAATAACGAAATTATAAATAAAAAATGCAACAAAACATTACTAAAGGAAGAAATTAAATATATCAAAGAAATTGTGAAAAAAGACAATTACAGTAAAAATCTGGATGTGGATAAAATTTATAAAAAATGTGAAAACTTTAAATACCATTAATAACGCACAAAAGAGTCCTCCTTTCCCCACTTCTATACCTTTCTGTAATGGTGCTAGCCTAAAAATAAAAAATGAAGCTAAAGAACTCTATATTTACATGCATATAAAACCAAACAAAAATATTTTCCAGCGTCTCCGTAACGAAAAAGACCCAATCAATTTTAAATCCACCTCAGGTATCTACAAAATTAATTTTGAACATGAAAATAATAATTAAAAAAAAAAAGCCTGTTACATAGGGATGACTAAATGCTATATTAACAAACGGGAAAAAAGGAACACCTTTCCGATTTAAAATTTAACAAAATAAACACAGCTCTATCCACTTCCCATAAAAATAACCCTATTAACCATAAAATAATTAATACTTTTCAAAAAATAGTCCACTACAATAACCATTACTATGCTCTCAAACGTGAAGCAATAGAAATAATCACTAACAACCACTCCGTGAGTGACAGTATTATTCCAATGGCTAGGCAACACCTGATGAAAGGACAGCACAAAGTGAAGAGAGCAGTGATGCCAGATGGTCGAAAATTATTTCCCCCACCAAGTCTTCAAATTTCCCCAAATCAGGTTTTTTTTTTTTTTTTTTTTTGAAAAAATCCCCAACTTAATTGTAAAGGGGAAAAAAAAAATTTTTCAAAAAAAAATATCAAGCAGATTTTTATGATTTAAACTTAGATTTTTCCCTAAATGAAAGCAATTTTTGAAAAAAAAATTGTATGTTGTGAATATTGACAGAAAGTTGAAGAACTCTCCAAATTTGTCCCCAAAATTGTCCCCAGAAGCCTCAAAAATCCCCAATCTGGCATCACTGAGAGAGTTATCAGACACAGCAAGAAATGAAAATTGTTGATATAGTTAAAGTTTTTAATTATGAAATTAAAATTAATTATAAAGGTATAAATTGTTAAGTATAATAAAATATTGTTCCTATAAATATAAATGTTTTCCCAAATCTCTTATAAAATTTAACTCACTTTACAATATTGTTTTTATAAGTTATAATATTGCCTGTGTTACCTGCAGTGGTTGTCAGTACTGCTGTTCTACAGTTTCTTTGTAAACAAAGAAGATGGCTGCCATGCCATGGTGGGTGTTTCCATGCAGAGCTGACCTGATGTACTGAATCATGTGTTAGCTAGTGGTTGTGAGTTAACTGCATGCTATAACTGTATGAACTGTTAATTTTTTAACTGCAAACTTAACTGTTTTTCTTCTTTAGTTCCCGAGTAGGTCTTTAAGTGTGACCTACATCTGTTTTGATATAGTATTTATGTGCAGGCTGAAGAGTTGGAGCTGGTTTTGTTTAGATAGTGCCAACATGTATTAAAGTTGAATTAGTCTTTAGCTCAAGTTGGGCAAATGGAACAAGCTGTCAACCATGTTGGTTTTATTATGAAGTAAATTGGCTGCCATGTTGTTTTCAGTCAGAATGCAAGCTTCAGCTACCATATTTGTTTCATGAAGATGGCTGCTGGTCAGCCTATGATAATTATAAAGATGAGCTTATCTTTTAATTTATTTATCTATCTTTATATTAACTTGTTCATTATTGTAATAAATTAATATTTATGTTAAAAGTCCAGCCTGATAACTTGTTTTAAACATCACTTCAATTTGTTTACATTCTGAAACATCAAGTAGACAGGTGCTTATCCCTAACAAAAATCAAACCACACGGAAGAAATGAGTCACTTCAAAGCAGCAAGGTTTATGCCTACCAAAAGTTTAAAGTGAGTTCTGCATACAGCTTCCTCTGAAACATTATCCTTTGAATTCAACAGTAGTGCTGATATCTACTGAACAGAGAAGGAATAAAAAATCTATTATAATGAAAGAAAAAAACAGTCGAACCTCGTTAAAGTGAACTACTTTTAATATGAACTGTTTCCACAATCCCCACCAAAAGGAAGATTGATTTAGTTATATGAAGATTAGTTACTGATAGCATGAACTACTGATAACAATTCCCCCCCCCCCTCTATTCATGTTAGCAAGGTTCGCCTGTATTAAAAAAATGTGTTTAAAAAAGTTAAATGTTTGGTTTTAGAGCAAAACCAGTGGACATTAAATTGTTAAATCATGCTCTTGTATTATTGTTCTTTTTTCACACTAATTTTGGCTGCAATTTTCACAATGAAAGATTTACTTAAAACAAAGTAAGAGGGGGGGGGGCATACAAAGCAATAAAAAACACTTAATTTGTTAATACTTTTATTTATACACTTTTGAAAGGCATTAAATACAATAAATAATTTTACACAAACAATATTGGATGGATTACAAGATATGCTTATTCGAATCTTTAAAAATATGAACATCTTTTTATATTACAGGTAAATTTGACAGTTAATCTGTTGCTCCCAAGTAGTTATGAATTAGACAGTTATACATCATAGAAACTTTAAAGGCTACCTCTAATAATAATAAAAAACAGTAATTCAGAGATAAAAAAAATTCTGAATATAACTTGTATTTTTGTCAGTGCAATTTGGCAAATTTGAGATTCTTAATATTGAATATAAAATAAAAATTATAAACGTTACTAGGTATTCATAACTAAGGAAGAACAAAATGTTATCAGATCTCTTTCTAAATATAAAAAATTCGAAACTGATAAAAAATTAATATCTAATATTAGTAAAGAAAAACAATTTTCTAATTGCATCAATTTATAATTCACATAAGTAATCTAAAACACGTATTTAATAAGAGAAAAAAGCAATCAAAAGCTTTTTATAAATATATGAAATTATACTCGAAATATTAATGTGTATAACCAATGACCATCAGAAAAAGCATTTATATATATATAAAAAATTTTAAGTGAGCAACATTTATTATTTTTTTTATTTTTATGGGCAAACTCTTGGGAGGGGACTCCCAATTTCCAACACTCAGTTTCTACTGAAAAGGGGATCCTTTTTTTAAAAACCTTAAAGCAGTTTCAGGCTTTTAAAGCTGTTTTTATTTCAGTATTTACTTTATGGTAGTCTTAATACTGCTGAAAAGTAAGAACTTTGTGAAAGAACACCAAAACTTCAAAAACACAAGAATTATTGAGAAAAATAACTGACTGTTTTTTTAGAGGCAGCAAAAAAGAAAAACACTAGTGTTGTATGAATGCAGTGACAGATACACACAAGCTTACTTTTTTTTTTATGTGATGAAGGGTTGTAATTTATTATTTTGAAGTGAAACAATTTTTTTTTTTTTTTTATTCATAGTGTTTCTTTCCAGAATTCTTACTTTTTATCTTTCAACACCAATTTTCAGTGCACAGTAGTACAACCATAATACACAATACGATTTTACATAGTTTTCTATGAATTATTTTATGCAATTGTATTGTAAACATATTTTTAACTTCAGTCAAAAAATAATATTTTACTAATATTTAAGTTTGTGTGAGTAAAGATAGTATACATATAAGTAATGGTTAGATATTCTATAAAACTTATTAGCACATCAGAATTAATAATTTACATGAACAAAGGCAACCATAACCTCTTTGGTGGGTACAATAATGCAATATTAATCACAAAATGCTTTTTAGGATAATTTTATGAGATAATCTCTGAAAATATTTTGAAACAGCAGAAGGAAAAAAAAAAAGTGCTTACAGAAAGGGTGACAAATTTAAGCAAATTGTACAAGTTTAATCATTAATTTTACATAAATGAAGTTATAATACAAACAATATTCTTTTTTTTTTTTTTTATACAACATTAATGTATTTTGGTAAAGTTTCGTGTACATAGAGATATTTAGTGTACATATTTGACAAAAATGATGCAACTACAAAGCTAACGAATTTTGCACATTGTTTAATGATACTAAACGAATAAAGGTTACAGAGGAAATACTATATAAAAATGCATTAAATAAAATACCCCATGGTTACATTTTTAATGCTAATCCCACTTTAAACATTAAAAGGTTATTACAGCCGAGATTTTATTTTAAGAAATATTACACATTGTTTAATATACAAAATAACTACTTACAAATATAGTAGAAACTTAATATGTGAAAATAAATAGTAATAATATAATCTATATATTGATAAAAAATAGTTCTGATCAATACAAGGCTGTAGGAACCAACTTTTAAACAGTACTTTTTCAACAATTCAATGCTTTTCTTGTATGAAAACCATTTATATTACAACACAACTTGCATAAATAAGGCCTTTAAACAGACTAACAATGTCCATGGATTGTAATATTCTACACATGAAGTTTATCTTTGTTATAAAGAAAAACTTTCCTTTGCAGCTGATCTTGGACACATTAAACACTTTGTTGTACTTTTTGAAATCAATGGAAAAGTTATTCAGAAAAAAAAGAATGTTTGATCTCTAGTATTTTTCTCCAACTCATTTGCTTTCAACAGTCCTGGAACGGAGTGTACGAGGAGTACCTACAAAAATTAAGGTTATATATAAAGAATTTATAGCAACAGTGCAACAAATTTTACTTTTACTCACAACGCTTTGCACAAATCACATTGCTTTTTAAAAACCTCTTTTTTTTGTACTTAAAGCAATTATTGATATTGATCTTAATTTCCTTATCATATTATAAAATTAAAACTGAAAATTTTCATGAATGCCAATGTTTTCACACATTTTGATGTATTTGGGGGGGGGGGGGAGAGATCGATAAAATTGATACATTGAGTGTCTGTAGGTCAGTCAATTTGTATATGTGTATGATTTTGTAGACATTAAGTAGAGACAAATATTTATGATACTGGTATGAACATTAAGGTACATCAAGATTCTACTTTAAAAACTTTGCAATTTATTTAAAATAAAGGATTCTTCACAACATGGCAGAATAGGGCAATATTTTGCATAAACTTGTGTTATGAGGTTTTGACACAAATACCAAATAAACAATAATAAAGATTTTGCAAAACTATTAAGCTTTAAATGTGTGTGTGGGGAGCGAGATAAAAACATAAAAACTCATAACATATTATGCAACACAACACATTCAAACATTGTAACATATAGTATTAAAAGAAAAAAAAAAAAAAATGCAAAAATTGTTTGCAGTTCTAAGAATTATTCAATAAATGACTTCTAGTCAAAGCACCAAACAAGACCTTCCTTTACAGATATTTATACATTATAACTATTCACAAATAGTAATATTTTACAGAAATAAAAACTGTCTTCTTAGCTTTCATCTCAGGAATAAAGTTGCCCATGTGTATGTGAGTATGTCCTCATATTTTCCCATAGAAATTGGTGATGTATATATCTATATTTTGTACACAGGTGTATCTTAAGATCTGGTCATGTATGAAATCCGATTTGTGATTTCGCTTAAGTTATTTTATGGTTTTCTGGTCTGACAGCTTCTTCTCAAATCTGTGATATGCTATGCTTAACAGTTAATGTACATTTACATGTGAAAAATGAAAGTGGGAAAGCATTATGAAATCAGTGTTGCATTTGATTTCAGATTTTTGTCAAATCAGTGCGAAATGACATAGTTAAAGGACAATATACATTTAAGGTAATGCCACCAGTGTTCGTCACCCTAAAAATCTGCACCAGTAGTCGTCACCCTCTTAAAAGAATTGTTAAAGTAAACGTTTAATAATCTATGAATTTGAATCCACCAAAATGAATTAGATTCTCCAAAGCTTTCTGCTTTTCATCACACAAAAAGTGTCATTTCAAGTGTTGGAGAAGAGTAGAAGGAAGCAAAATAAGTGAAGTATGCGTTAAATGACAATTGGATTGAGTCAATGTAAAGCAAATGCCTAAGGAAAGAGGTATGCATTTCTTGATATATTTTGTTGTTTGTATTTGACATTGTTCATAAAGCATTGTATATAATGTTTATGAAATGTAGAATACGATTTATGTGAGATTGTTTTAAAATTTAACATAAAGATTTTTAAAGTATAGCGGCTAGTGGTGCATATTTTACCATTGTTCATCATCCCTGACGAACACTGGTATTTTAACATTTTTGATAACTGGGTAACTTTTTTGATTAAAAATACTATATTTTCATTTAAAATTATGATGGTATAGTGTTTACTTTGATTGGACTACCAGCACCAGTAATCGACAGGGATATTTTTAAATCTGAAAAGACGTATTTTGACCCCAAGAACATGACCTGTATTGCACCTGTAACTTTTATCTAGCTTGTTTAAATAAAGTCAATCATGGTAACTTTATTTCACTAAGACTGACATCAAACCACTTACAGTTTTTCATTGTAATTTGCTGAAAAAATTAAACAATGGCACATAAATATTTATAAACAGCCTTTTCTAGTTTTCTACTATATATTTTAGAAAAACAGACATGATTACTCTATACATCTGTCTAGTGCATTTTAAATTTTCATGATGTAATGCTTTTGCGAAGATGTATTTAAGTGATTTTTTAAAGTTGCTTCATAGTAATTAGTTATAAACTGTAAATATCATTTAAGCACCTTATTATGCATTTTATATGTTTATAAGTTTTTTATTGATCGGGATTAATTAATTTTAATACAGATATATTTCGAAAGTGATAAAATAAAAAGGCTTAATTTCATAATCAGCATAACTTGCGAGTCCTTTCAAAATTATACTAAGCCTTTTTGTTATGTTAGATACAGGTGAATAAGAATTTTTACAGAAAATATTAAACAAAACATTTCTTAAGCAAGCTTTCTATTTATATATTATATTACTTACGTAAGATAAATAAATGAAATGGAATTATTATTATTATTATTATTATTATTTTTTTTTTTTTTTGGAGGGTGGTGAGAGAGGAAATATTCAATTGTATCAGCTTAATTGGTCCCTATAACATTAAAAAATATTATATGAAAAGAAAGCTTTACAAATACAGAGCAGAAAAGCAGGTGGGGTAAGAGAGCAAGTAAAGACTATGGGTAGAAAAAGAAACTTTTTTCGTTTTAACTCGCTCGTATGTCATATATAAAGTCAGTCAGTGAAATTTAAGAATTATTAAATATTATCAGTATTCAAACAATTAATTTGATCGAAAACAAAGACCACCAAATCTTATATATATAAAGATGATCTATTAAGCATAGTAGAAGCCAAGCAACAGATAGAAGATCACTGAAACACCAATGACCAATAAGATAAAAAAAAAAAAAATGATCAGTGGATGAAATACACTAATTTAAAGAAACCATATCTATTAATTAACAGCCTGCAAAACAAACGAATCAATAAAGTAAAACAACAAATCTTAACTTAAAACCATAAACTTATCAAAATTAATGAAAAAAAAACCTAAGAAACACAAGGTAGGAAGAAGGAGGCAGGCGGCAAGACTTGTGACTTGCCTGTGGGGTTACACTAGTTTTATGCCGGCAACACTCCCCCAGCCTGCCACAACCAGAACAGGAACCATATGGATTTAAAAATGCAAATTTCAAAGCAGATGAACAACAATGAAACCACGAAGCCACAATGAAATTCACCGATTGATCACATTGTGTTTAACAGTATAATTAGATATATAAGATCAAAGGACTATATTCTTTGCCTGTCTAGCATATATAGCCTGTCTAGCATATTTGCCTGTCTAGCATATACATTAGTTGAAAGATTAAAAAAAAAATTAATGGGAACTGTATTTTAAAAATTTCGGATTTTGTATAAGTCTTTTAAAAAGTTTAAACTTTCTTATAGCTCTTATTTACATAAAAAATATTATGTTATTTATATATATATATGTATTTTTTTTTTTTTTTTTTTTTTTTTGTGGCTCAAAATCACTCATAATAGCAGAGCAAAACTGAAACAGATAAAAATATCATTTTTTGAGTTTATGGAAGAAATATTTGCTAATTACAATAAGACTAAATTAAAATTTAGTCTATATTTTCTCATTCTATGTAAAAAAATATCAAAATATTTTGAGTATATATTTAGGAGAATGGAAATAGTAAAATGTTGATCAAAATTACCCTGATTGACTTATTCTTAAATAATTAAAATTGTAAGATGCAGATCCATAATATTTGATGTCAATAGTTTGATGTGTAAAATAATGCTAGCAGGCGTTTCTATTGCACCCGCACATAGTATAAGAAGATTTTATGAAAATCTTTCGTCTAAGTGTTGGATACATATGACCAACACACACTTTAAAAATTACCTTTGTCAAATAATTTATAGCAGAGTTATGCATAGAAATATGTTTTTGCTCCCCTTCCCCAAAATTTGGTCGGAAAGAATTATGCAAAATTCATTTATAGTGTGTGTTGGGTAAGCATAACCAATCAACACATAAAAAAATTGCTTTTCTCACATAATTTGGATCAGGATTACTCTTGAAAACGTGTTTTTGCATCCACCCCACACTTAATGGGGGAGGAGAAGCGAAATATTTCACAAAATTCCTTTATAGTGTGTGTTAGGTATGCATAATCAATCCATACTTTAAAAAGATAATTGCAAGATAAAAAGAACTTTTTATATTCTTTGTTTTTAAATTTTCTGTTGAAACATAAATGCTACCAAAGGATGCGGGGACCCGAAACAGTTCGCTAAAAGTATTTAAAAATGCATTGTCACCGTATTCTGGGCTCTTTCAAAAGTTTCAAGTGTCTAGCTAGTCGGGAAGTTATATGATTGTTGAATCATATAAACGCTACTGAAGACAGTGGGGACCCGAAACAATTGGCTAAAAGTATTAAAAGAATGCATTGTCACCGTATTATAAGCTATTCTGAAAGTTTCAAACGTCATGCTAGTCGGGAAGTTATATGATTGATGAATCATATAAATGCTACCGAAGGCAGCGGGGACCCGAAACAATCGGCTAAAAGTATTTTAAAAATGCATTGTTATCATGTTTTGAACTATTCTAAAAGTTTCAAATGCCTGGCTAGTCGGGAATTTAGTTAAATAAATTTTCTATTGAATCAATATAAACGCTACCGAAGGCAGCGAGGACCCGAAAGAGGTGGCTAAAAGTATTTAAAAAAAAAAAAATATGCATTGTCACCGTGTTCTGAGCTATTCTGAAAGTTTCAAATGTTTAGGTAGTCGGGAAGTTAGTTAAAAATCAATTGCAAGATTTGTACTGAACAAACAAGAATACGAGTTAATAAAAACATGGTAAAATTAATCTTACTGCGATAATTTGGAGCAAAGTTACACTTGGAAATGAGATTATTCCCTCTCCTGCAACTAACCCTCTGCTTTAAGTAAAGATATTTTTAAGGACGAATAAAATTTTGGAGGACTTTTCTTAAAAGCAATCAATTTTTAAAATCTTTTGCATGTGAATTTGTTTTATTCACAAAATTGTGCTCAATAGTTTGAATTTTACCATTTAATGTTTTGTGTTTTAAACCCTAAGAATGGATTTAGGTTCTAAGTATGTGCCAAAGATGTTTTGCGTCATTCTCATTAAATTTTCTAAAAGCACAATTAAAATCAAATTATTCAGTGAACTGTTACATTTTATTTACATGACATGACCACTAGTGCAAACACCTGACGAGTACTGGTGAAATTCATTTTTCAAGTGACGAACACTAGTACATTTTTATAGGTTCAATTATTATTATTATTATTTTAATTTGGCTTAATGTATTGAAAAATTGAAAGTGTCTAGCAACAACTAGAAGAATCAGTGTATATAACAGACCAAAGTATAATATTGATACACGAATACTACACGAATACCACCACACTTTAGAATGTGGAAAAAGAGAAAAAATGCTAAAAACCCATAGAAATAGCATGGGACGAAAACCAAAAAAACTAAGTGTGTTAAAAAAAAAAAAAAAAAAAAAAAGGCTCACACCAGAAGTAAAGGGACAAAATTGACTACAAAAAGACATTGAAGAGCGGGAACGGGCGGGCTGGGGCGTTAAATATAACGACCAGGATTAATATGTCTCGCCTAGTATTCCTCTTTCATTATATTGGGCCTCATTACATCACTCATTCGGATAAATCAGGCTTTTTTTTTTGTCCCCCGACAGGCGCGTTGTAAACAATGGATTGCACTATAAATATATCTGTACTGATAAGTATAACTGATTTAAGTCCAAAAATGTCGATTTTGAGTTAAGTACATAGTCAGACTCAGAAAAAAATTCTCTATCGATTGGTATAAAGGATTTAAATCCATGTCATTTAGTCTTTGAGAAAATCCATTGGTAAAAAAAGATTTGAGTTAGAAATTTAGCATTAATCTTTAGTATAAAATATTTAATTCAATTTTTCCTCTTTATTAAATGAACACTGATAATCACTGAATGGTATAAAGGGTATAAAATCAACCTAATCCCATTTTCCTAATCGATTCTTCCGATTCGTTTTTAATTAGTTTAACTTTATTTTTTGTCTCCTGAAATATCACGAATATGGACTTAAATCCTTTATACTTATCAGTACAGATATATTATACAGAGAAATATATACATGTATGCAGAGACACACACATTATATATTGTTATAATAACATTTATAGTTAGTTAAAAAGAGGACTGATAAGAAAATTAATTTGAAAAAGAAAAAGGTATTTAATTTTACTATTGTGTATGCGTTGTGTAGCGTACCACTTTCAATATCGGGCTCGGGCGGGCTCTGATCACACAAAATTTTACGGGCTCAGTTCAAAAATGTTTCGGGCCCGGATTGCCAAAATAGAGCCCGAACTCACCTCTAATCTGTACATACTTTTTAACTGTATATATTCCTTTGTATGGTTTAACTTTCAAGGTACTGTGTCTATGTGGTTGCAAAATGGACAGATAAACTATTGAATTCACATTGTGTTAAAGACAGGGTTCCCACTCAATTTCAAAAATAAAATTCTCTGACTTTTCCCAGGTCTATTTTTACAAAATTTGGTTTGCGACATAAAAAATAGCTCACAGCATAAAACATAACTCGTGACATAAATTGAATGCTCAAAAAGCATTTTCCAGCTTTATATCATCATTTTACCAGGTTTTTGGGAAATATTTATTGGGTTTCTCGGAAAGTAATTTCGTTTTTCTCAGTAGAGGACTTAATTGTATTTTTTTCACACCATCTTCACAATTAAGCTGCATTACCATTATATATTGTGACAGCTGATATAGCAAGGCTTGCTTGTGCAAAAGTTTGTTTTACAGGTATTTTGTTCAATAGGTTTTGATTGGTGCCCTATCAAATAAAGGAAATCAGAAGTGATATTTTCAGCATACTTTGTTTTTGCCATCAAAAAGGTGAAAATACAGTTCAAACAAGGAATAAAGTATACGATGTGTATACAGAAAATTTATTTAAAGAACGCCAGTGTCAAAACTGGTTTACCAAGTTTTGTTCCGGCAATTTTGACATTGAAGATGCATTACGTTCTGGAAAACCAGTTTATGCTAATGAAGACAAAATAAAGTATTGGCTTATGAAAACTGCTAAATAACTCGTGAGATCACTAAGAAACCGATCAAAGTGGAGAATATATAATTCAATAAAATATGTATACAATATAAGAAAATCATCTTTCATTTTCAAAGGAAAAAACGAAATTATTTTCCAAACAACTCAATACAATTTTGCCTGACTTTCTTCGCTAATTTCAGATTCCTGACTTAAGATTCTCCTTGACCTGCGGGAACCCAGTAAGAATGCTTAACATTAACAAAAATGCAATTCTAGCAATTTCTAATTTTAACCCTTATTAATATATCTGGATATTTTTATGTAGTCTGTAAATCTTAACGCTTAACAGACCATATTATATAGAAAACATTTTTTTAACATATGGATAATAAATACCAATTTCATTATGCTTTGTGCAGTATAAAGTTATTTAAATACGATATGTAAAATGCATCTGATAAAAAGCAATGCATTGGCTTATCTTTTGGGTATTCCCATACACAAACCAATTGTGCTGTCTATACTACTTTAAAAATAAAGTATTAAAATTGGTTTAAATATCAAATTCCATAAGACCTTAGAGGAGAGGGGGAAAAAAACAGATGTATAACAGTCTCAAAATAGATGCACTAACATATATATGAATAAATATTTCTGTACTGATAAGTATAAAGGATTTAAGTCCATATTCTTGATTCTTCAGGAGAAGAAAAATAAAGTTATACTAACTAAAATCTAATCGGAAGAATCGATTAGGAAAAGGGGATTTCGTTGACTTATACCCTTTATACCATTCATTGGTTGTCAACCTTCATTTAAAAAAGGGAAAAAACTGAATTAAATATTTTATACCATAAATGAATGCTAAATTTCTGACTTTAATCTTTTTTTACTAATGGATTTTCTCAGAGACTAAATGACATAGACTTAAATCCTTTGTATCAATCAATAGAGAATTTTTTCCTGAGTCTGACAATGTACTTAACTCAACATCGACATTTTTGGACTTAAATCCTTTATACTTATCAGTACAGATTTATTCATTTCATTTTAATCAAAAAGTAATACATGAGTTTGGCGCTACTGAGCATGAATTAGATAAAATCAAAATTTTCAGTATTCAATAAGGGACCTATCAACAACCTGTTTGTTAAGTGAGGCTATAAAAATATTTCATTCAGTTAAAACATGAATTATATTTATATATTTTTTAAATAAAAGTTATATTATCTGTATAAATACAACTTTACTCACCTTGGAAAATATTAGATTTGGTCTTACTGGGTGAAAAAGAGGCATTGTCTTTATACTGAAAAAAAGAAAAAAACATTTAAACTTAAATATTTAAAAAATCAATGATAGCTGTTATAATGAAAATGCACCTGGGCCAGACGACTGGCATTGAAAAATAATGGGTAAAAACCTATATGAATAAACATTTTAAAATACAAAATCTTTCAAAAATTGTTTCGGATCGAAATAAAACACAGCCCTTTGTCAGGTGAACAAAGTAGGCATGAGTGCTGCAAGACAAAGCAGCAATTTTTTATAACCCTGTGCCTATTTTTTCACCTGACGAAGGATCGTGTTTTATTTAAATCTAAAGTAATTGATTCAAGTTTTTTTTTTTTTTTTTTTTTGCATTTTATGGTGTTTAACAAGTAAAAAACTAGTTGGCATAGGTGGACTCTGCTCAGTTCCCCATCATATTTATGTTCTCATAAATTTCTAGTGCGAGACATATTATAATCATGTTAAAAGAAATGAATTTGACCAAAGCTTGATATTATGACAGAATGAAATCCCCGCCTAATAGGCTATCCACCGTTCACTTCGATATATATATCTTATTCTAATCTATTAATTTATTTTATCAGGGTCAATTCCGTTGTTTAGTTTTCATCCTACTATTTCCAATGCAATAATCCTCAAAATTCATATTTATATGAAAAATTTACAATTTCGCTATGTTGATAAAATCGTAAATTACGAATGATTTACGAAATTTTCCTATTAGAATATTTGCATTCAATCATGTTCAAACAAATATCATAAATGTAATTTTGAAGTTGTCTAATGTATTTACGATCCTCAAAATGGAAATTTATGCTCAATTTTGCCTTATTCTGACATGTTAAGTAAATCGTAAATTCCAAATAACTTACGAAATTTTTAAATTGGAAAAATCGTAGTCTATGATACTCATGCCAGTATCCTAAATAATATTTCGAAAGTGGTTTGACATCTTTACGATGAAAATATCCCTCAAGATTGACGTTTATGTGAAATTTTGCTCTATTCAGCCATGTTAAGAAATTCGTAAATTTCCAATAACTTACGAAATCTTTATATTGGAAAATTCATAGTCATTAATAATCATGCCAGTGTCCTAAATAATATTTCAAAAGTAGTCTGACATCTTTACGATGAAAATATCTCTCAAAATTGACGTTTATGTGAAATTTTGCTCTATACTGCCATGTTAAAAAATTCGTAAATTTCCAATAACTTGCGAAATTTCCAAAGTAGCATATTTATAGTTACTGATGTTCATTCCGGCATCAAAACTGATATTTTAAAACTGGTCTGACATTTTTACAGTAAAAAGTTTCCATTAAACGCACGTTTAAGTGAATTTTTGTCCTATTCTCCCATGTTAAGAAAATCGTAAATTTCTAATAACTTACGAAGTTTTAAAATTCGAATGTTGCAAATGAATAGGGTTCTTGCCAGTGTCAAAAGTAATATTTTAAAACTGGTCTGACCTCTCTGCGATCATTTTTTCGTGAGATATCGTGTTAACAAACTAACGGACTGACACACTGACACACTAACAGACACCCTACAGACAGACACCATAGAAATTTTGTCATTTTCGTATTCCTCACACCTGAAAACGTGTAGAAAAGTCAAAAAACCGAGGTCGAAAATTTTCACGATTACCTAAGTTCCCCATACCTATAGTATGATGGGGAACTAAAAAACCTTTAAATAAAGTCGTTATAACTAGGGTTCATACCAGCCGTAGAAATTTGGTAATCCAAAAGAATGCCTAGGTTATGATTTAACAGTCCAAAATATCTTTTAGTGTACTTCTACTTTACATATCGATGCAATGAAAACATTATGAACATTCAATTTTAAACACATGCAAAACAGGTAACAATTGTATTTGGTTGAACTAATTGTTTGACTTTCATCAAGCCCAAAAAATTCGGGCACGAGTGCAGAATGAAATAACAATGCACTGTAGTAGCTTGAAAGAAGCACTGGTACAGACAGAATCTTGAAGCACGTTAATTACTGAATTATAAACAATATTTATTAAACCATGAAAATTTGAGTCTGAATATGGATTTTAATTTCTCAAAAGGAAGTTTTTTTTTTTTTTTTTTTTTTTTTTAACTGATTTATATATATATATATATATATATACATATATATATATATATATATATAAATAGAAAAAGAATAAATAGGTTTATAAAAATGTTGTGTAGGTTTGTTACCCATTCGTATAATTTTAGTGAAATTTGCAAATAATTTAGCAACAATTGTCGCTTTGTTTTTAATAAACTCAAGTTATAAAAAGTTTTTTATTTATTATTATTTTTTTTTTTTTTATTAAATAACAATTGTAATAAAAATCATGTGTATACAATATGTACATCAGAATTTAATTTGCCTAAACTGAAATAATGGTTCATGGATAATGATTCATATTCCAAACAATTTTAATTTAAAATTTTCAAACCTTTTGGCTGAATAATCTGAAAACCAAGTTGGTATATTATATCATTTTGAAAAAACATATCAAGTTTTTTCCCCATATGGTTTATAAGTATAGTGCATATTTATTCTTTTTCCTCTCTCTCTTTGGCAAATGAAATTTTAATGCAAAGAATTTTAAGTAAAACATAATTATACACAGAAATTTAAATATAAAATTGACTTACATCATCATCATTCATAGGCTCTTCTGTAAAGGGAAAAAAAAAGTTTTTAAATAATTAACTTTTACAACATAGACTTCAAATAAACATAAAATATGCACAAAATTTTGTAAAAAAAAAAAAAAAAAAAAAAAAAAGCTTAATGCTTAAAAACTACTCATTTATTTTCAGAACTCCATAAAATAAATTCTTGTTATTCAAGAATTCAAAATACTTATTATATCTATAACATTCAATTTATTATTTGACTTATTGAACAAGGGGGAAAAATAAATTCTCCAGTAATTTTGATTATGCTCCGATTTCCTCTTCTAAAATTTTCTCAAACTTTTAGTCTCTTTTCGTAATACCGCTCATTAATTTTAATAAACCCCTTGTTTTTACATGAAATACACAAAATGATAAACTCTCGCATGAATATAATCTTTTATTCAAACAAAAAACATTTCTTGGCATAATTTAGCATATGCGATAGAATTTTGGCTTATACCTTCCCTTCATCAAAATAACCACCTTTAGAAGCTATCATCTTCACACACACTCAGGCATTCTGTTGCTTGGTTTATCCAAAATTCCGTATCCAGTGCTATTCCAATTGCTTTGAATCACCTGCCACAGATGATTTCTGCTTGTAATATCTGTATCTCTGATGCACCTATCCAAATGATACCAAAGTTGTTCACCTGGGTTGCAGTTTGGACTCAGGAGGGGGGGGGGGGGTTAAACCATATTTTGCAGAATTTGTTTATGTTGTTTGGATTAAACATACTTTCTACACAGACTTGAAGCCTGTTTCGGGTTGTTTTCTCGTTGTAGAATAAATCACCGTCCAATAAGACGAGTGCCAGAGGGAATAGTATTCCACACACGGATGTTTTAATGTCGTTTGGAATCGATGATCCCATCTTTTCTTACAAGATCACCAACTGTACCACTACGAAAACTTTCCCAAACCATGGTAGAACCTTCTCCATGCTTGATAGCAGGTTGGATACAAGCGCTGACCCACAGCTTGATGAGCAAACTAACGCCTCTGATAATCAGATATTTCGAATTTTTATTTTTCAGAAAAAAGTATCTTTTCCCATTGATCATGGGTCCAATCCTTGCGTTTTCTAGCTCAGTTAAGCCATTTCCTTTTATTAATCTTCCGTAGAACTGGTTCTCTTGCTGCCACAAAGCCTTTTAAAGCCAGCAGCTTGGAAACGACGTTTGATTGTAGATATTGATACGCTTGTCTCTCTTGTTTCCACCAATTCAGTACGAATTTGTAGAGTTGTTTTAATTTCTTTTTGATATCATTCGTAAACTTAGCTTCTTGTTTTGAAGTTTTCTGAGATTGCCTATACGTGAGCGGTCGAAACCACTATTGTTATCAATATTGGTTAAGACTGTAATCTGTACAGTACCAATCAATGAAAACTCTGTGAAAACGGGCAATACACCTGCTTGTCTTAGAGCAACAATCGCCGAACGTTCTTCAGTTGATAATTCTTTTCGAGGAGCCAAACGGGAAAGAAAATAACACATTTGCTCGAAATAGTAACGTAATCCCTACCCAAAAAATTCTCTTACGCAGTCTTGCTTTATTAACTAGTTTTGCTTTAAACTTAAGCATGCGTACATTCACCTAACATCATGCCAAACAACTCACTTGACTCATATGTATCACATACGTCACTCATGTACATTTGCTTAATATGATGCAATGATCAAATACGGCTGGCTCTAAAATGCTCACTTGGCTCTTAAATGTTCATTTTGGGCAACGTGCTAAAAAGATATTTGAATGTTTCTTTTTAAGGCCGAACGGCCGATGTTTGATGCAGAAATGAATGGAAGCAACTTTACGAACAACAGCTACGCGAATACTACATTGAAGTATTGTATTTTACATGATTTTGAGGGAAAATTAAAAAAATTGGAGGTATATTGAAATTAATGAGCGGTAGTGTATATACATATGTTACTTGCAGTAGATTGACATTTTTGCGGCTGATGGCCTAAAAGAGGAAGAATTCTGCCTTTGATTTAAAATTACGTTTAATAGCAGACAATTGCTAAAATACATAATTATTTTCGCAACCGATCGCAGAAATACGCAATTATTTTGCCGTTAATTGAGAGAATTCGCGTTTTTCAAAGCTTAAATATGTTATTTCACCACAAATCAGCAAAGTTCCTGTCTTTTTGTGTTTAATTTCCAGACTGTCATTTTGGCAGCCGATTTCTGAAGTGTGGGATTATTTTGCCGCTGTTTGACTTAAATTACGTTTTATTGCCAAAATACAATAAGTCACAGAAAAAAAGAAAGCGGCGAATTGTTTATTTGTTCAAGCGGCAACTTTATTTAGTTGCCAAGTGGCAAGTTAATATAGGAGGATATTCAGGTTACTTTTTACATGTATGCAATAAAACACAATTACCTTGTGGGTGACATGAGGTAGCCACCGCTACAATAAACTGGCACATTGCATCCAATAACGGGACCCTAGAGAGGAGTTCGCCACTCTAAAATAAAAACAATAAAAATCATTTGCAAAATAAAACTTAAAAAAGAGCAAATGCATTTGTTTTTTTAAAGGGAAAAAAAATACTGTAAGTAAAATCATAAAATGAGAAAAAATCATTTTACATGTTAAAGCATTAATAAGCAATTGTTAAACTGCAGTCTGATTATTATTCGCCTGTTTTAGCCGATTTGGCTGGAAGAATCACATTTTTTAAAAATTTTCATTTAGACTCCTATGATTTCATTTTTCACAGAACAATTAAATAAATGTTTGTAATGCGACACTTATTTTTCGGGAGGGGGGGGGGAGGATATTGTGTTAAATTGTATATCAAACACAGCATTAAAATTTATGTTACTTATGGCTTCTCTTTTTGTACCTTTTTTTCAAAATCACGAATACAGCATATGGTACAGTCGCAGAATAAAGGATGTAAATATCTTCCTTTATTAAGGCAAATCACCACATGAAAACTATACCATTGTAAACTTATTATACCTACTATTGTTTAAACTTGGAGGAAGGTCTAAAAAATTTTAAATAATTTTTAAATTTTCCTTTCCAATTAAAAAGCAATTTTAACAAAATATTTGTAGGAGACAAACTTTGTAAAGACTAAAATTTGTAGGAGACAAACTTCAATTTTGGATTCCAGTTGCTTTGATTTTTTATTTATTTTTATTTTTTTTATACATCAAGCTATGTCTGGGCCTGAAATTTCAGGCAATTAATGCAGGCATCTAGCTTTTTCAAAATTTCAAAAAAGCTTTCGTATTAATAATATTCCAAATCTTGATTTCCTAAATTACTTTTATACATTTTTATTTATATTTGCTACCACAACATTATGTCCGATTTTGTATAAACATTGTCCCTCAAGTGCCGAATTGACGGGAATATCCTAATATAGATATTAGGATTTTCCCGTCAATTCGGCACGTGTTAACTTTATCTCAGAGAGCTGATATTTTGCTGAAAAATATTTAGGGTCAAATGGAGAAACATTAGAGGGTATGCATATCGGACTTAAAAAAAAAAAAAAAAATCCCCCTTATTTAAGGGACACCCTAATACACATATTACATAAATACTCAAATATATGTCTATAATTTTATAATATGAAGTATGTATAATGTATATTCTTCGAAATTATGAATATCGTATTAAACTTTATTGCTTTCGATTTATCTAATGTAACCTTGTATTATTTCACATTTACTCGTACAAAAATTTAGCTTTTCTCCCCAGTTTATATTATCCCTAAAACACCATTACAATATGTATATGAGGAATAAGGGTGAAAAAAGAGGGAAGAGAAAATTCTTAATATTGACATTGTAACTATGATACTTTATCAGAAAAGCAACAGGTCTGTAAGACCATTGAGTCAACGACTCACATTAGTTTAGATTATGCATGCCTTTTGCCAAATTTATATTTTATTTCAATTAAATAAATATTGTGTCAATTTTATGAATTAAACATTTTATAAATACCTTTAACCCTTTCGCCACCACTGGGACTTATATGTCCCAAGCTTAAATTAAAATATAATATGAAATTTTTTTTCTGAATGTTTTCTGTTCTTGTTTTTTAGACCTGTAACTACCATGAATAGGTGGATAGAAATGTCAGTTGAAAAAATTCACTGTCTATTAAATGGACCACTTCAGATAAATTATTTAATACTTATTTTATTTTTCTCAGAAAAAAAAATATATTGGTAGTGAAAGGGTTAATGTAAGGCTAAAAATCTAAATTCATTATTAAAAAGAGTGAGGAATTTTTAGAAATTATCAGCAGCCAAGATTTATTTATTTTATTATATTTTTTTACGATTCAGCAATATACCATACATAATCTATAATCTTTCCAAAATTTACGCAAATGTAAAGACCATTTAGTACAATTCTTTCGAGTTTCTCAAACATTGTTTCTTAAAATACGATGTCCAATATAGAATAATAGCAGCTTAAAAAGATAATAAAATCTAAGATATTTGCTTACTCAAATACGGTTCAAAAAATATTTTTTTCGGGGGGGGGGCTGATTTTTACAGCTGCATTGCTGTTTTACAGTTCTTTGGCTGTTTTTACTACGTTGAAATAGCGGCAACGAAACAGACTGGCTTAAAATTCACTCGCCATGTCCGGAAAATTACTTGCTAGTGGAGCATTTTTTCGCCCCAGTATATATATATATATATATATATATATATATATTTCTCCTCCGAAGCCTTTAAAAAGTGTTCCTTTTAATTAGGAGAGAAAGAAAAAATCCTTATGTCTATAAAACTGGCGATTATGTAAAATTTTAGATTAAAAAAAAATACTTATGGAACTAAAAAAACTCTTAATCTGAGCTTAAATATGTACATGAAGTAGTTTATGCTTAGCAAAAATATATTTGTATTTTAGTATTCAAAATTACATTTAAAAATAACCTAAAAGACAAATGAGTAGAATACACAGAGGGTATTGCATACCAAACCAACGCCCACAACTTCAAAAATTATTTGAGCTCTGATATTACAAATATTTTACAACAACTTAAATATTAGAAACACTTCCTCCCTTCTAAATAAAAACTTTCTCGGAGAAACGATAATTCCCTCCCCCCCCCCCTTTTTTTTTTTGTAATGGATGTGCAATAAATATATTTTTTTCAACATTTTACATAACTAGGTAAAAAAAAAAAAAATCTCTTCCTTATTCCCTGCAATACACTACCTTGTAACAGGCATTCTGGTTCTGTCAGTCTTCTTTATGATTAAGCACTCTAAAAGGCTAACGATTAACAGTTTCGCAAAACATACTCCTTAATTATTTCCCGAGTGTTTTTTGCTCTTCAAGGCTATTACCCTTCACTTTGCATACTAAAATCAATCAACTGAATAAACGAGGTAAAATTGCCTAAATTACACTTTTAAGCAGTTTGCAACTTCTGACAGCTCTTTTAAAATCCTCGTTTTGGAAACAATGGAATGTAGAAAAACGCTAAGAACACTTTGATGAAATTTTGAATGACAAACCTAACCTATTACAAGAGAAAATTCAAAAAGAATAAAATATGTTTTCGTTTTGAACTTTGTTACAGTAAATAGCCGAAATCCGTTATTACGCGTAGTACTATTAAGAATGAGAAGTTTCTGCCAGTACCCGTAATTTCGAGTTCTTACTAGTAACAACGGATTATATATACCGTAATTTCTGGTAGATAACCCGCAGGTAAGATGCGTCATTTCTCCACCAGAAATTTTATTTAATAGAGAAATCTATACTTTTTCGAAAGAAGAGCTCGTGCAAATATAAATTTATTTATCAATTGAAATTTCTGGTGCAAAACTGGATTATGTAACCTGCGGGGTATCTATCAGAAATTACGGTAACTACGGAAGTTAGAAAAGACACGAAATAAAATTTTAATTCGGCCATTTACCGAAACTTTCAGTTAGAACCCGTTTTTACTACGCATATAACAGTACTTACCTGAAAAATAAAACTGATTCCTAAGTATAGAGTAAAACATGAATAGTTTGAAGATTTTTATTACGTTACGAATAAAATTGACACTCATTTATTATTACATGGGCCACTATTGTGACATTTTGAGTTGCATAGTACTTTTTTTTTTTTTTTTTCTGCATCTAAACAAATTAGTGAAACAATATTTTGTACACTTACACATAAAAAATCCCTGACTTCACCCTGATACAGACGAGGCGGTATGACGTAAAGATACTTGTTTATCCTTCTTAATTATATCGATGTCGATAATTTTTTGTTTACAAATATCAAATTCCGATCTGGCTGTATATAAATGATTTATAACGCTGTCTTTTGTACCTAACTAATACATGTTGTCATCTGTTTTTAATAAAACAGCTATTACATTTCTGAAAGCACCTTTAGCTTTATCCACGTCCAGAATTAGGTATTGGCTTTCTTCAGACCGTGCTACTGCAATCTTATCATTTGTTGACATCATCAACGTTAACATGTAATATAGCATTACATTTTAAGAAAAATCTAGGTTCTCTTACGTCTGGCTCTTTTTCTTGTCTATCATGTTCTACACAGTGGCGTCGCCAGAAAATTTTTCAGGAGGGGGCAAATTTAACACTACAAAATTTCAGCATATTTTAAAAAATTCAGTTCGATTTAAATGGTTGGCTGGTTGATTGAAGGAATTAAGTAAACTTCTGTGTAAGCATTTAGTACAATAAATTTTTATACATATAATTTAAGCTAAAACATTTTATTTATAAAAATTATATAGCTTATTCCAAACCAACACTAATCCGATAAACTTACTGTCAAGTCGATTTAAAATCTATTTGAAGGGAAAAGTTAGAGAGAGACAACCTATAAATGCAAGTCGAGTCAGTTTGAATCTAATTGGCTCTGTGACATAAATTTTATTTGGTCATTTCAATTTTAATGACAGTTTTAAAGCCTTAATTAAATTTCTTTTTCATAATTTTTTACTTATTAGAACTTTCCAGGAGGGGGCAAGTGCCCCCTCTTGCCCCTAAGTGCTGACGCCCAGGGTTCTACATTAGAATCCTTTCCGTGAGTTTGTCACTTAAATTCAATGTCATCAATGACCTTTTCCAAATCTTCGCGCTCTATAGGGGAAATAACATCAATAGGCAACGACTATATACTTAACCCAACCCTAGGCTCCATGCCAAACATAGCCGTATATTCAGTTTGCTTTATGTGTGTTGATTTCAAGGCATTCTACGAATATTAACGGAAGTTAAAGCTTAAAAGAAAAAAAAAATCTGATGTGGGCACCACATGACTTCCTTATACACCTTTAGATGTATACATAATGTTAAAAAGCATTGTGATTGGACAGTTGGCTAAAAATATTTAAAAAATGCATTATCGCCGTGTTCTGAGCTTTTCTGAAAGTTTCAAATGTCCAAGCTAGTCGGGAAGTCCGTTAAAAATCGATTGCAAGATTTGCCCAAACCGTTTGAGTTATTACCGTTTTTTGACACATTATGGCCAAAACCTTTGTATTTTTGGTCACTATGAACCTAATTTTTCTAAATATCTCCAAAACGGAAAATAATATGAAGTCCAAAAAGGGAGGTGCACAACTAGGTGTTATAGCAAACCTATGTACCAATTCGCAACTTTCTACGTCCAACCGTTTTTGAGTTATGCGACATACACACTCGCACACACATACAGATGTCACGAAAAATCGTGTAAAGTCGCTTATATATCTAAAACGAGAGCTAGACGACACTTGCAGGTGTACAACTAGACATGGCAGCCACACGTGTAAATTGGCAACATTCAGCGATCATTCGTTTTCGAACAATGTGAAATACAAAATCCATTTCGCAAATCGGGATTACTATACTTCCTTATACTTTGTATAAGGAAGTAAAAAATAGTAGAAAATTTTTAAAAAACCAAAAACTGCACATAATCTAAAGGTATTTAAAAAAAATAAGGGATTTTTTTTTTTTTTTTTTTTTTTTTTTATTGCAAAATTTTGCTTACAGACTGCAGTTATTCCGATTTTTGTTCCAAATACCTCCAAGATTATCTACAGATTTTTCTGCATTTTTTTTTTTTTTCCCGCTGGGTCTCGCTTTTTTGTCGCTTTCAGACACACGGACTGAAAGACAGACTAACTGAAGGTAATATGGTTGCAAAGAGAAAATAACACTTACCATAATCAAACATTCAATAACAGCAATTTCTACTTAGAGTCCATAATGTATCTGACTTTTTTTTCTTTTTTTCTTCCTTATACAGAGTATAAGAAAGTATTGGAATCCTGATTTGCGAAATGGATTTTATATCTCGCATAGCTCAAAAACAAATCATCGTAGAATGTTGCAAACTTATACGTGTGACTGTCATGATATCTAGTTATAAACCTGTAAATTTCGTCTTAACACGAGCTCTCATTTTAGAGATATCAATGACTTGGCACGATCTTTCGTGACGTCTGTATGTGTGTATCTTGCATAACTCAAAAACGGTTGGGCCTAGAACGTTGCAAATTGGTATATAGGTTTCTTATAACATCTAGTTGTGTACCTCATGTACAGTCATGTAACTGTTATGCTATGTCTTAGACATCAAAATCTTATTCCTGTATACCACCCACAGGCAAATCCTGTTGAAAGAAAAAACAGACTTAAAATCCTGCTTTCAGCAATGATGGAAGGTAACAATCATACTTCATAGACTGAACAGTTACTAGCTATTCGATTTGCAATGAATACTGCAAAATGTGAAACTACAGGTTATACAGCATCATACCAGACTTTCGCTCTAGAACTAAGAACTTTAGATGACGTCACTACTGACTTTCGTTCTGTAATTCTCAATGACAATTTCATACCCGAATTTACCCCTTATTTGAAAGGTTTCGAAAGATACATGTCGCAGATTAAAAAAACATTGAGAGAAATCAAGATCGTAGAAAAGAATATGCTGACAAATCACGTAGAACAAGTCCACAATACAAACCTGGTGATTTGATATGGGTGAAACTACATTCATTAAGCAATGCCAACCAAGCTAAAACTGCGAAATTCATGCCTCGAAAAGATGGACATGTTATATTATCGCAAAAATCACCAACTATACCTTCGAAATAGCGACCTCTGAAAAACCTGATGAGCCTTTAGGGGTCTATCATGCATCAGTTCTCACCCCTTTTAAAAATGTCAGAGGAAAACTTTAAGTGTTGTTCCCGTCTCGAGATGTAGGCTCGGAAACAGAGGAGGAGGCTGTAACGCTCTGGGTTCAAACAACTACGAGTACGTTAAATAGTATATTACTATTAACCTATCTTTCCTACTTATTAAAATATAGAGAGCTCTGTCGCCATTATTGGCAAAATATCTAATGATATTTGAGATGCTGCTGTGGTGTGTTATAAGAACCTGAAATTGTCAGATGTAGTCTAAAACTATGTTCATTTTTTACTGCGCGCAATGTACACAGGGCCCGACTTAGCCTAATTAGGGCCTAGGGCAAAAACTTCTTTGGGACCTCCTTCTGCTTCACTACTTCAGTAATGAAGAAGCGAACTTTATGGAGGTATTTAAATTTTTCACCTCATTATAGATCCATTTTATTTCTGATTGTTAACTTTCTCATCTAGCTGTGAAAAATTCCTATCCTTGCTGACATTAGGGCGGAATTCAGCTAAATTTTCGCAATTACGATGGCTGAATTAAGCCGGATTTTACCATACTGATATTTTGTTTTAAAAAAGTTCATTTAATGATGGAAATGTAAAATAAGCTTTCTATTCGATTTGGTGGGCCCCCTCTAATGTGGGGGCCCGGGGTAACTGCCCCGTATGCCCCTGCCTTATACTCTGAATGTACATATGTGAATAGTTATAAGTAAATTTGTATTGTCGTATGGTGATTTTCATTAAAACTTGCGTATTGAGACAGATGTAATTATTTCTTCCAGCTGGGTCCTGGTTCTTTACAATCACAGATATTAACGAAATACAATACCAAAGACTATAATTATGCCTTACCAGGACCATGCAAAATTCTGGATTTTTGGTCATTCATTAAACTTAAAAGGAAAAAAATATATATCTGTGAAAATACTGATAAATACAGTATCTGATGTTAAAAATAGATTTAATAACAATGATAATTTTCAATAAATTTTATTTCGTTGGAACTTAGCGATAAAATTATTTGTCAGATGCTTATATTAACATTGTATTATTTTATACGTTGGTTTCAGTTTTGAACAGACAATTTTTCTCCAGAACCAGTCCTAAGTATTTTTGAGCGCGTAGGCGACAACATATATTCGTATATCATTACCAGCAGGCTTTGTCCGCTTAGCTGGTCACTATTTAAACAAATTCTATATCACTTATTAATAAAAAAGAAAATCCAGCAAAACTTCGATTTGGGTTCGCACTACATTCATTAGCGACTCCCCCCCCCCCCGCACCGACTTTCGCAAAATCATTTTACTGTATGTGTTGGGTACGCATAAACAACCCATACACCCAAAAATTGGTCTTGTAATCTAAAGTTACGCTTGAAAATGTGATTTTTTTTTTGGGGGGGGGGGGGCAGCAGTGCTGCCCAATTTAGGGACCTTTAATTCAACAATCACCAATAATTTTGAGGAATAATATTTGATATACATAATATACGACTAATTATCGAAGTGATTGTGCAACCGCCACAGTTAAAATTTAGTGGTAGATATTAAATAAAAATACCCCTAAATTTGCAGCACTACCTCCCATTCCCCCGAAGTTCTTAAAAGGGTGGGGTTCTTGCACAAAGCCCCTTTATGGTGTGTGTTGAATACACAAACCACCCGCACACAAAAATCACCTTTCTCAGATAATTTGAAAGAGTTTGGCTTGGAAACTTATTTTTATCCTCCCCTCGACCCAAAATGAGGGGAGGGGGATTTCACAAATTCCGTTTATAGTATTGTTTTGTGTACACATAAACAACCCGCAGATTGAAAAACTCGCCTTGCTGCGATAATTTGATAATCTGGAGCAGCGCTACGCTTGGAAACATGTTTCTGAAAAAAATTCAGGGAGGAAAAAAGGCGTCCTTTATATTTGTCTCTAAACAATTTCGCTGTAGGAAGATTGAAAGAGAGTAGTGTACGTACACATATTTTCAAAACATGTTTCTCTTGTAATAATTAAAATAACTGTGTGTGTATATATATATATATATATATTGTGTGTGGGGGGGGGGGAAATATAAAGACAAAATTGATTTTTAAAATGTAGGGAGAGGGCTATCACTCTCCTTTGTCCATACATGCATAGATTTCATACAAATTATATAAAAGTTTATGCATATATGCCGGGGCCCATATTAAAAGCTGCATTTAATATTAAAATAATCCTTCCAGGCACACTGTACCTTACCTTGAGATCTGCGTATAAATTGGTAACTGTTTTCGGTAACGATGTGAACCAATTCCACATCCAGAGAAACAAGACTGTGGGCCCGCCACTGGACTTGCTGTCCACCTGCAATCAAAAAAAAAAAAAAATTATAATCATATTTTTATAATCATAATCAAGTGTAAAGCTAGCTTTATTTAGGGAAAAAAAAAAAAATGGAAAAACGTTTATTGACAGAACAACATCAACAAATAATTGACAGACCTTTAAAATCTCTAATTTTCAACCGAATTTAACGATTTTTAGAGACTACCTTAACAATTTTTAGCCAATTTTTAATTTGTCAAAATCTGTAAAAATTTTATAAAAGCTTTTTTAAAACACTAATTTAAAGGGAAAAAAAAAAAAAAAAAAGACTTATTTAATACTAGCAAACCCGTGCGAAATATCCACACTTTATTTCTTTTCTTATTTACCTTTAAAATTTGAAACTCATAAATGTTATACCAATTTCACCACCTAATTAAAATTTTAATTTACCAGAAGCCAAATTATTATTAAAACCAAATTAATATTGTACAATAGTGAAATCAAAATCATTCAAAGAAAGGTTTCCAAATAAAATTCATGGTTCACGACTCAATTTTCATACTTCCAGAGGCAGTACAGTTTTAATATAGGACTCGCACGACTCCTTAATTTTTGTCATATTTTTGGCGATGACTTTTAATTATTATTTTTTTTTTTTTTTTTTTTTTTTTGGGGGGGGGGGGGGGAGGGTTAAAAATAAATAAAATAAACTAATTCCTATTTTGATTATATTTTTTATGATTGTGTTTTTTAGTCAATTTATGGCACAAAAGTTCATATTCTGTATATATCTTTAAAATATTGCTAGGTTTAAAATGACGCTTGTAAAGATTCTGAAGAAACAACTGTTAAAAATACATTTTTTCGTAAAATAATCTCATCAGACAAATGTCCTCATTTTTTTCTTATTAGTCCATTGAGCTAAGTCCGAGTGCTTAAATATTGTCCATGTATTATTCTTTTTATCCTCGCGTATCGTATCGTTTCGACAAAAAATAATTGAAACTGGTCCACGTTAGAGAAATATTCATAGAATAATAATAAAGGAAGAAGGAGCACGCCAATACTCTTAATGCTTACAAACCCCTTCTAGTGAAATGCCAGCGAAAGCTACTTTTGCTCCTCTCAACCTTGAAGTAGGGCACCCATCCTCAGCGCTATTATCGCTGTTTGTTGTGGCAACACAACAGCTTATGTAGAAACACTTATGCTCCTTCTTCCTTTATTATTATTCTATGGAAATATTATATACATAAGTTTGAAGATTGTCAGTTCGTAAATTTGAAAGCATCAATGCAAAATTAGTCAGGGGAGGGGGAATCACATTTTAATAAATCTCTACAAAATCTCGAATTTTCAATCTAACTTAGATAGGTTCACCCAGGGTAAAATGGGTATATTTACTTTTTTTTTTTTTTCCCCCATTTTACTAGACAACATTTTACGAAAAGGAAAAATTATGATTAAAATGCTACATATCTGGCAACATTTTAACTTCGTAAAAAAATCTGGCAACACATTTACTGGGCTTAGCAGCCATTTTGTTTTTCAGGAGATAGAACGCTGTGTTTTTCGTGCATGATAAACTTCTTTCCATAAAAAATTGCAGGAAGAATTTTAGAAATATATTGTTTGAATTTTAGAGAAGAAGGATTTTCCAAACAGAAAACTTAAAAAGTAAATAAATTTTATTATTCTCAAAATAATTATAGCATTTTTCGTTACATGGGGTAAAATGGGTATGGCCAAAATTTACTTTCCGAACACTATAGTGAGGAAAGTATTGTAATCATGTCAAAAATCCGAATTTGAGATTTTGATGTTTCTATACGTTTCGAGGTCCAATGAGTTCGTTTTCACTATTTTTGCGATGATGTATGTATGTGTGTGTATGTATGTGTGTATGTCTGTGAGTGAACACGCTAGCGTCTAAACGTTTTGTTCGAATAAGCTGAAAGTTGGTACGTATATTGTAAGTCCCCATAGTACGAACCCTTTAGATTTTGGTGAATCTAGCACTTATAGTTTTTTTACAGGGACACAAAGAAAAATTCTTTATCATTATGGCCTATGGGACCAAAATCTTAAAAGTGCGATAGCATCTAAACGCCTTATTCAATTGAGCAAAAAATTTATACACATATTATAGGTCACAGATACTCAATCTGTATAGATTTTGGAGAATATAGCACTTATAGTGTTTTTACAGGGACACAAAGAAAAATTCTTTATCATTATGGCCTATGGCACCGAATTTGTAAAAGTGTGATAGCATCTAAACGCCTAATTCAATTGAGCTTTCAATTTATATGAATATTATAAATCACTGTAGCACTAACTATAAGCATTTTGGTGAATCTAGCGTTTATAGGTTTTTACAGGGACACAACGAAAAATTCTTTATCATTATGATCTATGGGCTCAAAGTTCAGTAGCGTTAATTAAAACATCGTGTATATGGAGAAAAATACTCAAACACACTATTATGGTTTTCTCTCTTTTGTTTGTTTAACAACTCCTCTTTCTTTACTTTCTTTATCTACAAAACTGTTAATTACTCAATGTTCGGAAAGTCGAGTGGAGTCACTCCAGATTTTTTTGAATTCAAGATGTGAATGTAAGATTTACAAAGTTCAAACACCTTTGAGAACAAATTGTGATGGTTTACGTTTTAACTGAAATTATGTTTTTAGGAATAGAAGCTTAAAGTTCAAATGAGTAAAAAAATAAAAAAATTAAGTTAATTAAATGAGTAAAACAAAAATTGAAAACAAAATCAAGGTAAAAGATCAAAATATAAAGCAAGAATGTAGCCAAAAGGGTGGAATTTAATAATAATTAATAGGAGTGTACTAAACTGTACTTGTTGTGGACATTTTAATATTGTTGTTTTATTGATTAAAAATTTATGGTTACAAATTTAGTAGGTTTAGGGCAAGTTATGTTATGCATTTACCCTAAACCCATTACATGTACAGTCGGGAAAAAAAAAAAAAAAAAAGAAAAGAAAGAAAAACAGCACTCGACGTAACTTCGTTGCTAATCGATGTACAAAAATGTAAAAGGTATCATTCCACGGGGAATTTTGTGAGTAGTTTCAGAAAATGAAGTGAAATTTTGAATTGGGGGTCGTCTACATATTAAAACACGCACCAACTTTTTTTTTTTCCCAATGGTAATGCCCCATTTTTATTTTTTATTTGAATTCCTGGGATCGCGACAACCCGAATAAGTATATTGGTTGTATATTTTACTTATTTTTTCACAGAGTTTTAAGCGTTCAAAGTTTGAAGGTGCTAATGTTAATTTCATATTTCAAACCTTTATTAATATCTTCACAAAAAATAACTTGATCGATATAATTGTTCTTTTACGAGATACAGTGAAGAAACCCAAACATAT
Organism: Salticus scenicus; assembly: GCA_963930645.1. Taxonomy (NCBI): domain Eukaryota; kingdom Metazoa; phylum Arthropoda; class Arachnida; order Araneae; family Salticidae; genus Salticus; species Salticus scenicus. Next base: position 16,012,641 of record OZ005655.1, read on the forward strand.
TCCATCATTACTTTTGATTCTGTAAAATATTTTTAATTCTGCAAAATATTAATAAATTCATATTCAGAAAAATTATGAATTAATTTTTACTTAAAATATTATTTTTATTATTTACATAATTAATTTTTACATAAAATGAATCCTAATGCTGAAAAATATGGGTGTACAAATTCGCAGCTCATTCCAGTTATTAGTTTTCGAGATATAAATAAATCTTTCTTTTGGAGTGGTTTAGGAGGCCGTCTCTTGTAAAGTTTTGCATGAGATAACGAAGCAAGTCTTAAAAATAACAGAAAATTGAACAAAATATTTTTATTTTTTATTTACGGGTCAAATTTTATAACAACGTCAAACGCAAAGAAATGAAATAAAAATGATTATTTTTAGACATTAGTGTTCGCATGAAGATTTCCTGTTTTCTAAAGCCCCGCCTTTCATCATTCTCCAAAACAAAACAATACAGAAAAAAAAGTAAATGTGACTGAATATTCGTGTTAAACCCCTTATTTTACGTTGACAAAAATATACATAGGTGGTATTTACTCCATCGATTACTGGTGATAAATTTTGAATCCTTTAAATGAACACTAGAAGAAAAAAGTTTTATTTTTTAATTTATATTTTTGTAGGGGGGAGGATTATTATTTTAAGGATACTTTAGTCTTTAAAGTTTTATAAATATATTTTAACTTTATATATTTTTAAAAATATACTTTAACTTTTATAAATATATTTTAACACCTTTGCGTCCGCAGGATTTTGTCATTTTGACAGTAAGGTCCGCCTACGGGCGTTTATTCTCTCAAAATAAAATATGTCAGAACACATTTTCTGTATTCAAAATTATATTACAAATGGATATACATTATAAATATATTCTTTCTAATCAATATATTTCTATCCATAGTATATTTTATTGCAAAAATATGAACACTGGGTACATACTTAAAAAATATGTAACACAAATTACGAAAGAAACGCCCATTGACAAAGTTATAGATTTTCAAATGACGTGAATCTATGTGAGCAGTCACGAAAGCGTTAAGAAATTATATTTTCATAGAAATTATAAAACAAATCATACAGTTCCAAAGAGTTCAACTCTCAAAACTGGTAAGAGCGATTAAAATTGTTTAATATTTACTTATGAAACCTTACAATAATTTATCAGAAAAGATTCAGTTTATGCGTTGTTGTTGTGTGTATATATATATATATATATATATATATATATATATATATATATATATAATTTCAGTTCATGTATTATATCACACGTACAAAAGAAAATTTAAGGTTTATTTGTGATCAGTATATCCATAATAGACACTTTTTAACTAAAAAATATTGCACTTTTTCAAAGAGTGTTGTCTGACCAATCGTAAGTGCAATGTATTTAAATATACCTAAAATTATCTAAAAAAGTACTGAAGTACATACATATCTGAAAAACTGAATTCAGGATAATTAAGGTACTGCAGAAGTGTTAACATTTTTATTAATTTTTATAACTCTTTTATTTGAAATATTTCCGGTGTGAAACAGTAAAATTTTGTGTAATTCTTGTAGGATCTTAATTTTATTTTTCTACATTTACAGATAACCCCTTAACACATTTTTGACTATAACTCTATAAATACTAAAGATAAAGTATACATATAGTACACTTTTCCGCACTGCCACACTCTCAGAAATTCGAATATGAAGTCAAAATTGGGTGTTGAAAAAAATCAAAGTTGGCGCTCATTTCAATATGTAGATAACCCCTAATTCAAAATTCGACAACATTTTCAGAAAGTGCATTTAATTTCCTGTTGAATGGTGTCTTAATTTTTTCTGCGTCAATTAATAACGAAATTACAGCGAGTGCTGCGTCTTTTTTTTTTCCCCGACTGGACATGTATATAAGTTGTATTTGTAAGAATAATAAATCATTATCTTTTCTTAATAGGTGTATAAATTAGTACTCTGTATTTATTAGTACTACTATGTCAGAAAGCTACCTCAATCAAGCTGCAACAGTCGTTGCCAGTATACATTTTGTCCAAACTTTGGTTAAGTAATTAACAATATGTAATTGTTATAACTGTAAATTACTTTTGATTAAAAATTGATTTTCCAGTGTAACACTTAATTTCACATTTTCTCCATTAATTAGTGTAATTCAATTTTAACCAGCATATACCCATTTTACCCCGGACCATGGGGTAAAATACGTATACACCGGGGTAAAATAGGTATAGCATTTTATACAAACATTAAAGCAAAAATGAAAAACAAATTATGTTCAATTTAGACCTAAGATACACAATGTAAAGAATATTGAACAAAAACAGAATTATATTTCATAATGTTTCTGCTATGAAATATTAAAAATAAAACAGCTGATTTTTATACACATTTTACCCCGGGTGAACCTATTTTAACGCGCTTTTATTAGCTTCACCTGTATGTATGTATATTTGTAACCGCTCTGGGAGCAAACAAAAAATCTATATTGTAAAAAAAGTCTTTCCCTGCGTGAACGTCGTGGCGTTGAGGTATAGCTCCGCGCTACGAACCTAAAGGTCTAGCGTTCGATCCCAGTCAGGGGAGATTTTTTAAAAATGGTTTTTGTTTAATTCTAAATAATTTTAATTAAAGATTTAAATGTATGTAAGTATTACGGTGTGTCACTCACACGATTTTCTCTTACCCTGCATTTTAATACTAAGATAGATATTTTGTGCTTTTTAGTTCACATATCTATAAAAGCGTGTTCTTTAATTTTTTAAAACTATAATTATTTAGTCTGTAAATTCAACCACTATTTATAACCAACTTTTTACTTTTATTGAAATAGATTTAAAATTCGCGAATTAAAAAAGCGTTTTTAAGCTCCAATCCAAAAAGTGACGTTTCATTTAATATTAGTTAGAGGTTTAAATAGCCAGTTCGCTAATTTTATTTGAAAGTTAGAAGACATATTTTAATAATATTTGCAAGCTGGCAATATGAAGAAAAAAAAATTATAAAATTAATTAAGCAAATTTTCATCAAACATAACTAAGAAACATTCCAATTAAATCAGCGTTCTGATGATAATAAAAATCGCTTTGAAATCTGAATTCGTTTGGGAGTTACAATGCTACAGATAGCAAAAAGCATCAAACTTCTTTTATTCGGGAGTTACAAACACAGGGTTGCCACAAAAGAAATAGAACAAAAATAGTTGCTTTAGTAACCTAGAAGCATTAAAATAGTTGCCTAAATAGCAGCCCAACGACTAAAATACAAGCGTAAATATCACATGCTAACAAGCATTAAAGGATAAAAACCATACACAGTGCATCAAATAAGTTTTAAGACTGGGTCTGTAAAAAGAAATGGATGAAAATAAGAAATTAATACCTGTTTTGGTTTTTTATTCAAAATAGAACCCTCTGGCTTCAATGCATTTTTTACAGCGATTTATTATTGAATCTAACTCCTGTTCTAAATCACTTTGTGTAATGGCCTGCAAAGCACGCGTCGAAGCTGCTTGTATGGTCGAAATATCCTCAAAATAACACCCTTTAATTTCCTTTTAAGTTTTGGGAATACAGAGTAGTCACACGGTGCTGAATTGGGTGAATATGGTAGATGGTTCAACACAGACATTTGCCAAAAATCGACGAACAATAAAGGAGGTGTGACTGCGAGTGCATTGTCGTGTAACAAACACCAACTGCTTTCAGCCCGATAGCCTGGACGAATGCAACGAATTCTGGCCATCAAACGCTTTAAAACAGCTAAGTTGTATTCACCTGTAATTGTTTGTCCAGTCGGAACAAATTTTTTGTGGCTAATACCTTTACTATCGAAAAATGTAATGAGCATCGTTTTTATTTTGGATGGAGCTTTCCCTGTTTTTTGGCTTGCGGTGAATTTTGTGACGTCTATTCCACACTTTGTCGCTTTGTTTCAGGAACGTATTGGAAAAATCACATTTCATCACCTGTAACAATGAACTTCAAGAAGTTTGGATGTCTCTGCAATGTGCACTTCTCATTGCTTTTTGTTCAGAGGTTGAAGTTTGTGGAACAAATTTAGCACACACTTTTGTTTTGCGTAAATCTTCATGCTGGATGGTTCGAATTGTTTCTTTGTTGATGTTTAAAGAGTCTTCTATCATTCTCAGTATATCACAGCGATCGTTTGTTACGAAATTTCGTACTTTCTCAATAACTTCAGGTGTCCTAGATTAAATTGGTTTTCCACAACACTGATCATCTTCTAACATATCTCTTCCATCCAAAAAACGTTTGTGTCACTCAAAAACTTTTGATCTACTTAAACAACAGTCACCAAAAACTTGTTTCATGTGTTGGTATGTTCCCGAAGCCCTTTTACTAAGTTTTGCATTAAATTTAATTACACTCTTTGCTCTATCTTAAAAAATCAACATGAAAAAAATTCACTTCTGCAATGAACGCCCGCCTTCTCTCAGCTATCTAACGAAATACGCACAACTTGTTGACAGTGTGCCAGCAAACAATGGACGTTATGAAGCATGTGCATTTACACTCACAGAGCCTTTACAGCCTGCGCTCTGGGACGAGTCTTAAAACTTACTTGATGCACTGCGCGCATTTTCTTACTTTTCAACTACTCGCAGATAGCAAGGTTCATGTTATTTTATGGAAAAATCAGTTTCCACAATTACCCATCATCAAATGTATTTTTTAAATTCTGTTTTCACATTCAGAAAATTCACAATCGTTAAATTAGTACTCGTTTATTAAATTTTATTTATGAGTTAAAAAAGTGAAAAACTAATTAAGTGCATTTTTCGCATTTTTTAGCCAGAAAATAAATTATTAAAAGTGAAAAATTAATTTTTCGAAAACGAGTGCTAATTTAACGACTGTGAATTTCCTAAATGTAAAAACTGAATTTAAAAGAATACATTATACAATGAATTATTGTGGAAACAAATTTTCCCCGTACAATAACATGGGCTTTTCCTGTCAAAAAGATTAAATATTGTCCGCTCTTGTAAGCTTATATTTATTTTATTCTTCCTTTCCTGATTTACTAAAATAGCTTTCTTTTATAATTTTGTTACTGTTTCTTACATGAAACCAGGGTGAGGAAGGACATAACAGGTCACAGGAGTGTTCTAGTGCCTACTCAATTGCAATAAGCAAATTGGCCAGCTTAATAGCTAAATATGTCACGACACATCTGGCGCAATTTCTACATTCTCATTACATATTTCACCTGCTTCAAAGTCAACATCAGTAAAGTGTGAAAAGATTAAGATATGGGTTTTTTTTTTTTATAAAATAGAAAATATTTCTTTCTGAAAGATTTTCCCTATATTTCTGGAAGAACTTTGCTAAAGGTGAAAAATAGTCTCCCAATAGTTGCCTCTTTGTGAAAATAGTTGCTTTTTCAAGCTTTTTAGGCAAAAAAAGTTGCCATAGTCTCCCCAGGCTGAAAATAGTCGCAAATAGTTGCATTTTAGTAGCCTGTGGAAACCCTGCAAACAAGTAAAACAATACCGATTTGACAGTTTATTTTTGAGCCAGAATGACAAAGAATAGCGATAATTTTAAATTACTTTCTTTTGTAATAATCCACACAACATATGCTAAAATTCATTTAATATGCACTAAAATCATCGAAATTCTGATGCTAAATTATGGAGAAAGTATACCTACAGAAGTAACAAGAGAGTTTTTTCACATACCTATACACTTTACTTTCTTTTAACCATTATATATGGTAGAGAAAGTATTGTTTTTCAAAATTGAATGTTTGTTATATTTAAACGCATTTATATCCCATGAATCCGGAAAAAGGGATTTTGACGGATGCTCAGTGTATATGTGTGTCATCAGCATATCTCAAGAATAAATACACTAGTATCTACCAATAAGTATTTGGACATTTTTAATAAAAAAGCACCACAAAACTGGTGTTGTAAAAATTGTTACTTTCAAACTTTGAATAAACACCATAAAATGCAATAAACTCGCAACAATTGTTTCGGGTCGAAAAAACACACGACCCTTCATCAGGCGAATAAAGTAAGCACGAGTGCTGCAGTCAAAGCGGCAACGCACAAAATCGTTTAAAATGAAAAGAAAAACTTCATAAAGTAGAAAGTAAATATAGCTACTGGTGTGAATAGAATTGTATAAGAAAACATTCGTCCGTTGCCGCTTTGACTGCAGCACTCGTGCTTACTTTATTCGTCTGATGAAGGGTCGTGTGTTTTTTCGACCCGAAACAATTGTTGCGAGTTTATTGCATTTTATGGTGTTTATTCAAAGTTTGTAAGTAATAAGTATTTGGACACTTTCAAATTTAGACGCTTTGTCAAATATCTAGAAAAGTTCTTTAGGAATCATCATGAAACTTTGATAGTGTAAAGAACATGTTATACCTCCTATATTTCACTAAAAGTTGTATCCTGAAGAGGAAAAGGGGAACAGTAAAAAATTAAACAAAATGTTTTGGATAACCCCGTAAAAAGTAATGCTTTAAATGTGTTTTGGCTATAGCATGTGATTATGAGGATTTTTATCATTGTCTGTATAAATTTGTATTAGGCTACCACATATATTCATGGATATAAAAATTTAAAAAAAATGTAAAAAAAAAACCCACTTTTTTAATTATAATACGTAGGATATTAGACCAAGTGCATAATATAAATAAGACATTTTTAGAAAATTTGGCATACTACATTAGACACAGCATGCTGCAATGGGATGGCAAAAATATTAAATATCTTACGAAATAAAAGCATTTTTACTAAATAATTTTTAGCTACGAATGCGCTTGCTTTTAAAATAATTCGTTTACATAATTTAATCGCCAAAATTATTGAGCAATTTATATGAAAATCCTAAACAAATATCGTGTAAATGAAAAATTTATTAGAGATAGAATGAGCGTTTTAGTTCTATCAAAAAACTAAACTATAAGGGTTTTTACTCACATTTTTATTTTGATTCAATTAATGCTCAATGGTATTAATGTTCGTTAATTGTAAATAAATATTGATAAAAACCTTTATTTTTCTTTCTTTCTTGTTTTGAGAAGAACTGAAATTCTGTTCATTCTATCTCTCATAACGTTTTGAATTTCCACGATATTTGTTTGGGGTTTTCATAAAAGTTGCTCCATACTTTTGGCTATTAAATTATGCAAATGAAATTTATTAAAAGCTAGCGCATGCATAGTTAAAAATTTAGTATGTATGCTCATATTTCGTAAGATATTTGACATTTTGACATTCTGATTGTAGTAGGCTGTGTGTAATGTAGTGTGCCAAATTTCCTAAAAATGGCTTTGCACTAAGTCAAATACCCTATGTGTTATAATAAATTCCTCTTAATCACATGCTACAGCTAGAACGCATTTAAAGAATTACTTTTTACAGGGTGATCCAAAACATGGATTTTTGTTTAACTTTTTACTGGTCCCCTTTTTCTCTGCAGGATACAACTTTTGTGAAATATGAAGTGTAACATGTTTCTTACACTACTGAAGTTTCAAAATGATTCCTAAAGAACTTTTCTAGCTATTTGACAAAACGTCTAAATTTGAAAATGTCCGAATACTTATATTTTTTATATACATAAACGCATGTTTCGTATAGAATATGGTATGAAAATTATTCACCATTCGTTTACAGGGCTATCCAAAATAACTAATATAGTGGGACTGTATTTGGAAATTTTTGAAAGTGCATTTCAGTTTTCTGTGTGTTAATATAAAATTATATCTGTACTGATAAGTATAAAGGATTTAAGTCCATATTCTTGATTTTCCAGGAGACGAAAAATAAAGTTAAACTAACTAAAAACTAATCAGAAGAATCGATCAGGAAAAAGGGATTATGCTGACTTATACCCTTTATATCATTCAGTGATTGTTAGTCTTCATTTAGTGAAGGGAAAAAATTGAATTAAATATTTTATACCAATGATTAATGCTAAATTTTTGACTTGAATCCTTTATTACCAATGGGTTTTCTCAAAGCCTAAATGACATGGATTTAAATCCTTTATACCAATCGATAGAGAATTTTTTTCTGAGTATGTACTTAACTCAAAATCGACATTTTTGGACTTAAATCCTTTATACTTATCAGTACAGATATTTAAGTACAAAATGTGGTAAGATTATAGTTTATAGACAATATACACGGCCGCCCAAAATTAAGCGAAACATTCTTTTCTATTGAATGTAATTGGTAAATGTGCTTTACTATATTTTATCATGTGCAGGAAAACTTCTCAATAATGGAAATTTTCTCGTACCCATACAGTAAATAAAGTATTTTTGAAGTTAAACATTCAGTGTTTGTGTTCTGTATAATTACGCTGTTTGAGGTTCCCTGAATACTTAAGTCAAATTTTTAACGGTTGATTTTTGTGTATGTCTTATCAGCGTAACTTAAAAACAAACAATCGCAGGCAATTCAAATATTGTATTTTGAAGTCCATATGACGATGTTACTTGTAAAGTTTGAGATTGATAAGTTTCACGGGTGGTTGAATAATTTGGAATAAATTTTTAAACTGAATAATAACACTTAAATCTGTATAAATGTAAATCTTATATTTAAACGGCAGGGTCGAGAGGGAACGATAACTTTCCCTCACGTATGATTATGTATCAAAAAACTATTTTCATAAATAGTTTGAATTATTTTCAACGTATATTTACATACAGTACTTGGTTATCTTACCCCTAATCTGTCTTTATAATATTGAAATGTAAGGTAAGAGAAAGTTGTGCGAGTGCCACACCAAATTATTTTTCACCTGATAAAGGGTCGTGATTAATTATTCCCACTCAAATGAATGTGTGGTTATGCATTTTCTGTTGTTCGTTTTTCAGTTCTTAAGCTCCATTCATTTAAAATAATGCATAATTTAATTTAAACACACTATATAATATTACATATATTAAAGTAAAAACATTTATAAAATGTTAGAATAAACATAAATTTTATAATATCGATATAACGTTAAACCGTGTTATAAAGCTGGTTATATATTGCGATGTAAGATTCTCAAACATCGGCCATTTCTATTTAGCTAGCAAGACTAGTGAGAAATGTTCACTTTCAATTTTCATCGACACAAGTTTAACGCAATGAAGATTTTTTTCTCATTACCACCCAAACGTACTTTTTTCTTACTAGAAAATACAAATAGAACTTATATATATATATATATATATATATATATATATATATATATATATATATATATATTTTAACTATTGTTTAAAGCCATAAGTATAATTTGATTTTAGCCTTCTAATACTGAAGCAACAAAAAGTTCCTTATAAATACCGTTCGTCATTTCGAATTTTCTAAACAGTTTATTAATTTGTTAATTATTAATTTGTTGTTTATTGATTGGTTATCTCAATTTGTTACCGAGGAATTATTTGCCAGTCAAAAACCATTACCTTAATTGGAATCGCATTTCGTAGATTTAACATTAAGAATTAATTTAAAAACAGTAAAAAATAAATATGCATTAGTATATATGTTATAAAAATTTCATGTTAATATAAGCATTCATAAACATTAAGATAACGTATCTTATAAAGGAAATTTAAACGATTCAGACTATTTTAAGATTCAGAAAACCTTTTTTAAATCATGGTTCACAACTTCACATGTAGCATAAATTAATAAGATTAAATGGGATAATTTTAACAATCTACAAAATTTATCAAAAATCGTAGACTTCAAACTGAAATATAAAATCACATACATACACACACATTATAAAGAAAATCATTTCAAACACTGCACAAGATGAAACCAAGTATATGACGAAAAACTAGAAAGTACATGAATAAAGATTTCTGAAAAAATCATTAAGAATCCTTTTAATGAAGGTATGCAATATACAATACTTTTTGAAGGGCTTTGATTTAATGTTGTATGCAAAATATGTGTTATTAATGTCATACTGTATGCAATTTGCTAACGCATAACACACAGAACGTTTAACAATATTTACGTAAATTTATTTTGAGTTAAGAATTATAAAGAATGAAAATTATTTTAATATAGCATAATTTTGATATCGTATGCGACATAGAAGTCATGCTATGTTTATATTAAACATAGAAAAATACAAATCAGTATACAAAATAAGAGAAAGCAAGGAGTGTCTACTGCAAGGAAGTTCATATCTAGTTCTTAAAATCAATAAAACATATGTTTATTATTTTAATATTTTGAAGAGGGGGGGTAAAAAAAAGCATTTTCCTGCCACTGTTTTATCCCTCTTTTTCAAGACAATGTTTAAAAAGTAATATTATATAAAAAAAAAAAAAGGCCGTAAAAAGTACAATTGTTACTGAAATATTTATAATAAATCGTAACGGAAATGGGATGTTTTGAAAAGAGATGATAATAAAAGATTTTCTTATTACCCATTCAAGCACATATTTCAAATTTCGAATTGATAGTCAGAATTATATTATGCACAATAAGAAATCAAAATGTTTTCTAAATACTATATAGGTCAACAAAATATCGTAAAATATATACCATATTTTAACTGGATCGATAACAATAGCCGAAACAGTAGGACCAAAACATTGAAAATCGTACACCACGATTGACGGCAAAAGGAAAATTTTAGATTGGGAAAAATCTACGTAATGATCAGGTGAGTTAACGATGAATTTCAATGGCTTTCGAAAGTCACAAGTCTTTTTACTGCAACGAAAGATCATTATGTGCTGGTTTTCCTTCTTCGCAGATTCTGATTAAGTAGGAAATCCAGGGGACAATAAAATTATTAGTGCAATAAAAAATGATAATCTGTGGCTCAAACGTAATGTTTATTATGTTTTGACTGGAACAATAGAGTAAAAAAAAATTAGCAGAAGCCAGTAAATTGTCTTGGTTATTTTCTTTAATCTTCTTTAAATACTTCCTTGTAATTCTATTTATCGACATCTGTGCACATTGCTTGAGTCAGTATATTATCTACAATTGTGGAAATTCAATGACTATTCAACACAATGAAACAACTAATACAGTACGCACAATTTAAAGAAGTCGTTCATCACGAAGGAGAAAAAAAATCTGGGATTATTTTCGATATGCTTATTAAATATTACTAGTATCGTCCAGTGTTCGAAGCTCAATCACTTTTTTGCAAAGCATGGCAAAGCAAAGTTATTGCCTTCTCCTAAACGGAATTAAATTGCAACACAGCTGCAGCAATTGTTTGTCAATATGCACTCGAACTGAATCAGAAGAGTTTTACTTAATACATTTCTCTAAGTTTGGTACACTATAGATATTGAATCTTTTGTGAAATGAGAGGAAATCACAACGTGGACGCGCCCCCTGTTGGGTGATATAGACCAAAAGCTAATCAATCGACACAATGTCAAACCAACGTCCAACCAAATATCAAATTCGGTTAAATTAATTCCATCTGTTCATAAAGTACAGTGTTTAAACTCAAATAGATTTTTCTAAAAATGGACGAGTTGAGTTCGGGAATCTCAAAACGTGTAACTTCATCAAAAACCGAAAATCGAAGAATTTTCTGAATCTTATACTTTCTCCTTATACAGTCGGTAACAAAAGTGTCCGAACACTAGCAAAAATTCCTATGTAAAGAAGTACACCTCATACGGTTCTGTTAAATAAATCCTTATGGAATCATGTTCTTAGACTGACTAAGAAGAGGATTCGACAAGGATTTATTTAACAAAACCGTATGAAGTGTACTTTTTTTACATAGAAATTTTCGCTAGTGTTCGGACACTTTTGTTACCGACTGTATATGCAGAGGATAGAATAATAAATCCATTTTTTTAAAAATAGGGTGTCAATTTCAGTTAATGGAAATGCAAGGAAATCTCAAAACGTGTAAATTCATCGTAACATTTCCTTGAAACTTATCAGTCTTGATTAAATTTTTCTAGTAACAAACATATTAACTTCAAAATACAACATTTGGATCGACTGAAATTATTTGTTTTTAATTTACTCTAAGAAATACAGACAAAGATCAAACGTTAAAATTTGACTTCGGTATTCAAGAAGCCTCAAAACGTGTAAATATACAAAAAACCAAGCGATGAATATTTAGCTTAAAAAGATACATTATTTACCGTACGACTATTAGGAATTAATTTCAATTCCTGAGCAGCTTTCCTGGACATGGTAAAATATTATAGTAAAGTAGTTTAACTAATAATAAAAAAGAACGTTATGGCTTAAATATTGGCAGCCAATATCTTCTGAAGGTTATGTACACACCACATAGTGCACATAAATATAATCCTATGTTAATAACATACGGGACAACCTGAAATACACTTTCACCAATTTTCAAGCATTGTCGCACTATAATCTAGTTCTTTTGTTTGTGTAACCCTGTAAACGAAGTGATAGATTTCCATACCATATTCGACATGAAACCTGTTTTTACACATATAAAAAGTATGTATTCATTTCATTTGGTTTAGTGCAGTCTTATACAGTTGCTCAAAAAAGTCTGCGTACAGCGATTATATATTTAAAAAATAAACAACAGCATTAAAGTAAGGAAACTTTTTTTAGATTTAAGCTTTTATTTATATCTGAACGGGTTTCTTCCATTCGTATGCTCGATATTCTCAGTTTTATCGCAACAATTTGTTACACAAAACATCTAAAAGAAACAAAAGCAAAGAAATTAAATCAAAAAAGTTTGCGTACACTTGTACAATTTATATATCTATTTTCTTAAAGCAATTGTTTAATACTTGGTGGGGTATCCTTTGTGTTTAATTACAGCCTGCAATCTTTTATGCATCGAATGAACAAGCTTTTCAGTGTCGGATGGAGTTATTTTTGCCCATTCTTCTTTCAATTTGCATATTAAATCATTTTTTGACGTAATATTGTATTTTCGAATGTTTTTTTCAAGTTTTTCCCAGAGATGTTCTATTGGATTAAGATCTGGGGATTGAGGGGGTGTCTGTAGCCGTCTAGGAACATGATAGAGCATATATTCTTTAATTATCCTAGCTGCATGCTTAGGATCATTGTCCTGTTGAAAAATGAAATCATCTTTAACTCCCAGTTTTTCGGCACTTGCTTTTAAATTTTTCTTTAATATGTCCAAGTAAACAAATCTATCCATTATTCTATCTATTATATGTAACTTTCCGACTCCATTAGAGGACATACACCCTCATACCATGACACCACCTCCATGCTTAACAGTCGGACGCAAATTTTTCACATCTAATTCTGTATTCGGCTTTCTCCAAACTATACAGCGGCCATTTAACTTAAAAATGGTGAATTTGCTTTCATCTGACCAGATTACTTTATTCCAGAATTTAGGAGATTTATGTAAATGATTTTTTGCAAAAGCAATTCTCTTTTTTCGATTAATCTTCGAAATATACGGTTTTGCTCTGGCTATTCTCCCATGATAACCAGCATTTCTAAGCACATTTCGCACAGTTTCTGGGCAAACTGTTGTATTGCACGTCACATTCAGATCTTCCGCAATATTAGAAGCAGAGAGTTTAGGATTAACTTTGATTTTTCGAATTATTTTTCTTTCTTCTCTGAATGATAATTTTTTAGGCCGTCCACATCTCGGTCTTATACTAAGACTTCCTGTGTCTAGAAAGTTTTGTATCACTCGTTGAATGCTGGAATGAGGCTTGTCAACAATTTTACCGATTTGACGAAGAGATTTTCCTTCATCTCTTAACTTTATTATTAACCGTCTTATAGTTAGAGGTATTTCTTTTCCTTTTTCCATGATATGAAGTGAATAACGCTTAATCACTTAACATTTATTAAAATACAGGACGACTTATTATAGAAAAGCAATTGTCTTCACGTCGAACTTAGATGTGACTCATTCAACTGGAAAAACAACTGATAATATGCAAATTTTTCCGATGATTATCTGTGCGTACGCAGACTTTTTTGATAGCAGTTTAAAGACTTATCGGAAAAGAAATTTTTTACTAAATTTAGTATTAATTTATTGAACTATTTTACAGTGCTAATTTGGTTAATATAACCATAGCTTTAAAGAAAAAATTAAATACTCTAATTTTCTAAAAAAACAAACGGCTTCAGAGTAGATTTATGCATTACTTAGTTACTGTACGCAGACTTTTTTGACTGACTGTAGATGTTAAACTACTTACCTGCAATTTCTCCCATAGACGTAATGTATTTGAATTCTCTTGGTGTCTCTGTACACAAACCATTTGCTTCATCTCAACGAAAAGTTTAGTGTAGCATCCCTATATGATACACATTTAGAATACCGAGTTTGGAATTTCTGCTACTATTTGTTCTTAAGATATGCTGATAACAGACAGACGCGCGCGCGCGCACACACACACACAGAGAGAGAGAGAGAGAGAGAGGCCAACCGCTAAAAACGTCATTTTTGGAATCTGAGGACCTCCAAATTTAAATATAACAAAACTCACTTTCGAAAATTTGACCAAAAAACAATACTTCCTCTACCATATATATGGGTAAGAGAAAGTTTAAAAAAAAAAAAAAAAAAGTGAGAAATTTAGTACTAAAAGTCTATATTTAGGCTATATTCATAAATTTTGTTTTTGTACAGATCTCAAATTATAATCTGGATCAGTAGAAGAGCGTTTCATAATCTAAGCGGGTTGCGTTATTGTTAATTTTTTATAGATGAACTGGCGATTTGCGTCCACTGGCAAGAAAACTGGATCAGACATAGCACAAACTCAACGGCCCAGTGTTAACCAATTATTGAACTTTGTCCCAGTTCATTACAGGTCATTTGAAGCAATAAGAAAGAAAAAATCAGCTATTACAGTGCAAAAACATTTTCGTAGTCAAGGTTCCTAAATATCAACAGAAATTAATAAAACTGAAATTATATGTTTAGTTACAATGGACAACAGAACAAGTCGTCTGGTTAAGTTCTATAAGATTCTAGCAATCTTCACTGACAAGTTTTGAAGAGTAAATAGGGCCGGGTTCTGTTTGGTGAGTTTATCACTAAGTATTTTCAGTTTAATAAAACTTAAGACGTTGTTACAGTGCAATCGCACTGATTTCTTTGAATTTTAACGAGGGTCATTTTTCAAAAGACGATAACTTACTTTAATTCTAAAAATACAACTCGCAGTATTAGACACAATTTAATAAAAATAGAATTAAAAAATAAATAAGCGTACATAATTATTGCTCGGTGATCATCACTTATAAAAGGCAGACTTTAAATTTCTTTTCAATAAGCAACAGCATAATATTTATTTTGAATAGAAAACAACATTCATAGGAGGTGTTGGGAGGGGGGGAGATGACAATAGTTTTGTTCTGGATAATCTGAAGATTAATTGCAGAAAGGGACATCAAAAATAACATACCCTTTATATTATAAATTCAAATAACAGTAATATTTATTACAGCAAACACTTTTTGTACTTGTGTTTGTAGAAGTGAAGTCTTGAAGTGGATTTCTGAACGTATGCAGTATTAACCACGCGTTTAACACTAGATTGCCCAAGCAGTGAAAATGACTTTTTCTACAATACATATCAGAAACAATGAGGAAAGTGTGGTAAATACAACTATTAATAAATGCACTTATATCACGTATAGAAAGTCGCATAAATCAAAGAAATCGTTTAATTATATATATATATTTAAAAATAAATTAAGAACAGTCAAAATGACTTTCTTGGACAATCTAGCGTTAAACTAATCTGAATCATATTGATTATTTTATTAAATACAAGTTAGATTCATAACATAGATCGAATATTTCACCCCAGATTCATATGTTTGTATAATGGAACGTAATATATCCGAATCTTTTGTGAAAAGAATACAAATTGTAAGCACGTCATTTTCAATAACTAACACTCTACAGCAAAATTTTATGCATTTATCAGCACAAACATTAGAAACTGATCAATCTCTCAAAATTTTCCAATGACAACCCCTTATTATAATTTTCAAAACACCCAATTTGAATTTCATTCAATTTTACATTATGCTGATAAACAGACATACATAGATAAACCGCTAAAAACTTTATGTTTAGTATTCAGGAGACTTCAAAATATCTAGTTACAGCAAAAAATTTGTATTAAAATTTAGAATTCACACTAGCGCTTTGTTCACCATTGAGTATGAAAAAGTGTGTCATTCCGCAACAATTTTCTTGGACTTGAAGATTTATAAAGCACTTTCATTAATTATATTTAGTAGAAAAAAATGTATTTGCTCAATTTTGTGTAGCCTGTATATCGTCTATAAATTATATGCACATCACATAGTATAGTTAAATTTAGCACATTTATGAAAAACTCATAACGTAATTTGGAATGCAATTCCAGTAATTTCAAAGTATAGTCCTAATATATCCGAATTCTTTTGTGTAGCCCTTTAAATGAATATTAAATGATTTTTATATCATATTCTATATTAAACAAGCCTTTATGCATACAAAAAATGTGTGTTCATTTCTTTTTGTTTAGTGCAGTAGAAAGGTTTTTAACTTAATCTGCCAAAAACTTTGTCCATAGACGCCACATGTACGCTGTTTGAATTCTCGTGCATGTCTCTGTTCAAGAAACATTTGCTTGGTCTCAAAGAAATCTTTACTGTAGCTTTCCTATATGACAGATGTAGAATACCGAGTTTGGACGGTTGAACTTCCTGTTGCTATTTGTTCTTGAGATATGCTGATAAGAGGCACATGCACACACAAATACACCAATTTTAGTCCTTTTTGGCTACCAATATTTTTTTTTTTGTTTCTTTTTTTACTTAATCACTGAAAACCGTTACAGTTCACTGATTAAGTAAAATATTTTATTAAATGTTTCTGGTAGCCAAAAAGGTGCTAGGTTGACAACTATGCACACAAACCAATCTCCAAAACACATTCGGAATCAGAAAATCTCAAACGGATAATCACATTAAAATCTGAAATTCGAAAATTTGAGCCGAAAACAGTGCTTATTCTACCATTATATGTCAAGAGAAAGTAACTAGTAGGCTGTAGCCATCACTAAACGTCCTACTGTATCGATATAATATAAATAATAGTTTGGTCAAAAAACTGCCTAAAACGTGGAAAGGGCTGCATAACAGTATCCCCTATCAGCCGATGGGCATTCAGATTGATTCACAATAGCTTTTCATATTAGCCATCTTATACATGAAGTTTGTAGAGCTTGTTCATGGCAACATCCAAAATAGAATCCTCGAGAAAGATTATTCATCGCGAAACGTGACGTCATTCCCCCACCTCCTCACTCCGCGTGGCATGTCACTCCATTATAGAAACTAAGATATTGCCTTCCCATAAATAGGAAAAATTGAAGCATAATAGCACCGACATAAGCTAACATATACGACAGTTTTATAATAACCATTTTATATATAAAGTTTATTCCACATAAGGTCATTGTGCCTAAATGCGATAACCCATAAATGTGACAATGTACTTCTACTGAAAATCTAAATGCATATAAATCATATTTATGCATCATAATGGAGTACACACATTTCAAGAATGGTTCGCGAAACTTTTCATTAAATTTTAAAGGCTTTCTCTAGTAGAATTTTCTCTTGCTATACACATTGATCATTATGGCTTTCCCCCGTCTTTCCCTAATTGCGATGAAATATCTTCAAATAGTAACTGTAATTTTATCCTTTTATCTTGCAAGGTCAAATAACCACTGTTGCGTCATATCCTTGAATACTCTTTACACCTATCAGAAGCAAATTAAAGAAAATACTACACACTTTTAATTAGAGGGGTTAAAATATTTTATCGCATTTAACGGACATCTTAAATTCGACAAATTTTATTCTTTAAATGCGGAGAGTCTTATAGCTCATATTTAAAGGTAAATTTATGCATTTTTTCCTTTTCTACACTTTCCAACAAGGTTGAAAAGTGTTAATGACTTCGGTTTGTCTATTAGTTTGTACGTCTGTCTGTCCGTGCTCTAACTCCGCAAATATTCATAGAATTTCTTGAAACTGATATATGTTATTCAATTTCACTATCGAATGTTCCCTAATGAAAATGGAGTGAATACATATAGTTAATATGTGTACAGGGACACACGAAAGTATTCCTAAAGCAATGAAATGTTCTATGAAAGTTATTTCTATAAACCATATTTTAATACCGTTACTTTACAGAAATCTTAATAAAATTGAAATATGTTATTCAAGTCCATTATCGAATGTTCCCCATTCAAAATGGAGTAAAAACCATTAGTTTGTATACAGGGATACCCGAAAGTATTCCAGAGTATTGCGTTCTGTGAGAGGTATTTCTATAAACCAAATTTTAATAACTTTACTTTGCACAAATCGTAATAAAATTAAAATATGTAATTCATATGCACAATGGAATGCTTTCCATATAATACAGTATGACCAGCATCAGATTTATAGGGTAACGCAAAAATATTCAGTTATATTAATGGGTATGATTGGAAAGTTGCGGAAAATGAATTTTATATAGTTTATATTAAACGTTTTTATAGCTTTCTAAATGTTTTAAACACTTTCCAACAAAGTTGACTTAATTACATACAGGGTTACACACACTGTTAGTTACACATAGAGTTACATACAGGGTTACACACACTGTTAGTTACACACACGGCTAGCAAACAATCAACGATACACCACACACTTAAAAAAAAAGTAGAGTTATACACGGAGTTACACTCGCTGATAATAAAAAGGTTGAGTTACACATCTGATTTATACACACTTAATAAAAAGGCAGATTTACACACGCACTGTTAATTATATACAGGATTACACAAACTGTTGACAAATCAGCGACGCACACAGATTTACACACAGTAAAAAAAAAAGTTACACATAGTGTTAAACACGCTGTTGATAAAAAGGCAGAGTTGCACACAGAATTACACATACACTTAATAAAAAGGATGAGTTACACACATACACACTGTTAATTACATACAGGGTTACACACACACACTGTTAGCAAAAAATCAGCGATATACACAGAATACACACTGTTCAAAAAGAGTTACCCACGGAGTTGCCCACACTATTAATAAAAAGGCTGAGTTACACAGTTACACACATTGTTAATAAAAAGGCAGAGTTTCGCACATACTGTTAATTATATACAGGGGTACACACACACTGTTAGTTACAAATAGAGTTACACACACTGTTAGCAAAAAAATCAGAGCTACACAGAGAGTTACACACATTGTTCAAAAACAGAAGAATTACACACACTTAATAAAAAGGCAGACTTACGCACATAGTTACAGACACACTGTAAAAAAGGCAGAGTTACACAGAGTCAAACACTGTTGATTACATACAGGGTTACACACACACATTGTTCGTTACACATAGTTACACACACACTTTTTAAAAAAGTAGTGTTACACACGCAGTTAATAAAAACCTGAGTTACACACAGATTTACACACACTGTTAATAAAAGAAGCGTTACACATAGAGTTACGTACACACTGTTAATTGCATATAGGATTACACATACACTGTCAGTTACTCATAAAGTTACACTGTTAGAAAAAATCAGTGATACCCACAGACATACACACACTGTTCAAAAACAGAAGAGTTACACACACACTTTTAAAGGCAGAGTTACACAGCACTATATCTTCCTATATAGTTTTGTGGTATAAAATATTTTATGAACTAAAAAAATAATTTTAAAGTAGCTCCCATGCATTAAATGCATTATCGCAATTATGACTTTGAACATCGCATTTAGGATATATGCGACGCCGATATATTTTTACTTAAATTAGACTTTTTTTTTAATTTCTTGAAAAGAAATTACATAAAACATAAGCTTAGAACTGAGAGTTCAATGTTCAGCTGTTTTCTCTTTCTTTTCATATTTATTTATTTATTTATTTATTAAAATGTCAAATTTTCTAAATGCGATAAGCTTACCAAAAATCATGTCACATTTAGGCACAATGACTTATATACTAGATATACCTTTCCATAAATGGGAGTTATGGCAATATAACAGTGCCACTTGTAAGGCGATATACACCAAAACCAAATCAGTACCAAACTATATCATTATCAAATCAAATTTTGTGAAATCCCATAAATTTTTTCCATGAGAAACAGTGTTCATAAAATTTTGCTAACACACATACACAGCCATGCAAATATTTTCTAAAAAAGGTCAAATCGTGTTTAGGACATTTTAAAGTCTGTAAACTCATCGAAAATTGAAAAGTCAAAAATTTTCACAAATTTAGTACTTTATTTTTATGTATACAGGAGAAAATAAAAATATTTACCAAAACAAAGGATGGTGCATGAACGAAAATGCCTATTGTAGAAAATGAACATTTAAAAAAAAAAAAAAAAAGGGGGGGGGGGGGGTCTGGAAAGCATTTACATGCTTGTCAACCATCTCATTATGAAGCGTAGTACTTTTAGTCACCGCCTTTTTTTGTACACCAGTCATTTTTTAGAGTAATTTCCTTCTTATTTAATCGTAACACTATTTGGAGAAAATTGCTCTAAATATAAAGTGGTGTGGGAAAAGGGGCGTATTTTCAAGGGGCGTTAACAAGTCTACGCTTATTAATGAGATGGTTGGCAGTCCTGCATTTAAAAAAAAAAAAAAAAAAAAAAAAAATAATCTTGATATATGAACAGAAAATTTAAATTTATAAGATTGATTATGCATTATCTCTGGGACTATAAATTTTAAGAAAAAAGAAATAATGATAAATTATAAAAATTAACATTTCAACATTTTAGCGTAGAAATCTCTTTTAATAACACTGCTCGGCATGAAAATTGTATCTGACACCATTTCAGCATATTCTTATGTAAAATAATCTTCCTGAATCCGAATATGTCCACTATTTTGCCCCATCATCCACCGTTTTCTTGTTACGCCCCCTCCCCCATTTTTATCATTGTTTGGTAATTTCATACCCACCTGTTTGATTTGGAGAGGAACGATGATTATTTTAACCGTTAAATGTCTTCTGAACTGAGGAGCTACAGAGGTAGAAAGTTATAAAACACGAACATTTGTATGTAAGGAGGATATTTGAGTGGATTTGTGCCCAGAAAACAAACAAACAAACAAACAAAAAAAACAGTTTGTTTCTTTTTTGTTTCTTTTCGCAATATTTCTCTTATTTTTTACGTATTCCAGCTTCCCATTTTCTTACCAAAACACCCAAATAATAAAAGTTATACAGCGTTTTTTTTCTTTTTAAATGTTGGTGAGTGGAGTAACGGCAAGAAAGTTTAGCTCATTCACTGTACGACGTTTGCTTTCAATAACGCCCACGTTAAATGTTTTGGACAGTAAAACAGGAACAGTAAAACCTCCTGCTTTGACACGTGTTAAACGTCATTGCTCTTATCACTATAGTCGTCAGTCGTTATCTACCTTTAGTACACGTTTTGCGACAAGAGAGTGAACTTTATGGTGTTCTCGACGGTGGTGATCTTGTGTGGTGATCTTTAACACGCATCCAAAGGAGGATATTTATTGTTCATGTTTTATCGCCCAAAACATTTAACGTAGGTGTTATTGAAACCAAACGTCGTACAGTGAATCAGTCACACTTTCGTGCGAAGCCTTTGAGACTAACTCCACTCATCAATATTTTGAAATAAATTTCATTGTATAATTTTTATTATTTGGGGTGTTTTGGTAAGAAAATGGCAAACTGAAAGCTGGAATATGTAAAAAATAAGAGAAATATTGAGAAAGAAAAGAAACTGATTGCTTTTTATTGATTTTCTTTTGCTTTCTGGGCACAAATCACTTCAAATTTCCTCCTTACTACAAATTTTCGTGTTTTAGAACTTTCTACCTCTGTAGCTCCTCAGGTCAGAAGACATTTAACGGTTAAAATAATCACCGTTCCTCTCCACATCAAACTGATGGGTGTAAAATTACCAAACAACGATAAAAATAAGGGGAAGGGCGTAACAAGAAAACGGTGGGTGACGGGGCAAAATAGGGGCCAGATTCGGATTCAGGAGGTCATTTTAAATAAGAATCTGCAAGAATGGTATCAGATACAGATTTTTTTTTTTTTTTTTTTTTTTTAATCCAGAGTTGTGTAATTAGCCCTAACTCAGTCTGATACAATGTTCTAGCCGAAATTCAACCTAAAGTAGTTTTGTCATTGTGTTTCATATAGGATGTCCTGTTACGAAACACAAACAAAAATGTTACATATTTAAAAATTATACATTAAAAGATCTGTATCCACGGATCTAGATACCAACGATTCGTATCCGCAATATCTGTATTTGCAGATTTTTTTTTTTTTTTTTTTTTTTTACGATCCGGCACACTCTTATTAGAAATACATTAAATATATCTTTGCAAAATCTATTTAGAGATATTTTATAAAATATATTTCGCAGTGTTCGCAAAATCATAAGATTATTCAGTGTGTGACTCAGATATTATACACTAGCGATACCAGAAAGTTTTGAATATTAAAATAAGAATTCACTTTTGCAACATAAATATGTATATATATTAACACTTAAAAATGTACTAAAAACGCAAATTCAGCGGGTGTAGGTTATATTACATGTGTCCAAGTCTATTATTGTTTAAGCATGTATTTTCGTCGGAATGATACATGTATGCAAAATTTCAGCTCAAAATTTTAGTTCGAATGATAGAACGTGGATTAAAATTTGGAAACAAATTTTGATCTTGTGAGATGTAAGTTGTGGGCACAGAACCCATAAACCTTCACTTTAGTCTGTTATTACTCAGCGTGTATCAGAGCTAATACAGATTTTACTTTCTGCCATTCTGTATTCTTAATTTCATGCTTACAATAATGAATAAAATTTACAGAAATATATATATACACACACACACATACAAAACAGGCGATAGATTTTTGATGCCGAAAAAAAAAAAAAAAAAAAAAAAAAAAAAAAAGCTTTAGAATTAACCATTAAGTGGTATTGAATAAAAAGAAAAATAAATTTGAAACTGTATCTGGAGTTTTTCATTCACCTTTAGTACATGAAATTATTCATAAATTTTATTTTCTAAAATATTCGTGAGTATGTATTCCCGTGTGTATTCACTCGGGGAAAGACGGCCATATTTTGGTAAAATCGCCATTTTTACCCAAGTGAAAAGGAATCACTTTTTCTCCCCAATGATCAATCTATATATTATTACTATACCTGTGGTTTCAACAAATTATACTTCACAAAGCAAAAATTTTGGTTTAAAAGTTTTTAATTTCTCAAATCCATTTTACATTAATAATGTAAAATACATATTTTTTAACTTTGAATGTGCATTTTACTCTTCCTGATTTTCTCCCTTTCAGTTGTATGACAATATAGATAGAAGTGCAAAAATTACATTTTAAATAGAAACTGTATAGTTTAATTTTAAATATTTCAGAAATAAAAAGGCTTTAAAATTTTCTTACACAGAGATACCCAGTTTACATAATCTTTAAACATTATTAAAAGATGCTATACTGAATATGTTAGCCTGTAACAGAAGGATTTATAAACTTAAAACTTACCGACTGTGTTTTGGAATTGCTTCTTAACATACCGTTCTTTTGACCTAAAATAAGAAATAAGATGCATTACAATGACGTAAAGTTTTTATTGAAGAGTTGGTTGCTGCGTTCCCCAACTCATACGTACTTCATATCTGGTAACAATTATTAATACTGAGCACTGTTAGCACCGCCCTTTTTTCACATTATTTTGATTTTAGAGATTTTCTTCATTATGTAATTACAAAGAAATAAGAAAAGTGCTTTTAAAATATACTGGTGTGTAGTGTGAAAAAAGGGCGGGTCTAACAATACTCTGGAATAAATTATAAATATTATCAGGTATGGTACTTTTGCTTGATAAACGGTTGTGGTCAATTATTCACAACCCAAACCAATTACTGGGCGATTTGGAATTTAATGTTTGTTTATGGAATTCCTATAGTGCATCGTTCAATATCAGTTTCTCGATGCTATTATTATCGTATAAAAGTATTTTAGAAGAACTAACGGTTAATATATATTCAATCACATAACGTACAGAAACCAGCAAATATAACCATGTCAATAATCATTAAGAATTTAAAAAAGATAAAAGCAACTGAGAAATATATATTGAAAGAATTGTAATATATGAATGAAAAATATAAAAAATTACGAAATAGCCAATTTAAAAAATAAATAAAGCCGTAACATCATTAGGGGCATTTATAGCTGTAGGGTTATAAAAAAGACTGAGGCAAATGCTTTTCGCAAAATTTACCAACACTGTCATCGAACAATGATAAAGGATGTACTAAACGTGACAAATTTAAATAGTAAACTTCAAAAATAGAAGAGAGGTGGAAAAAATATATAATAAAATTATACTTTTAAAAAATAAAGAACACGCTTTTATTGAAGTGTGAACTAAAAAAAGCATAAGATATCTATCTTTATAGTATTAAAATGCAGGGTAAGAAAAAATTGTGTGAGTGACACCAGGGTGGTTATAAAATAATTTAGAATTAAACAAAAACCATTTTTAAAAAATCTCCCCTGACTGGGCTCGAACGTTAGACCTTTAGGTTCGTAGCCCGGAGCTTTACCTTACAGCCACAGCGTTCACGTAGGGAAAGTCTTTTTTACAATTTTTTTTTTTTTTTTTTTGCTCCCAGAGCGGTAACAAACATACATACAGGTGAAGCTAATAAAAGCGTGTTAAAAAATGCATTAACTTGCGATATAGCGGTCGTTGATTGTAAAATGAATATTGATAAAACCTATCATTTTCCTCTTTTTTGAGACTAACTTAATCCAATTCATTTTTTTTTTTTTTACTTTCTTCTATATGTATATATAGAGAAAGTACTGGATTCATGAAAATTTTCGAACTCCAGCTTTCGATGGATTCACACGTTTTGGGATGTCTTGAACACGATTTGACTGTTTTTAGAAAGTGTGTGTGTGTGTATCACAAATTTTGTGAACAGCACTGTATTTCACGAACCAATGAACGAAATTTAACCAAACTTGGTATTTAATCGGACCCTCACAAATTGGTACTGATTAGATTTGTGGAACAATTGCTCAACAGGTGGCGCTGTGATCGCATTTTTTTTCTAAATTTTTAACGTGGCAGTATGGGACAAAATTTCGTATAAATGTACATAATGAGAGTTATTTTAATAGTGCGATTGTAAAATTAATATGCATTATTGATAATAGTAGTAGTTAACTAGGAAAAAAATTTGTGCATATGGGAGTATCGCTCTCTCCTCTCCGGGGCGAGTAAATTTTCAACATGGGTATCTTTCGAAAGTTCTCCTCAATACCTTTAAAATGAATGGTTGAACTATCGAACTGTGATGATTTAAAAGAAAGTTAACAATGTTTTTTTAGATTTTAACGAAAAAAATTTTTTTCTGATTTGAAAAAAATTGACATCTTTCGGCATTTAATGTTAATATAATACTGTCAGATAAAAATCGTCTGCATTTATAATGGAAAATAATTCGATAATTTAATAAATAATATTGTACTGAATAAATTTTGTGTAAAATTATATAGAAGAAAGTCATGTGGTGGCCACATCATAATAGTTTTTTTTTTTTTTTTTTTTTAGATTTTCCTTTAAGTAGCTCAATATATTTGATAAATAAATTATGTAAGTTAAATTTTGTTAACGCTTGCGCACGCATAAACGTAGTTAAAAATGTTGCAACAATCTTATTTCAATTACTTTTTTTTTTTTTTTTTTTTTTTTTTTAATATTCTAATTGCAGTATGATGTGTATTGTATTGTGTCAAGATTTTAAAAAATAGCGATGCAGTGTTTTCAATACCCTGCACATCCCCCCTCCCCCTCCTCGGTAAAGAAACTTTTATACATCCATCAATATATATATATATATATATATGCTAGTCTCATACAAATGAATAGACAATTAGAAGCACCACAATCACATGCTACAGGCTGCAGCCAGAATGTATTTCAAGCATTACCTATTACAAGGTGATCGCAAATAGTATACTGGATTTTCTTTAATTTGTGACAGGTCCCCTGTGTATTGGGGGCAAAACCTTTGGTAAAATATATAACAAGCTCTTTTTTACACCTTGAAAGTTTCAGGATAATGAGTCGATAATTTTTCTAGAGATTTGACAAAACGTCTGAGATCGAAAGTGTCCGGTCTTTTCCCCCTCTTAACTCATTAACATAAATAAATGACCTTTAGTACATTTAAATGTAAATAATAACATGAAAAAAGTCGAATCTTACATAATTTTTAAGATGCGCTTCGGGGCATTTCGTGTTTCCGTCACCAGTTATGCAATAAAAACCTCATTTTATTTTCATCTCGTGATCCACAAAACCCAGATGCAAGTAATTGTCTGGGTCAAGATGTAAAAAGAAAGTGTGCATACACTAAATATACATTTACCGGTTTTTGTTGAAATTGCTACTTTGTCTTATTTCGACCTGTCAGGTAAGGAACGATGTGGCGCTTCTTGTTTTTACTTTCTTATACAGATTTTTTTAAAAATTCCTCCAATTCCCAATATTAGAACTTCAAATAAAATCGAAAGAAAAAATAAGCTGCAAGAACTTGTATGCAAGTAATTAACCTTGTAGTTCATTCCTTTAGGAGGAAAAATTACATGGTTGATTGGTTACGTTACACAGGCAAAGATAATTCATAAGACTTGTTCTGTGAATTAGTGCATTCAAGTTAGGTTCTTAGAAGAAGTAAAAAAAATTACAATATTTGAAATCTTAGCTTTGGTATAGCTATTGAATTACATAAGTTTTTTTTTTTTTTTTTTTTTTTTTTTTAAGTGATCAAGTATTTGCGTATATGCTATGAGTGAACAAGACAGCTTCTAAATCTTACATTTAAATGTTGAGCTGAAACTTGGTAGGTAGTAAAGTTATAGCCCAACGTCGCAAGAACTATAATAGATTTTAATGAGAACTCATGACTCTACTACAAGGAACAAAAAATCTGGAGTGACTCCACTCGACTTTCCGAACATTGAGTAATTAACAGTTTTGTAGATAAAGTAAAGAAAGAGTAGTTGTTAAACAAACAAAAGAGAGAAAACCATAATAGAGTGTTTGAGTATTTTTCTCCATCTATTACACGTTGTTTTATTTAACGCTACTGAACTTTGAGCCCATAGATCATAATGATAAAGAAATTTTTGTTGTGTCCCTGTAAAAACCTATAAATGCTAGATTCACCAAAATGCTTATAGTTAGTGCAACAGTGATTTATAATACTCATTTAAATTTTCAGCTGAATTCAATAAGGCGTTTAGATGCTATCGTACTTTTAAAAATTTAGTCCCATACGCCATAATGATAAAGAATTTTTCTTTGTGTCCCTGTAAAAAAAACTGTAAGTACTAGATTCACCAAAATCTATACAGTTAGTTCAACTGCGATCTATAATATGTGTACAAATTTTTTGCTCGGATTAATAAGGCGTTTAGACGCTATCACATTTTTAAAAATTTGGCCCCATAGGCATAATGATAAAGAATTTTTCTTTGTGTCCCTGTAAAAAAACTATAAGTGCTAGATTCTCCAAAATCTATACAGATTGAGTATTTGTGATCTATCATATGTGTATAAAATTTTTGCTCAATTGAATAAGGCGTTTAGATGCTATCGCACTTTTAAGATTTTGCTCCCATAGGCCATAATGATAAAGAATTTTTCTTTGTGTCCCTGTAAAAAAACTATAAGTGCTAGATTCACCAAAATCTATAGGGTTCGTACTATGGTGACTTACAATATGCGTACCAACTTTCAGGTTAATCGAACAAAACGTTTAGACGCTAGCGTGTTCACTCACAGACATACACACATACACACATACACACACACATACACACACACATACATACATCATCGTAAAAATAGTGAAAACGGACTCAGGGGACCTCAAAACGTATAGAAACATCAAAATCTCGAATTCGGATTTTTGACATGATTACAATACTTTCCTCACTATAGTGTTCGGAAAGTAAAAAGACTTATTCGTTAGGGACTATGGAAATGATTTATTTGAGTTGTACTAGTGTCTAAATTCCACTTTTAATGAACATTATTTTCATCATATTCTACATCTGATGGAAAAGCAAGCAATAGACCACCCTTGCAAAAACTTCATGAGCATAGACTAATGCACTCCTGCTCAAAAGTTTAGCAAGATTTTCAAACGATCAGTTTTTACTTTCCGAACACTATAGTGAGGAAAGTATTGTAATCATGTCAAAAATCCGAATTCGAGATTTTGATGTTTCTATACGTTTTGAGGTCCCCTGAGTCCGTTTTCACTATTTTTACGATGATGTATGTATGTGTGTGTATGTGTGTATGTGTGTATGTCTGTGAACACGCTAGCGTCTAAAGGCTTTGTTCGATTAACCTGAAAGTTGGTTCGTATATTGTAAGTCACCATAGTACGAACCCTATAGATTTTGGTGAATCTAGCACCTATAGTTTTTTTACAGGGACACAAAGAAAAATTCTTTATCATTATGGCCTATGGGACCAAAATCTTAAAAGTGCGATAGCATCTAAACGCCTTATTCAATTGAG
This sequence comes from Salticus scenicus, assembly GCA_963930645.1. Classification (NCBI taxonomy): domain Eukaryota; kingdom Metazoa; phylum Arthropoda; class Arachnida; order Araneae; family Salticidae; genus Salticus; species Salticus scenicus. The sequence continues at coordinate 16,041,313 of OZ005655.1, forward strand.
CAAAAATTTTATACCCATATTATAGGTCACAGATACTCAATCTGTATAGGTTTTGGAGAATCTAGCACTTATAGTTTTTTTACAGGGACACAAAGAAAAATTCTTTATCATTAAGGCCAATGGGGCCAAATTTTTAAAAGTGTGATAGCGTCTAAACGCCTTATTAATCTGAGCAAAAAAATTGTACACATGTTATAGGTCGCATTTGCACCAACTGTATAGATTTTGGTGAATCTAGCACTACAGTTTTTTTACAGGGACACAAAGAAAAATTCTTTATCATTATGGCCTATGAGACCAAATTTTTAAAAGTGCGATAGCATCTAAACGCCATATTCAATTGAGCTGAAAATTTGTATGAATATTATAAATCACTGTTGCACTAACTATAAGCATTTTGGTGAATCTAGCATCCATAGATTTTTACAGGGACAAAACGAAAAATTCTTTATCATTATGATCTAAGGGCTCAAAGTTCAGTAGCGTTAAATAAAACCTCGTGTGATATATGGAGAAAAAAACACTCTATTATGGTTTTCTCTCTTTTGTTTGTTTAGCAATTCCTCTTTCTTTATTTTATCTACAAAACTGTTAGTTACTCAATGTTCGGAAAGTCGAGTGGAGTCACTCCAGATTTTTTTCAATTTAAAAACTTATCTCTCGAACTCTCGATGAAATGTTTTCAAACGGTGGGTATTTAAAGAACTGGGTCTTTTACATGTTTTTCAGTGAATATTGGTTTAAGACAACATTTAGGGGACCGGTAACAAATTGAGCAAAATCAATAATATTTGTGATCACCCTGTATCGTTAAGTGAACGAAATGAACTGTAACTGTAGGATATGTTAATACAGACCCAGTTTAATTTATGGATAAATTTGTGTGACGATAGTATATTAAATAACGGAGATATAAGGATTAATTCAAAAACTCTAAAAAAAAAAATCAGTGTTTTTTTTTTTTTTTTTTTTTTTTATAATATACATAGATTTTAACGAAAATTATTCCCACTTTCAGGTAAGTTGGAAAAACACTTGAAACAATATACTGCAATCGGAATACAAATCTCAAATATCTCATGAAATATGAACATTTTTATTAAAAACGTTTTCACTGCGCATGTGCGAAAGATAAAGAAATTTTTATTGCATATATTGGGTAACTTATATCAAAAGTACATTTGAATAGAGTAAAAATTAAATGAATTATACGAAAAAGAAAGCTAGATTTTAGATATTTTTCAATAGTTGAAATTTCTTAAGGGGTTTTTCACATGCCGCATAATTAATTTAAAAATCCAAATATTTTAACCATTAGCAAAAGTTCTTTTTTGTGAAAATCACCTCACAAATCTTAGTAAATAAACAAAATATGTTAGAGTTACAAATTTATAAGGGTTTTTTTTTCACAAAAAAGTATATTTGGAGCGTGGTTAATATAATTGGATCTTCAAATTAATTACGCGACATGTGAAAAATCTCTAAGAAATTTCAACTCTTGGGAAAATATCTAAAATCTAGCTCATTCTTTGTCGTATAATTTGTTTAATTTTTACTCTATTCAAATGCACTTTTGAAAAAAGTTTCCCAATATATCTAGCTTTCAACCCATGCAATAAAAATACTTTTATCTTTCGCACATGCGCAGTGAAAACGTTTTTCATAGAAATGCTCATATTTCATGAGGAATTTAAGATATTTGCATTCCGATTGCAGTATATTGTTTTAAAAGTGTTCTTCTAACTTATCCGAAAGTAGGAATAATTTTCGTAAAAAACTATATTATATATAAAAAACATGTTGATTATTTTTGGAGTTTTAAAATAAATGCTTATCTCCGTTATTTAATATACTATCGTCACACAAATTCATCCACAATTTGAACTGGGTCTACATTAACATATCCTACAGTTACAGTTCATTTCGTTCACTTAACGATACAGGGTGATCACAAACACTGATTTGGCTTAATTAGTTACTGGCCCCGTAAATGTTGTCTTAAACCAATCTTCAAGGAAAAACACGAAATAGAAACACCCATTTCTTTAAATACCCAATGTTTGAAAACATTTCCTCTCGTGAGAAGTTTTTAAATTTAAAAAAACTAATCGTTTGCAAATCAAGCAAAAACTTCATGAGCACAGACTAACAGTTCTTTTTATAGGTATACAAAGTAGAGTTATTAACATGTGCGAAATTATTAAATAAATGCGAATTACTTATAGTTCTTTCACAGGGCAATATTAAATAATTGATACTTATCACGTTCTGTGGAGGGGCTGATTATCTGAAGAGAATGAAATTATTTACGAGGATGAAACTGATATGCTTTATAATTTTGTTCTGCATGATCGTTAATGAAAATTACATGCTTACCATTAATAATTCTCTCATAGGAAAGCAGAATAAAGTTCAGATATCTAACAGTTCATTATACAAACAAATACCTTACTCAGACTTCCTATTTGATTTTTATCATTTCTTTATTTAGTGGTTTATTTATCGATTTAAATGTCCAGTAATTACTAAAACTTCGGAAAGTTGAATAGAACCATTCCAGATTTTGTTTTCATTTTTTTTTTTTAATTATTATTATTGTTCTTTCACGTTTAACATCTAATCGGACTAATTACTTTTTGTGCATTTAATAGTATTCAGGCCTGAAATTAAAGAAATATTCATTTTTGAACGATGCTGATTAGTAGTGTTTCTGTATCTTCTGTCATCCCCGGCATTAAAAATTTACATTGTTTCATTTCAATTTCACTTTCTCTCATATGATAGAAAAAGTGTTAAAGGCCCTCTTCACTCACCGCCGCCGGAAGCCAAAGTTAATGTTTTTCTTCGGGAAATTTTTCTTTACAAATAACTTGTTAACTAACACATATTTTTAAATTCTGTTTTCACATTCTGAAAATTCCCAACTATTAAATTGACGGATCTTTTTTTGTAAATTTTTTTTTTTAATTTTTTATATTTTATTTTGAAGCTGCAAAATATGAATTTTCAATATGTGAATTTTTTTCATTTTGCAATTTCAAAATAAAATATTAAAAATTAAAAAAAATAATAATAATACATTTTTAAAAAAGTTCCGTCAATTTAACAGTTGGGAATTTTCTGAATGTGGAAACAGAATTTAAAAATATGTGTTAGTTAACAAGTTATTTGTAAAGAAAATTTCCCCATAGAATAACATTGGCTCGGGCTCCCGGCGATGGTAAGTGAAGAAACCCGTTAAAGTCACATTTTCGAAATAAATGATAACGATTCAATTACAGGCCACGCAAAAAGACCCAGATCCATTAGGGGATAAAACAAAAAAAATTATAAGTGCTTTTTTAGTTGTGTTGTGTTTTTAACACTTTCTAACAAGGCTAAAAATTATTCATGACTTCAGTTCATCTGCTTGTGGGGCTTCTAAAATATTTTTGTCCTCAACAAAATGTCTCCGGAAATAAGTTTCATGCAAATATGTTTCCTGAAAAGTTTTTAAAATGTCAATTTTTTAAAGAATTTTGATTAATTAAGTTTAAATTTTTCACTTACTGGTAGTTATAACTTTTACCATTTCGACAATTAGAATATTTAAAACCCGGATAAATTACTACGTCAGAAACACCAAAGAAAAATATTTGAGATGCATAGAGCTGTTTCGGTAGCCTTAAGCATACCATCTTCAGTGCAAAAAGGATTCTGAATCTGGAGAAGTGCTCGTATATATATAATTAGAATATTTATTTAATTGGTGAATTTAAATTATTAAAATTACTTTAAACAAACATTTAGTTAGAATATTTAAATTATCGGGATACTTCGATATAAGCATTAAAGAAAATTCTTAAACTGATACAATTTTCATACGTGATTGGGCAGAAAACAAAAACAAATTTTTAAAGATTTTTATCCTCCTCGCTCCCAATTCTTTCTTTTATTATTACTTAAGAAGAGGAGACAAATATTAAAATATTACGAAATAAATGTTTCTTTTTTGATATCAACAATTTTGTTTAAAATCGTTCTAATAGGATATATGTATAATTTTGATTTTAAAAAAGTTTTAATCGAAGTACATAATCTAATAAATATTCAGTCTAAAAGCACTTACTGAGTGCTTTATTTTATGCATTATCGGAAACAAAAAAAAGAATATAAATATTAAGGGGTTAAAATCTCCAAATCTATTTCAAAGAATGACTATCAACAGGCAATTGGATTTCAAGTGAAGCTGTATTTTATAAATATACATTAATGAACCTTGATAACATTAGTTTTAGCACTTTTAAAACTGTTGACTAATAAAATTATTTCAATAACTGTACACGAACAGCAATTTTTTACGCCCCCCATAAAAATATAAACGCATTTCCACTATTTTGACCGTATTGTTCAAAACTTACATAGTTACATCTGTTATATTTAAACTTGTTTCACGTGCATTTTAATGATATTAAATTGCTTATAAGCCATAATCTACCTTTCAATTTACAGATTCATTTTTTGCTAACAGAACTATAAATGCTAGCATAATCAACATGAAACATACTGTGGTGTTTCTTAATAACGTATATAAATTTCATAACAATCAAAGCATCTAAAACACTTTGCAAAACTTCTAAAGGCACCTCAAAAAGTAACATTAAAAATATACCGACACTATTTTCTTATTGACTAATTAGTCGGTCTAGCGCTCCATTTTTACATGTATACTTTCTTCTTGCCAATTCAAATTCCCAAACATTGGTTTACATGATAATTAAAACAAATGACTTCAAAACCTATAAATATCATGATGTAAAAGATGAAGTCTAAACGTCTCCAAAAAAATTAAAATGACATCGTAATCTTTTAATTCAAATTTTATAACCAGGCACATATTTATTTGTATTATTAACTTCTCGTCACTAAGTTGCATTTTACATATTTATTATTTTCCCCTGAAGTGTTAGAATTACGCACAGCAAAGGAAATAGTTTATTAGAAAAAGCTGTTTAGATTTATTTATTGAGAATCAATGAACGAATCTTCCAAAAACCATGGATAAAATTTTATTTTCTTTATCTCAATATACTGTTACGATTATGATGCGTTTTCGCGTTAAATATAATTATTTTTGATTATTTCATTCAGTTCATACGAAGTTTATTCATTAGTTTACTCAGTTGCATTTATGGACCATGGATTAAATTTTACTTTCTTTATTCTTACATTGTTTTAGCTATGACATTTTCAGCGTTAACGGCCCTCTTCACTTACCGTCGCCGGAAGCCCGAGCCAAATGTTATTCTATGGGGAAATTTTCTTTACAAATAACTTATTAACTACAGTGCGTTGCATGAATATAAACGCACCTTAGCTTTAAAAATTAGAATGGTATAGAAGAGTAATAAAAAAAAATATGAATAGGTGACACTTGATGCAAACTGTATGTGTATGATTCAAGAAATGAAATTACGAGTCAAAACAACGAAAAACCAATATGATTTTTTAGAAAATAATTTTATTGAATTTATGACAAATATGCATGTTGCATGAATTTAAACGCACATGCAAAAAATAAATAACTGAGTAACAAATATTGTATCTAATACTTTGTAAAGCCACCATGGACTTCTAGAAGAGCCAGTAAACGCCTTGGCATTGACTGATATAGTAGCATGAGGTCTTCCAAGCTAACAGAATTGCCGATTTTAGTTCATCTTTCGTGTTAAAATGCCTTCCGTTTGCGTAAACACGGCGAACCAGATTACCCCATACGTTCTCCATTATGTTTAAATCGAGGCTTTTTGAGGGCCAATCCAGAACTTTAATTTTATTGTCACGGAACCATTTTTTCACGATATGTGCTGTATGTACAGATGCACAATCTTGCTGAAAAATATAATTTCTTCCAGATTCTTTGACTGCTTGACGGCGAGGTTCCTTGTGAGCATCTGGACATAATCTACAGAGTTCATACTGTTCTTCACGAACTCCAATTCGAAAGTCCCTTTAAAACCTATGGCTGCCCACACCATGACAGACCGTGACATCAGACCCACCTCAAGATTGACGTTTTGAACAATACATTTCTTCGGTTATCATATCGTGCCAGTAGCTATGAAATCCGTCCTGGCCATCGAGATTAAACTTTTTTTCATCTGAGAAGATGACTTTTTCCCAATTTAGTCGATCTAGAATCCATTTTCTTGCCCTTTCCAACCGCATATCCTTGTGCTTTTGAGTGAGGGATGGTTTCGCCTTCATTTTCTTAAATTTAAGGAATGTTGCAGCTTTGATAGTTTTCCATATGGTTGTCCGATGAACACCCAGCTTGTATTGAGCCTTTATCTTCGCACTGGAATTATTCTTAGTCTTTGCAGCGTTGCATGTTCGACATTTGTCGTAACTGGTGAACTTTCCTGTTCGCTTCTCATACGCTTTTTCCCCATAATTTGCTCCTTTCTTTATATAATTTCGCATAACACTCATTTCTTCCAATTCAGCGCCCTATTTCGCGATTGCTAAAGCCTTTACGACGCATAAAGTCTATTTTTATCCTCTTCTACTGTCAAAGTTTTTCCTCTTGCCATCCTGTACAAACTCCGTAAATTTTGCACACAAGCATTAAAACTGATTTTAGAGAATTTTAGCAACACGACTATTTGTGTTTTAATTTAATTCCGGCGGCTCTGTTAAATTTTAAATCCAAAATGCAGAGTGCGTTTAATTTCGTGCAACAGACGAATAACGGTGAAAAATAAGAAAATGCTCAAACATTCATTACATAAGCTTGCATGAGCATAAACATACTTGCTCAAAGCACCTTATTCAGTTCTTAGTCATGTGCAATAACTGTAAGTCGCATTCCTTCTTTTAAAATTTTAAAAATTCTATTTCTGGCTATTGGAAAAAGTGCGTTTATATTCATGCAACGTACTGTAATACATATTTTTAAATTCTGTTTTCACATTCAGAAAATTCCCAACTGTTAAATTGACGGACCTTTTTTAAAAATGCATTTTTTTTTTTTTTTTTTTAAATATTTTATTTTGAAATTGCAAAATGGAAAAATTTCACATATTGAAAATTCATATTTTGCAGCTTTAAAATAGAATATAAAAAATTAAAAAAGTAATTTTCTAAAAAAGGTCCGTCAATTTAACAGCTGGGAATTTTCACAATGTGAAACCAAAATTTAAAAATATGTATTAGTTAATAAGTTATTTGTAAAGAAAAATTTCCCATAGAATAACATTAGTTTCGGCTTCCGGCGGCGGTGAGTGAAGAGGGCCCTTAATTTCGGGAAACTTGAGCTTTTATTATTAAGAGGATAGTTCAAATTATATTGAGAAAGCGTATTATTACTGAAACGTTGTCTTTATAATGGTAGGATTTAAAGCTGATTGCCGCTTGTTTGCATGCAGGTAATTTCCAGAAAGAAAGTCCTTTTGTCAAACGAAACATTTCATTTTTATTTTAATCCTTTTAAAGTCACGCAAATTTGGTTTTTAAAACCTATTTTTCAGCTGCTTATCCATGTTTTCGCAAATCGTATTGCAAAATAAGTTTCCTGCGTTTCCCTTTCTTTAAAAATCGGTAATGATGAAGAAAAGTACTAGCATAATATTGCCAAATAAGGTCAGATGAAACGTCTTTCTGTATGTACGAAATAATTTTGTAAACTATTACGTGGATTTTCATTTAGATTTTACTATTCGATAGAACCATTTTCTCGGAGGATTTTCGTATTATATAATAACTGGAAATTTTATCCAGTGTATTATGTAGTTGGAAAATAAAAATAGAGATACTAAGTTGAAGATTCACGAAGATACGATGATTAATCCAGTTCTTACAAAATGGATTGTTTTATGCTAAATGAAAATGATCCTGCTTTTAACTAGGGTGAAGTGAAGTAAGTGTAACAACGTTTTGGCATACTTCGACTTTGACCTTATTTGGCTCAGTTGCTATTATACTTACACAACACTTCTGAATATTTTTAGGCATACACTAAAACCAATTGAATTTTTAAAAATATGAGTTTTTATAGAAACTTAATGCATAACTTAAAAAAAAAAAAAAAGAAAAAAAAAAATGGAAATTGTATTTTGTGGTTTTATTTGTCCGATGGGTTGGGGCAAGGGTAACGTAAATATATTAAGAGTATTATGGACAAAAACACTTAAGCATGTATAATTTAAATGTGTACACAAAAACCATGCACAATTTTTACTTTAGGAAAGTATTATAATCATGAAAATATTCGTAAATGAGATTTTCACGTATTTATACGTTTTCAAATCTTCTGAATTCATCTTTGCTTTTTAAGTAATGTATGTGAGTAACCACGATAATATTTAAGTCTAAACGCTTTATTAGATTGAGATAAAAAATTTTGTAGGAATGTTATGCAGGTCACCATCACACGAACTGTATAAATTTTAATGGGCGTATGAATCCCCCCCCCCCCCACATAGACATAATGAATTCTTTATCATGACATTACAGCCATTTTCCTGTTTTGTATGAAAATGGCTAATATGTTGCATCATATGGTACTCTGTCTCTAGTACATCTACTAAAGATATAAAAGATGCGTTTTGTATTTAATACTTTCTATCCGATATTATTTCTATTCCGAATGCCTGGCAGCAAAATTGTCAAATATCCCTCTGCACTAGACAAAAACGAGAACATTCAAATCCAGAGAGATAATAAATGCAAAATCTACACAATAAATATTAATTGGGCAATGTTCCTTAAATTTAAAAAATTGGAAAATAATACTACCATTCTAATTTATTACAGACTAAGATTTCATTAAAAACTTATTTCTCATTGTTTGTAAAATCATAATTTATGAATACTTTTCATAAATTTCGACTATAGGGATAAGGTTAATTGACAACACGAGGGTCATAGGTCTGGGTGAAATGCTCACCGTGTAGATCTCTCTAAAGGATACTAGCATGTATTTACGGAAATTTCGGAGAAAAAATGCAAAAAACTCCGAATAGCTAGGCCGACCGATGCGACATGGGATCGAATACTGTACTTCATCTACCAGTTTCGAGAGTAGAATCGGCTGTGCCGAGAAGTTCCTCTCGAAGCTTGAACCAAATTTCAACTGATAAAACTGCCTAGACTCATTCAGAATGATTACTGTAAAACGAACCAAAATAATTATAAGATTAAAAAAACTTCTCATATACCATGATTTAAATTTTCTGATGAATCATTAATAAAATACGCGAGGATAAATATTTAAGCAATATTTAAGCACGCGGACTCAGTTCAGTAAAGTAATAGTGGGGGAAAAAAAAGAAAAAAAAAGTTGGTTTTAAAAATAAAATATTACTCCGTTTATTACGTTGAATTAAATGTATTTATTTCAGGGTTGGGTTTTTGACGTAAAAAAGTGGTTTTCGACATGACCTGTCAAAAACTGTCGAAAACCTTAGGTAATAACCTTATTAAAAGTATTTTATTGTAAATCAAGATACAAAACTGAGTAAATCATAATTTATATATTATAAATAGTTTTGTATTACATTATAGTGTAATTTTAATTAAAATGCAAAGTATAATTCATATTTGTGAAGGAAAAATAGCAAAAAATTATTGAAATTATTAGATGTCTTTTTCAAAGTACTATTTATATTTTTTATAATTTAATTATTGAAGTTGTCACAAATAATGTTATTAATTGAAATACTAAGTTCTTTAAAGACATGATTTTTTATTATTATCCAATCACTGATTTTAAGTTACCTAAATATTTCATTTTGTACATAGGCGTGACATAAGCAACAATTTACAACATTAATATTATATAATTTGAAATCATTATAGCTACAGGTTTTTAATTAATATTTCATAATAAAGAGTTAATTATTATTATCAATATCAGGATGCCTCCACAAAGGTGTGATGGCAGAAAGGCTTAAAGTGACATATCACCTATTGTCATAAATGTTTAAACACCAAGCTTTTCTATTGAAAAAAAATCTTATCAAAATTATTCATAACTTTTTTAATTCAGTTTTCACAATTGTTAAATTAGAACTCAGTTACTAAAATTGATTTTTCAAATTTAATTTTAAAGCTGTAAAATGCGTTAAATGAACTAAGTATTTTTTTTGCATTTTATAGCTTCAAAATTAAATATTAAAAAATATTTTATGTAATGAGTAATGCAGGGCTTCCCAGCGGTGACTAAAAAGTAACTTTTTGCTACTAAAATCAATTCCAGGCTACTATGGCAACTATTTGTGCGAAAGTGGCTTAAAATCTACTATTTTAAGGTTAATCAACTCTACTTTCAGAAAAATAGAGATTTTTTTTTTTTTTTTTTTTTTTTTTTTAACAGAAAATTGTTCCCTTCTATTTTTCATTATCTAATTTTTGACCTAGTACAATATTTCCATTACCTAGTGTAAAACATTGTGTAAAGCAAGGAAGTTTATTTCCATGCCTTAAAATAGTTGAAAGGTTAATTTCCTTGAAATAACTAAAATTTTAATTATTTATCTTTTATAATTTATTATTACTTTTAATCAAAGACATAATCAAATTCATATCCTAAGGGCTACTTATTTTATACATTAAAGGCGACTAAAGAAACTACTTTTGAGTCTCTTTCATGCTGGGAACCCTGTAATACTAATGACAAAATTGAAAGTTCACTGTAGAATAAGCATTAATATTCCTGTTGAATTTATTCAGCTCATAATGCATATGCAATTTACACTATTCAGTTCAGCGTTGATTGTAGACGATCTCTTTTAATTTTGTATAAATCTATATCTATTCCAAATTAAGAAAGAGATAATACAAAAGGCTTCACAACTAATATTTTGTTATTGTACTTATCTAAAAAGAAAAAGAACTAGAATGGTGCGAAATGCTAAAAGTAACAGTATAAGATTGAAATATATATTTTTAAAAGTTAAAAGAAATTGGTGCATTGATTATTTTATTAATGTACATTTTTATTTGTAATTTTTCATTCCATATTTTATAGTAGCCTAAAATTATTTTCTATTTTCAAAAAGAAGCTTACTGACAAAAATCACACTTTTAATTTTTGATGGGACATGTGGTTTTTGGTGTCTAAAACTATTATAAAATTTACTGAAGAGAATAAAACCAAAAATTAGGAAAATGTAATAGAATGTAGATATAAATTAGTTGCAAAAAATAGTTTCAGAATGCTTTTTGTACAGAATTTTAGGTTTTTGACAATTGTCAAAAACATGTCAAAAAGGGGTTTTTGACATGACGGTTAAAACCATGGTTAAATCCGGATAAAACCGTCAGTTGTCAAAAACTTGCCAACCCTGATTTATTTTCATGTCGAAAGAAAATGAACTCGTAATTTTTTTTTTTTTTTTTGGCAACAATTAAATTACAGCTAATATTTTAATAGCTATTTTATTGCTATTTAGAGCTTATTTTCATATTTTAATTAATTTAAAAAAAAAACTATTCGAAAATGTGACTTCGAAGTATTTTGTCACCGGGTTCTGAGCTACTGTGAAAGTTTCAAATGTCTAGCTAATAGCGAAGTTAGTTAAAAATAGATTGATTTGTACCGAACAAACAAGAATCGAAGTTAATAAAAACATGGTAAAATAGCATTGAATGACGAAAAATAAGAAATTATAATTTATAGTGTTTGCTAACAAAATTGGTTATTGTGTCACTTTTCTTGCGACTTTGTCTCAAAGCACTTCAACCGCATCACTTATTTCACTTTGCTGTTTTTAGTTATTAATTTTCAATAAAATCCAAGAGACGCTAAATCATCTGCTCCCACACTCGCTTCATTTAGTGGCACATGCACGTTGAATGTATAACAAGCTCATATTTTTAAAAGCCAGTTAGTTGTAGTTTATGCCTAAAAGTGTTAAGAAATGTAGTAATAATAGCAAATGTCTAAAGTGGGGTCAAAGTCGAACTACACCAAAACGTGTTACACTTACCCCACTTCATCCTAAACTAAGAATAATAAAATTTAATGCTCCTACCTCTTTAAAGCTCGAAAAAAGCGACATATGATTCACCCACCATTGAAACAGGTTTGTAGAAATTGCGTCTCATTACCAACCTATTATAATGCAAACTCAAACAAGAGAAACCAAGCAAGAAAATGCTATTCCGATTTCTTTTCCTGAAATCTCATCTTGGAGCGAGGGATAAGTGCAAATATAGAAAAGTACGTTCTTGTGCTCTCGAAACAGGGTTACGTAAATCCATCCGAGCATAGCAAATCTCATCTAAGTATGCACATTCAACACACAGCTTGCTTTGCGGTCAAACGATCAAGGTATGATTAAAGGAAAAGGTAGAATTGACAGCAAGTTGAAAAAAGGAGTTATTCTTGCGAAGCTGCCAAATTCATTTAAAATAAATTGAGGAAGCTTGAAAGCAGAATAGTTCCGACAAAATTATCAACATACATGAAATAAAAATTTAATAATCATACGGCTCTCAAAAATTATAAAGCACTTTTCGGGACGGGGGGCGTTCTTGTATTTATTATCCTGCAATTCATACAGATGAGTGCTTAAAACACACCACTATTACATCAATGTTTAACAAAATTAATCAGTGATGAATATTATTTCCGAACTTTCAAAAATATTTTGTTTCGTATATTTTAAATATGTTTGTTTACATTTTATAGGTACCTATTATTTGAATATGCTTAAATTATTTACCATCATATATGAATGTGATAGATTAATTTTAATAATATTGAAGAAATACTTTATTCAAAAATTTATTAGAAATCATCTTTCCATTTTGATGTCTATTTATGAATTAATAATAACTGACTTTGTATCTGCAAAAAAAATTGTAAACAAAGGCAATGATCTCTAATCTGCGAATTCCTATAATCCGCACAACCTCTGGACAAAATTTTGAGAGTTAGAGGGAGTTGACTGTATAACAAATGAAAAGTTTTTAGTAGTTCAATACTGCACTTTATTTTTCAACTTAAAATAGATTAATACAAACTATGGATTTTTTAAAAGTAGGATCTTACTTATCGATACAGTTCATTGGGGTACCAGCTTTGATTTATACAAAAAATTGTATCCTTAAAAAGTGCAAATATTATGGCTAAAAATTCTGTAATTATTATCACTTGTACTGTTTGAAGGAATAATAATATAAGATAGTATCTATGCAAAAAGTTCTAAAAATATTAGCATTTTAAAGTAAAAACCCATCATCTGTATATATTTAGTGTTTGTTATCAAATAACTTATTTTTCTAAAAATATTTTTAATATTAATTATAGTTTGGATTTGACATATTTATGCTTTGAATTCATAAATTTTAATTTTGAACATCTGTTTTGTCTTCTGGTTGGTTTCTTCCATTTCTTCCGTTTTTTTCCGGAAGAAACCCAACCCTGGTGACACGAGAGCAAAAAAAATTTTCAGGTGACTTCAAATGAAATGAGCCTACTAGGGATTGCATATCCAGTTAGGGAAAGTGAAAATTTTGTCCATGTAATTGAATGTATAAGATGCCAGCCATATTGTACTTTCTCCATAGTAACCTATTTATTTATTTACTTATGCGAATAGGTTTGTGTTATAAGCGTCTACATACGTAGCACTTCCAAAATGTCAATCATGAATAGCTACTGGTTATTCCTTCTGCCAGTCATATGCAAAGAAAGTCAGGTGAATCGTTTTTGATCAATAATAATCTGCTAAGAATGCAGCAATCGATTTCTTTGAAATAACTAACTAGTAAATCGCTTCTCTCGTTTATCATATTGTTCTCAAAATAAACGTGAACGTTTAAATGAATCTTCAAGACTATTTGGAGGCTAAGTTTTTCATATGCACATGCTGATTTTTGCACAGCTAGTCCAAGTATAATAAAAACACTATTGTAATATATCAGGGGGAAAAAATACAGCAAAAAAGTAATTCATATCTATTAAATATTCGTATCATTGTAGAAATAACATCAAATGATCCATCTAAACCATCAAATTCAAGGAAATAAATGCGAATGTGGAAAGTAAATTTCCAGAATTGTTTTTGCTGCGAAGTCTTTCATACGTACATAAAGAATACACAAACATAAAACTCTTATCTTAAATCATTCTTACATTACTAATAGTGCTAATTCTAAGTTAAAATTGGTAGGACACAGCAACCGGAGACCCTTTTTTCCCGAAACATCAATAGTAAGGATTTTTAACATCGATGAGGAAGTATGGAACAGCATAATCTAAGATTATTATTTTGAGACTTTTCAAATGTTCGAAAATTTCAAAATGTTTTCAATAATACATAAGGTATTTAAAGAATTAGGGTAAGGTGGGGTAAGTGGGCCATTGGGGTAAGTGGGCCACCCCCTCTGGCATTTCCCCAGTTATTGACTCAAAAAAAATCCGTTATAATAATTTTATTTACCTACCCCAATAGATGTAGAAAACATTATGGCACCGTTTTCATTTATGTGTGTGATAAGTTACAAGCCTTTTTGTGACGATTTTTAAATTTGCAGTCCTATCGTAATTCGCGCCATCGTACTAATTATTTTTTTTCTCCCAAACCGTTCATGATACAAACCAAAACTTTATATATTTTGAAAGTGTATAAAACACAGAATCTTTTTGTAGTATTGTGTACTCATGATGTTAATAAGGTTGAAAAAAAAATTGGGGGGCTCACTTGCCCCGTGTTTGGGGTAAGTGGGCCACCACAATGGCGGGGTAAGTAGGCCACCCACCCTAACTCTTTAATATAGTTAAAAATTAGTCATACGCACTGATTTATAGGGTTTACCTCTGGATGACTCCACCAGTAGTGATTCAAGTTCCGAAGATGAACTATCAGTTGTTATCCACTACCACAGTACTTACTTACTCTACTTACTACCACAGTATTCAAATATGCGGCAACCCTAATTTCGTGTAAAATACTTAAGTCAAATAATCCTACAACTTACTGCAACTTGTGACGATTAGAACTTGTTGTACACGGAATTTATCTCTCTTTTTCATTTAATTGAAAACTGCATATTACGTAACATGTGTCATACACAGAATGATATTTGCTATTTTAAAATACAGCCTCTTTAAGGATAGTTTACATCTGCAAAGACTATTCATTAAACAGTGATAACCGAACATAACGAACACTATTATGTGTAAAGTGTCATTAGAAACTGCTATTTATGTTGAAGTGCTATGCTAAATTACCCAAATTAGCGAATATTTAAAATTATGTAGTTTCATAATATTAAATTTTTAAATAGTAATTCTACTTCAAATATAGCAAAAAGCGCATACTATTATTTAAAGATTTAAAAGAAAGAGGCAATCGTAGACAAGGAAAGTATTGTATAACATTGTATAAACTTAAAACAAATACACCTGAACTGACGGAAATTTTGTGAAAGGCAAAGAGAAAACATTATGGAAATATTTCTTAAGAAAAATCTCATGACTAAAGATGTGAACTATTATTTCTAGTTTGCACGGTATTTAGTTTTTTACAACTTCCTCCTACTGGTAATTTTCTTTCACAATGGCTTTTCCATGGATGATCAATTAATAATATTTGTCTAACAATGGCGAAAGAAGAAAATAGCTAGTTGACGAGATAATTTTATTCATGATTCATACCAAGAAAGTAATTATTAACACTAGTAATTCTTTTAAGAAAATAAGGAAGAACTTTTG
The DNA here is from genome assembly GCA_963930645.1 of Salticus scenicus. Taxonomy (NCBI): domain Eukaryota; kingdom Metazoa; phylum Arthropoda; class Arachnida; order Araneae; family Salticidae; genus Salticus; species Salticus scenicus. Next base: position 16,057,016 of record OZ005655.1, read on the forward strand.
TTATTAAATAAAATGCTTTTTACTTAATTTTTAAACTAAACCATCGACACATCAGTGTGCAACAAAAGGTAGTCTTCTAAGTAGAGTTGGGTTTTGTATTCTCAAAAATAAGACAGAACAATTGGTTTTTACTGTCGAAAACATAATAAAGCTATTTGTGATAAAAAAATAAAATAATCTTCCTCCTCTACCTGAATTAGAGGAGGGGAGGAGGGTGGGGTAGTAGAAATTTCTGGGTTTGGCAAGAAGATACTTATTTTACAAACAACTATTTTTAAAAATATTTTTTTTTTTCTTTAAACTTATATCTACTACGAATATATTTATAAAAATACAATGTTCTTGAAAAATATGATTTTGGGTGAAGGTATTTTGGAATGTTTTGTAAAAACACCACTGTTTCTTTTACAAATACGCACAAACGAATTTGGATTATTACGATCCATTAAACAACATCAAATTGTAGAGAAATACCTAAACACCCCATTAGGATTTTATATTGTGTATTTAAAGCTGCATATCGGTCAGATGCCTTCTTCCTTCCTTCCCATATAACTAAATGAAATTTTTGTTGCCTCGCATTATAAAGATATCTCGTTCAAAAGTGAAACAACGACCTCAACTTCTTTCATTTAAATTTATTTTAACTACCGTTAATTATTGGGTCAGTCTATAATTTCATAGAAATGTGTGTTGTTCGGCTATTTTTGTTTTTTATACTCGTGTCTCTTATTGGGACGAATGTAGATGTTTAAAACAACTTTTATTTTTTCTCTACTATTGGCTTTAACACAGGTCATCATAAAGTCTTTCTCATGGTTAAAAATGGGATTATTATACCTTTATATTTTGGTGCAAATCTTTCAACCAAATTTATAAATGCTAATTTTAAATATTAGTATTAAGATATATACGGCAATAGCGTCCCATGTTTAGTTATACTGCAGTAACTTAATAACTAAAATAATTACAATACGTCAAAGCTCAAGGTCAAACCAAAAATGTTTACTAATTTCTATAGACGCCAAACTTTCAAAATCACCTTTTAGATCTGACATCCCGTTCCTGAAGATACTTGACATTTTTGTAACCTTCCTAAGTTGTGAAATATTATCTCCCGTATAGTTAACGCGTTGATGAAAGTTTTACAAATTGCGAACTCTAATTGCTATGTTTTGACAGCTCATTTCTAATAACTTTTTGTAAAAGAAAACTAGTTGGCATAGATGGACTCTGCTCAGTTCCCCATCATATTTATGTCCTCAGAAATTTCTAGTGCGAGACATATTACTAGTGGATCTGCAGATCAGGAGCCTCAACGTCCTATTTGCATCAGACATTATTCAATAGGTCATTTTTATTTATTCCTTATTATATAATAGTATATATTGATTCGATCGACTTATTACCAAAATCAAATACATTCCTGAGGGGGGCGGCAGCCCCCCTCAACCCCCCGTTATATCTCTCTTTGTATACCTATTTGTATATGATATAAAGTGTTACGAAATTGTAAATAATTGCATTTATTTTTGTATAAATTCTTTCAAAGAGGTTTAGTAAGTTGATAATATGCTAATTTTGTGCCTTTATAGTCGTTTTAGCGTTAAAATAGCCAAATTTTCCTTTAAAAACGCATTAAAAAGCTCCTACAAGGGAAAAAATAAATTTGGCGCCAAATTTTATTTCCCTCCTTGGCGATTTTTTTGGCGATCTTGGCGAGAAAATCCTTATTAGGGATATACCAAATATGGAAGCTCTAATCTCATTGGCTGATAAGATACGAGAATTTTCCAGAACAGTCTGTTTTCGATAGAAAAGTATAAAAGGAGCATTATTTTCGCCAGGGCGGTCAGTCTCAGATCTATATCAGTTTCGTCAAATGCTTGCTCAATGGGCTCATGAATATGTGTACCAAATTGCAAGTCAATAGCGTTATTTTGGGGGCCAGAATCGCGGTACATACAAATTCTTCCCATAGGCCATAATGGTAAAAAAAAAACCTTGGCGTGTCCCTGTACACGAACTTAAAAATGGAATGCACACCGAAAACCATACAGCTAATTTCGTGGGCATCATGAACATGTGTACAAAATTTCAAGTCAATAGCGTGTTTTTTGCGGCCGCTATCGCATGACAGACAGACAGACAGACGGAATCCAAAATCCTTTTAAGTCTCAACAGAGGGCCTCCATTCACATTTCGGCAAAAATTGGAAGTCAATAGCTTGATTTTTGCGGTGGCTGTCGCGGTACATAGATTCTTCCCATAGGCCCTAATCATAAAAAATCTTTGGCGTGTCCCTGTACACGAACTACAAATGGAATACACACCTAAAACTATACAGCTGATTCCGTTGGGCTCATGAACACGTGTACTAAATTGCAAGTCAATAGCGGGATTTTTGTGGCCGCTATCGCGGTACATACAAATTCCTCCCATAGGCCGTAATGATAAGAAAAACTTTGGCGTGTCCCTGTACACAAATTACAAATGGAATACACACCCAAAACTATACAGCAGATTTCGCGGGGCTCATGAACACGTGTACCAAATTGCAAGTCAATAGCGTAATTTTTGTGGCCGCTATCGTGATACATATAAATTTCTCCCATAGGCCGTAATGATAAGAAAAACTTTGGCGTGTCCCTGTATACGAACTACAAATGGAATACATAGCAAAAACTATACAGCTGATTTCGTGGGGCTCATGAACTTGTGTACCAAATTTCAAGTAAATAGCGCTTTTTTGGCGGCCGCTATCGCGCGACAGACAGACACAGCCCAAAACCGTTTTGAGTCTCAACAGAGGGCCTCCACTGACGTTTCGGCAATAATGTTAAAAGAAATCAATTTGACCAAAGCTTCATACAGTGACAGAATGAAATCCCCGCCTAATAGGCTATCCACCGTTCATTTCGATATATTTATCTTATTCTAATCTATTAATTTATTTTATCAGGGTCAATTTCGTTGTTTAGTTTTCATGCTACTATTTCCAATGCAATAATCCTCAAACTCATATTTATATGAAAAATTTGCAATTTCGCTATGTTGATAAAATCGTAAATTACGAATAATTTACGAAATTTTCCTATTAGAATATTTGTATTCAATCATGTTTAAACAAATATCATAAACGTAATTTTGAAGTTGTCTAACGTATTTAGGATCCTCAAAATGGAAGTTTATGCTCAATTTTGCTTTATTCTGACACGTTAAATAAATCGTAAAATCCAAATAACTTACGATTTTTTTAAATTGGAAAAATCATAGTCTATGATATCCATGCCAGTATCCTAAATATTATTTCGAAAGTGGTTTGACATCTTTACGATGAAAATATCCCTCAAGATTGACGTTTATGTGAAATTTTGCTCTTATTCAGCCATGTTAAGAAATTCGTAAATTTCCAATAACTTACGAAGTCTTTATATTGGAAAATTCATAGTCATTAATATTCATGCCAGTGTCCTAAATAATGTTTCAAAAGTAGTCTGACATCTTTACGATGAAAATATCTCTCAAAATTGACGTTTATGTGAAATTTTCCCTTATACTGCCATGTTAAGAAATTCGTAAATTTCCAGTAACTTGCGAAATTTTCAAAGTAGCATATTTATAGTTACTGATGTTCATTCCGGCATCAAAACTGATATTTTAAAACTGGTCTGACATTTTTACAATAAAAGGTTTTCATTTAATGCACGTTTAAGTGATTTTTTGTCCTATTCTCCCATGTTAAGAAAATCGTAAATTTCGAATAACTTACGAAGTTTTTAAAATCGAATGTTGCAAATGAATAGGGTTCTTGCCAGTGTCGAAAGTAATATTTTAAAACTGATCTGACCTCTCTGCGACAATTTGTTCTTGAGATATCGTGTACACAGACTAACAAACTAACGGACTGACCCACTAACAGACTAACACACTAACAGACTAACAGACTTACAGACTAACAGACTAACAGACACCCTACAGACAGACACCATAGAAATTTTGTCATTTTCGGATTCCTCACACCTGAAAACGTGTAGAAAAGTCAAAAAAGCGAGGTCGAAATTTTTCACGATTACCTAAGTTCCCCATACCTATAGTATGATGGGGAACTAAAAAGTTTTAACTTTAACCAAGAATTTAACTGTAGCATACCATATTTGACAGTTGTAAGTAACCTTTCTGGTACACCACTACCTGATACTACTACAATGTAGCAACGAAAACTTTGATTCTATATTTCGACCTTTTTAGTTCCTGCCCATCATAATATATGTATGAGGAACTTAAGAAATCATGAAAATTTTGAAACTGTCTTGACTTTTTCCCACGTTTTCATTTCTAGGGAATCCGAAAACAATAAAATTGAGAAGTGTCAGTTTGTTAGTGCGTGTACATAATATCTCAATAACAAAGTTTTGCTTTTATTATTAAATATAAAGCATTAGACATTTACTTAAGTTAACACAGAGGTAAAAAATATCCTTATCCTAGAACACTTAGCTAAGCCTTACCAAAAGCCTTAGGACAAAATAAAAATGAAAAATCGAGATGACATCACCTGTTGAGCGATATTTCCCGAACTGTAAACAGCACTAATTTAGGTCAAGGACCGACTAATTACATCAAGCTCGATTAAATTCCGCTTATTGTTTCGGTAGATACAACGTCCACAAACTTTAACAAACATTTTCGAGAAATTCTCAAAATTATGTTCAAGACATCCCCAAAACGTATAAATTCATTTAAAAGTGGAGGTCAAAAATTTTCGCGAATCTAATATTTTCTTATGTATACACATAAAAAAGTGACAAATAGCATAAAATTCAGTAGTAGGAGTCTGCGGTTTTTGTAGTTAGTTTAAAAAAAATTGTTCAAATGAGATAATATAAAAAGTCTTCTCTCTTCATTACACACACAATGACAATTTAATAAGATTTTATTTGACAGTTTAGAAAACGTACTAAAATGATATAAATACATGTAACCTGCATTATAAATATCATGCATTAAAATATGAAGGCACTCATCATAACTGTAATAATTGTGTAAATTTTCCTCAACCCAAAACTACTTTTACCTTGATATGGGTAAATACTTATCAGCGTTACGTATTTCCTCTTCGTCATACCTACTACCGTAATTATCAACCCATCATTTCATTCAGCTATAATCATCTTATTTTCCTTGAAAAAGATCTTAAATTGAATGCATAAGAAATTTCTACATGGCCTTTCAGAAGAAATTTTTTTTTTTTTTTTTTCGTATTTATGCATAATTTATATTTGTCAAAATACTCATTTGTCAAATACTCATTTGTCAAAATACACTTGTCAAAATACATTTATTTTAAAGTTTGTATTTTGATAGCTACATTTGATTTAAAATGGAAATGTAATACAAGGCTATAAAAGCTAATGTAAACTAAATCCTATACGACTCTATGCGACCTGCGGTTTAAAGATTAATTCTTTCATTAAAAAAAAAAAAAAAAAAAAATCTGGTGTGTTACAACCACACGACTTCCATTACTCACCATTACACGTATATATGCACTTTTTGGAGATAATGCATAAAATTGACCTAACAAACTAGACACCTAACAATTTTCCTGTGGAAGAAAGATGATACATATGTAAAAACAAATAGAATTTAGATAGCGAGGTGGGAGAAATATTCGGTAAAGCACTTTTTGAAACTCTAATTTCCGAGATCTAAAACTAACTTACCTAATCAGGATGACTTAATTTTCCTGTAGTAATCACGACAGGGGTTTATGAACAATTTTCAAGAAAATCGTTAAAGTCGTTTTTGAGATACACCAAAATTTGGCATACTCAATTGTTAACTGGAAAACAATTTCATATAAAAAGGGTACCTAAAAGGGAGTTATTACGGGGAGTTTGAAAAAAATCCGTACAGCCATTTTTAAAGAATGCACTTGCCAGCCATGAAATTGAGCTACTTATACAGAACGCATATCAATTATTTTGAACTAACCAAGTAATACATACGAAAGAACATCTAATAGTGTTTATAAAGCTACTTTGAAGAAAATTGTTAGAGCCGTTTTTGAGATACAGACTTGCGGGTCCTACTTCAGGTTTCCAATTTTCACTAAAGGTTGGAAAAATCACCTGTACACCAGACTTGTCTCAATTCTGAAGTTACGTACTTCAAATTTTATTAGTTTCAGAGATATAATAGAAGATTCCCCCACACACATACATTCACACTGATCAATCGTTGAAAACCAATATTTTGGACTCAAAAGACCTTAAAACATGTAAATCAGGTGAAATCTCGATATCGAGTTTTTTGACCGAATACAATACTCCCATTGCCTATAGTAATCGGGTAGTGGAAGTACAAAAAAAAAAAAAAAAAAGTTATAAAGACAAAATATTAGCAAATGTCACGACTGGTCGTTAGAATTTTATACACCATTATGAAATTTGAGTTTTACTTTCTTAGTTAAAAAATGTTATTTTTTATAAATGTAATATAAATAATCCATAAAATCTAAATATATTTTTATAATCAACTAAAATATGCTTTAGTATAAGTACAAATGTCACTACTATTTATTTTGAAAATAATAATAATAATAATATCTGGTGTGTCACTCACACGACTTTCTCTTACCCTGAAATTTAATACTATAAATATAGGTTGGAGATTTTAAGAGGTAAGATAACGAGTACAGTTATGTAAACCTATGTTAAACAATTCAAATTAGGTTTCGGAAGAGTTTTATATGATAATTAGTTCTGTGTGAGGGGGGCTACCGCCCCACCTCAACAATAAATCTGTTTCCCTAAATAATTCTACTAAAATCCCCTAAATAATTCTGTTTTTAAAAAATAATTTATTAAAATTATTTAAACAAATTATATTTTATGATAATACAGACGATTTCCATATTAGAGAAGTAGTATAACACTAAATATCCAAAAAAAAAAGTAATTTATTCTCATTTTTTTTTTGGTTAAAAATGAAAAAAATCGATAACTTTATTTTAAATTATCTCAGATCGATGGTTCAACCATTTGTTTTAAAGGTATCGGCGAGCTCTTTTGAAATATACCCATCATGAAAATTTACTCCCCTCGAGCGGGGACTTCCCCCCCCCCCCCCAGGGGAAGAGGCGAGGCTCCTACATACACATCCCCCCCCCCCCAGTTGACTATATTGCAAAAAATATATATTCGTTTCATTTGGTTTAGTGCAGTCTATAGATGTTAAACTCTACTTACCTGCAATTTCCCCCATAAACGTAATGTATTTGAATACTTTTGAGTGTCCCTGTACACGAACCATTTGCTTTATCTCAACGAATAGCTTACTGTACCATCCCTATGATACACATTTAGAATACCGAGTTTGGAATTTCTGCTACTATTTGTTCTTGAGATATGCTGATGACACACAGACCATTCGCTAAAAACATGATTTTCGTTTTCAGGGGACCTCACAGAACATGTAAATATAACAAAAACTCATGTTCGAAAATTTGACCCTAAAACAATACTTTCTGGACCCTATGGGTAAGATAAAGTAAAAATCAAATATCGCCTTGCGGAAATTACATCATTTGTTGATCATTACAATTCGGTTTTTTGGTGTTTGAAACTCTACAAGGCTTTAAGAAGTGGAAAATCTGACGAAAAAAGAGTTTATGCAAATAAAAATTACTTTATATAATCAGAATTTAATTTAGTACCACAAATCCTATATTCACTAACTCTTCTTTACGTATTCGTAAATACATTTTGTAACACACTATGCAAAGTTCCAGATGGCCTACTCTTAGTAAGATTCTCACGGAGGGCATTTCACCTACAGGCCCAGGCCCCTAGTGCAGTCAATTGGCCTTAAGCCCTACCTACAACGAGTCAACAAGATGGTCTACTGATAATTGGAAAACGCTCCTGATTGAAAGAAATAAGATTCTAATTCTATAAATGCGGATTCTGAATTCAGAAAGAATTAAATACTTTAACTGATTAAGACTTAAAACGTACATCTTAACTTTAAAAAAATGTATTTCCACATCATTTTAAATTGTGCTAAAGAGCAACTTTTGATTTAGCAAAAATACTTTTGATAGGGTAAACAGTATAACAATCAACAGAAACATTTATTCGCAATATTTTATAGTACCAAAACCAGAATCTTCGGGAACAAACAGAGCCACAGCATGTTTGTGAACCTTTAGATCTAGTTTAGCCTTGATTATATAATTGGGTCAAAATGACGCAACTTTCTCCGACTTGGAAAGAAAGTTCCGTCTTTCCTTTTCAAATGTTAAAATTACGCAAAAGAAGGAAAAGGTAAAGCTTTAGCCAGAAAAAATTTTTGGAGGGAGTACAAACTTTAGTACAAGAAGTTTAATTCAAATTTTCAGTATATATTATCAATACAAAAAACCCTTAACGGGTTAAAAGTTTGTGACGCAGCACTGCACTTTATGGCTATAAGAATTAGAAATACGGGTCTTAAAAATAATGATATCAAATTTTCAGTGACACTTTGCTATTAATTAAAAAATACAGAGATTTTCTTATTTGAATTTGTTTTTTTCTTCTATTTATTTTTACAGTGTAAACGTTATTTTCAACATAATATAATATATAACATTTACTTACCGATACCTTTTCATTCACATCTCTTATAATATCAAAATATGTGTTTTAAAAGAAATGATATGAAATTCCAGTAACGCAGTGTTGTTACACTAAATGATTTGTTTTTAAATTCCACTGCAATTATTTTGTTTTGCATATTAAAGTATATTTGCACATTGAAATATTGCTTTTAATTTTCAAATACGCAGTCAAATATATCACTTTCATTAAGTTTATATTATGTACTGAAATGTATTTATTTCAATGAATTATTTTATCTTTTGCGTCACGCCATCCAAAACTACAACTAAAAATTTCGCTTTTTTTTTTTTTCAGCACACTATCTACTTGCATGCTTTTTCAATTAATTTGGATAAGATGGCACAAAATAAACATTTCCATAAATTTTACTTACATTTTTGGATAGCGTGACGCAAAAGATAAAATAATTCATTGAAATAAATACATTTCAGTACATAATATAAACTTAATGAAAGTGATATATTTGACTGCGTATTTGAAAATTAAAAGCAATATTTCAATGTGCAAATATACTTTAATATGCAAAACAAAATAATTGCAGGGGAATTTAAAAACAAATCATTTAGTGTAACAACACTGCGTTACTGGAATTTCATATCATTTCTTTTAAAACACATATTTTGATATTATAAGAGATGTGAATGAAAAGGTATCGGTAAGTAAATGTTATATATTATTTTATGTTGAAAATAACGTTTACACTGTAAAAATAAATAGAAGAAAAAAACAAATTCAAATAAGAAAATCTCTGTATTTTTTAATTAATAGCAAAGCGTCACTGAAAATTTTATATCATTATTTTTAAGACCCGTATTTCTAATTCTTATAGCCATAAAGTGCAGTGCTGCGTCACAAACTTTTAACCCGTTAAGGGTTTTTTGTATTGATATCATTACTTTTTAGGGGTTAATGATTAAAATGTAAAATTAAAGGAGCATGGCAATGAGTTTGTAACCCTTAAAAAGTGCAGTTTCATAGTTCATACCACAATAAATTTTACCTCGAACAAAATAACAAACTAAATGAAATTTTAAAAATTTATGAAAAGTGATAAATAAAAAACTTTAAGAAAGAATATTTGTTGTGTGATGGAAACACGCAACATTACAAAGGCATAATATAGTATATTTTAAAAATAACAAACAATTTCTACAAAAAAAAAGACAAAGAGAAAGAGATTTATTTTATTTTATTTAATATTCAATTTCTTTGGTTCAACGGTTCATCTGTTTCTTAAATAGTTCAACAGAATATTTAAAATAAAATTGGCTTAAACTGTCACATTTTTGAGAGTGAAACACTGAACTTTATTTTTAACTGTGAAAGGGTTGGTATTTTTGCCAGGACAGTGGCAAAAACTGGTAAAATCCGGCAAAACTCAAAATTTGCATAACTAAATGCAGTGATGCAGTTTATATGAAAAGGAATTGTAAAAACAAATGAAATTACTTACTTTCTTGATAAAAATAAACAAAAATGCAAAATAAAAATGTTTTCCAGTTTCTCTTGTCCACTCAAAAATTCAAAATAGGTTGTATATAAGTACTGTTTGCAAACTTGCTTTTTGCTATGGAATGCTTAAACAAAAGTTATTTTGTAATGATGATGAAAGTGCTACTGAATGTTTTGGTATTATAAAAAAATTAAAATTTAAATAAGAATTTTATTTAGATTATTTTAAGATTCCACTTATTTCAACACAATATATTAATATATTTACTTATTACTATTCTTATATTTTGCATCTTTGAATTATTGCATTATGTTGATTGATAGGTTGATATCTTATTTTAAAGCTAGAAGTGTTTATGATTTCTATAGATTTTGCAATACTGTTAATTGCAGCATAAAAATATAAGAATCAGACAAACTGACTTTTTTTTCAATTAAATATTTTTTTTTTTTTTGATGAAGTTTATAAGTTTGTAGTAATTAAAATGAGAATATTATGCAGTCATCCTAATGAATTGCAGTGCAATGTTGTCATTCTTAATTTAAGGTAACAGAAGTGAAACGTGCATTTATATGTAAAAAATCTGTTTTTGCCATTTTTGCAGGCAAAAACTGACAAAACTATTTTTGCCAGGACGGTTTTTATCTCTTTTCCAGCTGCAGCAAAAACTTGCCAACTCTGAACTGTGCACTTTATTTACAATATGAACAAAAAATTACGGTGACGTGACCTCAAATGCAATGATGGAAGTGCTTTGCTACATTTTACTAATATTGTTTCAAGTCGACGAACAGTGCTTAGGAAGGAAAATTACAGTATGTGCATGACAAATTTTAAACAAATTTTTTTGTATAAGATTACGTTTTAAGATGCCTTGAATATGAAAGTAATTTTTAGCGGTTGATAAGTATGTATATCTGTTTTCACTTCAGCATAGCTTAAAAGCAAATTACTGTAGGAAATTCAAATTGAGTGAATGTGGTATATTAGTTTTAAAAAATAGTTTGAGAAACTGTATCGACAATGATTTCATGATTAATGCCAATCGCAGAGCTTTTCTTCCTTCTTTTTATCATCTATGATGTTAATAAAAAAAATATTTCGTAATCTTTTATAAAGGGACGGTTGGAAGGGGGAGGGATTAAAAGTTCTTTTCCAATCTATAATTAAAGAAAAAGAATGAAAAATCATACGGTTAACAGATTATTAACATTTTCCAACTATACGTACTAGTTGCACCGCTTATAATTCAATATTCTTTGTTATCTCACAACAGACAGAATGAATTGACAGAAAGACTGACAGATAAAGAGAGACTAAATGAATTCATAATTACTCTTAAACATTATTAAAAAGTGTTAAAAATACTTAATATAAATAGGAATGCAATTCCAGCAATTTCGAATTGTAGCTTTTAATGTATCTGCATATTTTAGTCTAGCCTTGTAAATAGTAACGCGCATACTAAACTCTATAATTTTTTTTTTTTTTTTGGGAGGGGGGGAGGGGGGGTGCATAGAATAATAAATATCAGATTCATTATGATTTATGCAAATAAAAGTATTAAAATATAGTTTATAGAAATATCTCTCATAGAAAGCAATGTTTGAAATTCTTTTGATGTGCCTGTACACAAATTAGTGGTGATATTTGCCCATATTCAATAGGAGTAGTAAGCCCCCCCGTTTGAGGGACGGAAGTGACGTCATAGGAGGGGGGGAAGAAGGGGGAGGAAACCGGAATTGACGTAACGGTTGCTTGATCGTGAAAGATGACGGGGGTAGAGTTTCTTTTTATCCGATGGCAACCTGGACTTCTTGTCAAGACATGTGACGGAAGGGGGAATGGGGAGGAAACCGGAAGTGACGTAACGGTTGTTTGATCGTGAAAGATGACGGGGGTAAAGTTTTGTTTTATCCGTTGGCAATCTGGAGTTCTTGTCAGAACATGTGAGGGAGGGGGAGAGTTTTCTTAAAGGGACAACACAGAATCCTGTCAGAACATGAGAGAGAATGACGTCATCAACTGGAAAGAGGACAATGTAGTATATTTTTAATCAGTAATTAATTTTTTAATCAATATTTCATTAATCAATCTTAATGAGTGAATTTATTATTTTATTGGCTATTTTAATTCGCCAGATTTTTTACAAAACGAAATTACCCTCGAGTGGAATCGAACCCACCATCTGTGGCATGCAAGTTCCGCGCGCTACCGATTAAGCTACGATGACGTTCCCTCGAACTTCCTTTTTTATGTTTTTCCCCTTTTAGGAGGTAGGGGTGGGAAGACGTTTCCCCCACTTGCGCCCAAGTGGACTCGTCCAAGGGGATCCAGCCAATAAGAAGGTAGATAACTGATGTCACGTTCCTTACGCCGGATATTTAAGGACCCTCCTGAGCTATCGCGTTCACTTTCTTGTTTGACCTTGTCCAAGAAAATTCTTTGCTTGCTCTTTTACTTCTATTCCTAGGATTACCTTCTTTCTTCAGAAAAAAAAAATGAAACGCTCATTCAATACTGTTGGTTCAGGCGAAAATCAGGTAAATATTTTTTTTTTCTAATTTTTTACTATCATTTTTCTTTTCTGATTTTTAAACAATACTAAAATTTCATTTTCTTTTTTGCAAATTTTATTTATTTTTATTTTTATTTTATTAATTTTTTTTTAAGTGTTTTGAAAAAATCTAATTAAAAATATTTCAAGTTTTATTTTTCAGTTTTTAAACTGTTTTTAAGATTTTGTTTCTTTTTAACTTAACACGAATGTTTTCTGAAAGTTTTTTTTAGTCATGAATATTTTTTTTTCTTTCCTTAATATTTTGAACTCGTATATGCAATTTTCTTTTCTGAATTTTGATTCATTTAATTTTGTTCTATAAAATGTTCTTTTTTCATTTTAGGTTCTTTTTGAAGATTCTGAAATACCCTTCAATGATTCCGATGATGAAGTAAGTGCTTTTATTTAACTCGTATTTTTTTTATAATATTGTAATATATTGTAATATTGATATTTTTAACGATGTATTTACTTTTTCAGTTGATGGATGAAGCGTCGCAAATTTTCATCGAAAATCCTATGGATTTCGATGAAGTGTCCCAAATATTTGTGGAGAATCCCATGCCTTTGCCGCTGTATTACCGAGTAGGAACAGGTTTTGAAGTAAGTTTGTTTTTGTGTTCTTGAGTGTAATCTCTCTCTCTCTTTTTTTTTTTTTTTTTTTTTTTTTTTTTATAAGTGTCTAAATTTCTTTATTATTATTCTAGACTTCTGCTCGACCTGTTGGAGCCGGACCAACGTACACGACTGGTGGAGAGACTTCCCGCGTAAGTACTTACTTTTATACATAGATTTTTTTTTTTTTTTACGATCGTGCTTATTGTATATATTTTCTTTGTTTTTACAGATGGAGGATGCTATTATTATCACCGAACGTCTACGTCGGAAGAACAACAAGTATCAAGCGGAGGAAATCCGTTATGAGGCTCGTGTCGACCCAGACAAGCTTCCTGCTCACGTGCGAGGTGTACCAATGATTGCGGTGATTGACTCTGTGAATCAATTATTTACAAGTTTGATTCGCCGTTCCACGGAAAATTTGGAATCCACAGACCTGATACGACTTTGTATTTGGGCGGAGGGATTGGATAAGCCAATATCCACGAAACTCATTTCCGTCTCTGAGCTCACCGTTGAAAAAGTGATGTCTGCCGTCATGAAGGTCCTCCAGTCGAAAAATAAAATCCAGTTGGATGAGGGTTTTTCGGTGGATGTCATGACTATTCACAGACCCATCGGTGCTGGAGGACGAAGAATTTCAAATATTTCCATCGATCGCCTGCAAAAGAATTGTATTTTTGCCATTCCCGAGGATGAAGAAGGACTCTGCTGTGCGAAGGCCATCGTGTTTGCGAAAGCCCATTTAGAGAATGACCGCAAGGCAATTGAAGCCATGAGACGACGTGACCGTCCCGCTCTGATGAACCGTGCCCGAGCTCTGCATACTGCAGCCCAAGTTCCCCTAGGTCCTTGCACGTTTCGGGAAGTCGCTCAGTTCGAAGAACATCTCAACATTCAGATTGCCGTACTGTCGTCGGATAATCGCAATCGAGTAAGTTTTATTTTTATTAGCTATACATAATTATAATATTTTTCTTTATTGGCACTTGCTGATTTTAAAATCTTTTTTTTTTATCTTGTAGGTTTCGTATAAAGGTGTGGATAGACCCCAGCGGATAAATTTGTGGCTTCACGATGAACATTACGATGTCGTGAAGTCACTAAAAGCCTTCTTCGGTAGTAAATTTTACTGCGATCAATGCGACGTGCCTTATGAGAAACAATATGAACATCGTTGTGCCGAAGCATGTTATGTGTGTATGAAAACAGACTGCCGTCCGGGCGAACCTCAACGATGCCAGGACTGTGATCGTCTCTGCCAATCGAGTGATTGCTTTGCAGCCCATAAAGCCCTAACAGAGAATCAGGAATTATCCCTCTGTGATCAGGTAAATGAATAGTCTTAGTTAAAAAAAATATATAAATAATGTATGTGTAAATGTATGTATTCATGTTTTTTTTTTTCTTTCACAGATTTATCAATGTCGAACGTGTTGCAAAGTAATTCGTAGAAGAGATTGTCCCAAAGACATGCACCGCTGTGGAACAGCCAAATGCCCTTCTTGTGATAGCTTTGTTGTATTGGCGGAGCACCAGTGTTACTTGCGGCAAGTGGACCCGAAGAATCCCAGTGCAAAATTGATCTTTTTTGATTTTGAAACGGACCAATCTTCGGGAACACACGAAGTTAATTTTGCTGTGGCGCAGTATACTGATGGCCGGGAGGAGGTATTCAAAGGATATACAGCCTGTGCAGATTTCTGTACATGGCTGTTTACTCCTCGACACAAGGGCTATACAGCAATCGCCCATAATATGAAGGGGTAAGTAAATTTTCTCTCTCTGTTTATTTCTGATTTGTTCTTATCTTTATCCATTAAACGTATTTTGTTCTTTTTTCAGATTCGACGGACAGTTCATCATGGAATGGATAATAAAACAAGGTACAACACCAGAAGTGATTCCGTGCGGGAGCAAATTGATGTCTATTCATCTGAAATCTGTCGACGTTCGAATCATCGATTCGTTAAATTTTCTCCCAATGGCCCTGTCAAAACTGCCCAGTTGTTTTGGTTTCTCCGAATTACGGAAGGGATATTTCCCTCATCTCTTCAACACCCGGGAGAATCAAAACTATGTTGGACCCCTTCCCGATAACCAGTACTATAGTCCTGACACGATGTCAACTGCAGCTCGCAGTGCATTCCTGTCCTGGCATGCAGAAGAAAAACAAAAGGGGGAAATGTTTGATTTTCAAAAGGAAATGTATTCTTATTGCAGGTAGGTGCTTAAGAATTCTCTATTTTTAAAAATAAATAAATAAATAAAACAAAAAAATATTTTTAAATTAATATGTCTTTTCTTTTTTTCAATTTTTCAGTTCGGACGTGGATATTCTTCGGCGTTGTTGTCTCGAGTTTCGAACACAGTTTATGGAAATCGCCAACGTAGATCCGTTTCGGTAAAGTATTTTTTTTTTTGTATTCTTTTAAAATATTTCAATGAAAAGATTTAATTTATAAATATTTAACTTCTTTTTTATGTTTTAGGTATGTGACGATTGCATCTGTTTGCATGGCAACATACCGAAGCAACCACATACAGCCCGATACGATTGCTATGGTTCCCGTGCATGGATATGTGAACAGAACCAACTTCAGTCCAGATTCCATACGATGGTTGGATTTTGTAGCTTCAACCCAGGGACTACGTATCCAGCACGCTCTCAATGGAACAGGAGAGCGAAAAATCAGAGGAATATCGGTAGATGGATTCTGTGAAGAAACCAAGACCGTCTACCAATATCAGGTAAAAATTATTCTGTGATTAATGAATCATTTTATTTATATATATATATTTTTAAATACTATTTTAATAAATGAAAATATTTATTTTTAGGGTTGTTTCTTTCACGGCTGTTGCACGTGTTACAATTCAGACGTGACCCATCCTTTAAAAAACGTGACCATGGCAGCATTAAGACAACAGACGGAGGAGAATGTCCAGAAATTACGCGACCAGGGATATCAGGTAGTCGAGATGTGGGAGCATACTTTTAGAGAAATGAAGAAGGAGTCCCCGGAACTAAAATCTTTCTTGAAAACACACGACTTGAAGGACCGTTTAAATCCAAGGGATGCATTTTTTGGGGGACGAACCAACGCAGTAAAATTGTTTCACGAAGGCGACGTGAAATATGTTGATTTTACGTCGTTATACCCATGGGTAAGTCTGTTGTTTGTTTTGTTTTTAATTTTTTAAATTATTTTCTCACCTTAAAAATGTTCTCTGCATTGTGATATGTATTTTTTTTTAACACTTTTATTTCATTGTTAGGTAAACAAATATTGCCTTTACCCCGTTGGTCATCCCACGATTATAACAGAAGGTTTCGGTGATATCGACCAATATTTCGGATTGGTCCACTGCAAAGTACTCCCACCACGAGGGCTCTATTTACCCGTGCTGCCATACCGATGCCAAAAGAAGCTGATGTTTCCCCTATGCCGGACCTGCGCTGAAACCTTGCAGCAAAGTCCTTGCTCCCATACCGATGATGAACGTGCTATTGTCGGAACATGGGTAAGCGAGGAGCTGAAGCTGGCGAAGAAGAAAGGATATCGAGTCACACAAGTAAGTACTAAACATAATCTCGTTGTTTTGTAAATGTATGATTTTATTTGAATGCTCATCTAATAGTTTTTTATAATTTTTATTTCAGATCTACGAGGTCTACCATTTCGAGCAAACATCAGACTCTCTGTTTAAATCATTCATCGATTGTTTTTTGAAGATCAAGCAGGAGAGCAGTGGTTGGCCTTCAGACTGCGTGACTGAGGAACAGAAAGCCCACTACATTCGCCAGTACGAGGAACGCGAAGGTGTTAAATTAGACCCGGCATGCATCAGCAAAAACCCTGGGCGCAGACAAGTAGCCAAATTAGCGCTGAATAGTTTTTGGGGACGGTAAGTATAATTAAAATTTTTTCGTTTTATTTACAGTTATATTTTTTTATACATTTTTATAACTTTATTTCTTTTTCATTACAGATGGGGGATGAACATTAATAAGGATCGGCTGACGTTTGTCAACACAGTCCCGAATTTCAACAAAATGATGGCTGATCCTACTAAAAACGTAAGTACCTTTTTTTTATTTTATACATCGATAATTATTTATTTTATTCCATTTCAATTTTAATTTTAATTTCCTCTTTTTCAGATCAAAGATGTTTTTCTCCCTACACCAGAGGTGGCAGCCATCCAATGGAAAGCTGACGAGGAATTTATCGGGCAGGACACCGCTACAAACATATTTTTAGCGGCTTTCACTACAGCTTGGGCTCGTCTCAAGTTGTACAGTGAAATGGACAAACTTGGTCGCAGTGTTCTGTATCACGATACAGATTCGATCGTTTATGCCAGTGATGGTATAAACGATCCGCCCCTCGGCAACTTTCTCGGGGAATTCACCGATGAACTGAATGGTGATGTGATATCCGTGTTTGTATCTGGTAAGTGTTTTAAATTTCTCTATTTATTTATGTTTCTGATCTCATTTGAAACCTATTTTTTACTTTATTAAATTCATTTCTTTTCTTTTTTTACAGGTGGCCCTAAAAACTATGGTTTTGAAACAAAAAGTGGTAAAACTTGTTGCAAAGTAAGGGGGTTCACCTTGAACTTTAAGAATTCCCAGTCTTTAAATTTTGAATCTATTCGGAAGTTAATTACGGAAATGAGTGAAACTCAAACGATCCCAATTACAGACCCAGCAAAAATCACCCGGGATCCAAAACGCAGAAAGGTCATTAACAGAGAACAAAGGAAACTTTACAGGGTGGTCTATGACAAACGTGTCATTCAGCACGATTTGACCACCCTACCTTACGGGTATTAAAGGAACATGAAGAAAGAAAAAAAAATGTAAAATAAAACAAAAAATGTAAAATAAAACAACAAAAAAATGTAACGAGAAAATTTGTAAATTTATTCTTAACAATAAATCATACTTATTTTTTGTAATTGAGTTTGTCTTTTCTTTTGGAAAATTAAAAATGTTAAATGAAAAGAAATAAAACAACAACTGAAAAATTCAAGCAAGAAATTTATTAAAAAATCATTTTTTACAAGTTTAGCCATTTTGACGAAGTCAATTTTTTTCTTCCAGGTTTTGCATACATAGTTTTCACATACGGTGAACGTTTTCTCTTCGGAGAGGATTTCATAACAGTTAAATATTTATTTTTGATAAACTCTCGTGGAAAATCACAAATCTTCAATTTTTCATTAAATTCTTCAAAGGCATCTGGTTTTTTTATTCTGTTTCTTAATAGGAAATTGATTAGTTGAACAATATCAGAATCAGGGATAACATTATTGTCCACTTTAACTTCTTTATTTTCATTCCAAAATATTTCATGCTGTCTTAAAAATTCTATAATTTTCGAAGCAGTTTTTTTATGTTTGACAGGAACGGTGTTCAAAATTTCACTTTCTGTAACAAGATTGTTTTCAGGAGGATTTTCCGTGACTGGAACTTCGGAACGTTTCATAGTATTCACATCTGGGAATGACACAAACTTCTGCAAAATCTGTATGTATAGCTTTGCTTTTTCATCTTCTTCTAATTTTCTTTTCAAAATATTTTGAATCTGTATGTCTAAATCACTCAAATGTTCTTCGGCAAATTCTTGATCTCTATCCATTGGAATTAGTCTGAATTTACGAGCGAATTCCATTTATCAATGTACTTAGTACAGACACGGCAGCGGGAATGAGAATAGAAAGAAAACCTTCTCCTTTTTGAACAAGGAGTCGCCTTTTCTTAAATAATGGGACTTTTCTATCTCCTAGACAACGCAAAGTTTTTTTATAATGGATTAATTTGTTTTTCTGACGTTTGGTGACAGGTACGTTACCCTTTAATAGGTTTAAGGCGCATTCACACACACCTTTTATGATACTGTTAGGACACTTTCTAAGAAAGGCTGCTTTCTGTTTCGTCTTGCTTAACAATCTGAGATGTTCCAGCGTCGACATCCTGAATACAAATGATTTGTGGGAAGCTTATATTCTCCTTTATAAATACGCCGAAAGCAAATGCTTTCGCCAGTGCGCAGTGTTTAAAAAACGATTTATGACTGGGGCATTTCACATCTGCTTCCTCTAGTGAGACTATTTTGGGACAATCAAAATCATTGAGATTAAAAATTTTTCGTTTAGACATTTTCTCTAAAAATTTTGTTTTTTCTAATCCTTTGGTAAAAATCTTTTTATGGGAAATAAACAAAGATGAAAGTATAACTTCTAAAGCTGAATAAGGCTCCACTCTCCCAGCGTAAACCATGACAATAACGAGTTAGCCATGCAAAAGATTTTCTTTTTTTGAGGGTTAATTGTTCCCATGGATAAGGAGCGAGAAAGCTCCAGCGGGCATGATAATTAAAGTCCACGGCATAGAAGGCCAATTCTTTGACAACAAAATCTTGCGAATTTATCTGAAAGCCCTCAAATTCTACTACAGCTGAAGACATGTTCACTGAAGGATGCACTGAATAGAAATGATTTATCGAGGTTCATACACGTAATGTTTATCACCCGAAAATATTCCTGTGCGCAGGCGCAAACGATCATCTGCCCTTGGGCGCAAATCAATAAGCAAATAACCAAATTCAGGTGATGTAGCATCGTAAAAAATTTCTTGGAAAGCTCGAACTTTACCTGGATACATTTGGCGAGCTAAGATATTAATTTGAGTTTTATCCCTAGGATTTCTAAATAAGAAAATGTATTGAGAATTTAGATTAACATTTCGCATTTCTTTACCCTGAACAAAAATATTTTGAGTTAAAAATATAACAGATAAATTTTGGTGATGACTGCCTTTCGTAAAAAGATTACTTAAGCGAAAATCATTCGCTAATTCTGACATTAAATCGTCTATGACAATTAAAGCATTTCGAAGTGAGTTAAGATTAGACGGTAGTCCTTCTTCAAAATTCACATCTTTCATTGAATTAAAAAGAGGTTGGTATTTACCGTAACAATAAATAATATTCGTTGGCATGGGATTAAACATCTTACAATCAATCAACTTTTTAACTAGAAATGTTTTTCCAGATTGCGTGGGGCCAGAAATAAGGCAAGTAGATGGGTGTTCTAACTTGAGAAGTTCCATTTTTTAAATGATAAATTTTTCAAAATGATCCTACTTTTATACTCTTTCCGTCAAAATAAAACATGGTTTTTTTTTAAAGTAGGAAAATATTAATAAAACACATTAAAGAAAATACAAACACATTTATTAAAAAAAATAATTTTTATTTTTTGAAAATCATATTTACACCATATCTTTTTTTGACAAACTGAAACATTCGAAAATCATTCTTCTTTCTAGATAGTACATTTACAATAGATTTCATACAGAGTCCTTGACATCGTTTTATTATAAAAAAAAATACAATATTGTCCACAGACATTGGACGTTAAACTTTGAAACGTTGTCTTGTTCCATTGAATTTGAGAATACGTCTTTACAAATCTTGTGATGTCTTCTCCATAGGTTTCGGGAGGTAATCCGTAAGAGTCGAAAAAATCAATATTCTTTTGGTCTTGAATGTAAACAGCCAGCCAATGGGATCCCTTTTCATCATGTTTATCAGTATTGAGTACAAATGCACAAGGGAATTTTCGAATGACAGGTATTTTGTCAGAAGGAAAAACACCTACAAAATACCTAGCAGAAACAGGATCGCGAGATAAAACTGTATGAATTTGAGACGAATTCATCAGTTCCCAAAATCATACAAAATATTTCGAGCTTTGTTGATTTCAATTAAATTTTCAAATTCAGCATACACGATCAGAGAGATTGTTTGTATTAGAGGAGTACTAAATTTAAGTTCCAATCTTAGATTGCTATGACGAATAAGGTTAAGATGAGAACCATCACATAAGTCAGGCGTCAAATCAAAACGAAATAAAGAATATCCTTTTGAAAATTCTGACCTAGATAAATACAGTCCTTTATTGTCGGCATTCACAAATAAATTTTGATAAGCACGGATAAATAAACCATTTTCAAAATTAGGCTGAATGGGATTATGAGGAACAGGTTGACCATCTACATAGACGCCTATAAAGTTCATATTGTAATGCTGAAATTCAAAGGGGGACTTTTTATAGTTACCGTTAAATGCATCATTGTCTACACAGGCAATCACAATACGATTCGGCATTTGACCAATAAAAATGTTATCCTGAATAAAACTCATATTTCCGGCAGGAATGGAATAAGTTTTGCAAAGAACTCTATCAATAGGATACTTGGCTGTCGTTTTTTCTAGGCTTTTGGCATGTCCCAAAACAACACCTGGGCTAACCCTTATTTTTCGAACAAATAAAGAGGCATGATCAAGGAATACTTTGAATTCCCCTTCACCCCCT
Organism: Salticus scenicus; assembly: GCA_963930645.1. Lineage (NCBI taxonomy): Eukaryota > Metazoa > Arthropoda > Arachnida > Araneae > Salticidae > Salticus > Salticus scenicus. The sequence goes on from OZ005655.1 coordinate 16,078,704, forward strand.
AACAAGCAAAATTCTGGTTTACTACGAATAAGTTTTATTTTCACGTCGACCATGTTAAGTAGTAGTCTCTCTTGGTGAAACATATCCAAGTGCAAACGACCCATCATATCAACTGAAGCACTTAGTTTAAACAGTTCAACACGTTTATTAAAACCTTCATTAGGGTTAGGATCTGCCGTGTCAAAAACATTCATTCGACCAGCGGTGTCTTTGTAAAATAATTCCGAGGAAAGTTGAGAGGTTTTCACATCATATCCATGATTCAGTAATGTTTCTATCATAGCTCTATATGGATACGTATTATTACTGGATGAAACAAGTCTTTCATTTAGGCTGATGTCTACTTGGGAAAACATAGAATGTAAGAAAAGGTTCACAGGGCCGACTTTACACTTATCCGTTATAGGCTTGCCATCATTTTTTAAAATTTTTACTTTGATATACAGTTGAGTTTGCGACAAATCAAGATACTCTTCACCGCTTCCAGACACATTAAATTCCACAGGACCGCCATCAGATGCATTGGCAAGAGGATGAAACTCAACCCATTGGCCTCTTTCAATAACTGTTTGAGTGGGTGGTAAAGAAAATAGTTCTAGTTCTGATTTAGCGCATTCTGGAGAATCTTTTAAAAGAAAAGCCATTTTATAGAGTATGTCTAATCAAAAATATCACGTCCTTGCACTTTCCGTGCTTTCGATGAAATGAAACGTTTGGAAGGTTTGCGTTTCCTTTTAAGCTTTCCGTGACCGATCATCTCATCCGCTTTTTGAACAGCCTTTCTGGCTAGTTTTTTTCCGGTTTCTTTCGTTCGCGTTTTGAGAGAAGATTTCAAACTTTCGCCTGACAATACATCGTTTGCTACCATAGTGCCAGTTCGTAAAGCTTCTTTTCCGACTGTTTTGGCACCGCTTATTAAAAAGGGCATTGCACTTCGGAATAGTTTAGCAAAAAATCCACCTATTCCATGTCCTCTCTGCAAACCGGTTCCCTGATAATAAGGCAAACCTTGTCCTGTTTGCCCGGCATAATAATCTTCAAATTTTTTCGTACAACACGTATAAGGCACCAACATTTTTATTGATCCTTCTTTCACGTCAACAAAATTGAAAATGAGAGTTATTTGAAAAGAAAGGTCCTTTTTATATAATTTGCCGTAAACGAAAATGTAAAGTGACAAACACTTTGCCTCTTTCAAAAGGTACTAAAGCCCCAGAATGAAGTCTTATATCAATATGTATTGTTTGGAAATGCTGCCGAATAACAGGCAAGTAAAAAGGTCTTGGATAATGAGCATTTACAATTTCGCCGTCGTTTCCATCTACCGTGACGATTTTTAGCAAAGGAGCTTGTACATCACCTACGATTTGGGGTTCTGTTAGATCACAGTATACATATATCACTGGAAAAGAGCACTTTGGATCGGCAACAAACGGACTTTGTTGAAATCCTGAATATTTTCCTGGTTCGAATCCCAATAGTTCCGCTATACCTTCGTGGAGGATTACTTTTGATTTTCCATCCGTCTTAATAGTTACTCGTTTCGTTACTGGGTGATACTGAAACTCAATCTTATTTTTATGGGATTCTATTGTCATACTTCCAATAAGATCTGGTATCGTTTCATAACAACCTGGGGGGACTCTTCTACCTTCTAGTATTCCATCACCCAAATCAAAACCAAATACATTATTATCATTTCGAACGTTATACCAAGTATGGGGATAAATGAAATCGACTAAAGCCATTTCCCATTCGCCATTTAAATTGATTGGACTAGGCAGCTGCGTCGTAAATTGCGATATTTTATTATGCGGGAAAAAGCTCAAAGAGCTGTCACTGATCAGTGTGACGTAGAAAGACATCGTTTTTAAAATGAAAGGTAAGTTACACAAATGCTCTATTTATATCATTTTGACATCGCTGACCCATGTATTGAATTTTTGAGGATAACCCTGAAACTTTACGAAGTATTCAACTTTTCCATGACGTTTTCTTTTTTTCAAAACTTTTTCCACTGGATAAAATCCAGAATCCGAAATTTTTTGTAACTCTTGCTTGTAAAAACTTCCTTTTATAATTTCTCCTGCCAAATCTTTCAGTTTATAGACAACAGGTACACGAGGTAAAATTTTATAAATTGTAAATATTTCCCTTGTCCAGTTTTGTTCATATCCTTTTTCAAACAACATTTTTTCTCGACTGATGCGAACAGTATCTCCAACTTTTAAATCTGTACGATTAGGTTTTGGAACCAATGTTTGCTGATCATATAGCGTATGCCAAATTTTCTGTTGGTTTTCTAACGTCACCGATGCAGGCTCTGTTTGTATACTACGATGCCAAGTATGATTATAACTGTGTACTAATTTATTGATGACATCGATGTATCTTCTTGTGTTCATTTCAGTAAAATATTTCCACATCTTAGTTTTCAAAGTGCGATTAAAACGTTCAACCACCGACGCCTTGGTTGCATTATGTGTAGTGAAAAAATGAATTTTCTTCTTTTTAAAGTAATCTTGTACAAGATTGTTCGTAAATTCTTTACCCGAGTCTGTTTGAAGTCGTTCGGGTAACCTTTCCGCAAATATTTTTTCAAAAGCTTGTTTAATATTCATAGACCTTTTATTTTTCAAAGGTATCGCCCAAGCGTACTTTGACAAAATATCAATACAAGTAAGTAAATATTTGTAACCATCGTTATAATTAGCTAAGGATTGCATATCCACTAAATCAGACTGAAACTGCTCGTCGATGCCTCCTACAATAACACGATTTCTTTGGAACCTGTGTCTCAAAGGCTTGTGCAAAGTATACGAATCTTTCGTTTGAAGCCATTTCTTGATGTCTTTGGTTTTTACGCGACCTTTTAAAGCACGCTGTAAAGCACTGACACCACCGAAACTGGCCGGATGCTCTGGATCCCGATACGTCTGATTCAATACTGCTTCCATTACAGCAGTAGTTGTGATCTAGCCGAACACTTATATTCATAATGATTCAAACAAAACGTATAACCCAGTATTTATATATTCACAAAACCTTAAATATTTTCTAAGTGATAAACATGAAAAAAGTCACACACACACAAGAAATTCTATAATAATCAACATTTATTTACATTAAAATTTACATAATAAAGAATCAATTACAAGAAAACAATAATTTGTTTAAAATAAGTTCTTCTTCCTTTTCTTCACCAACATACATTTTTTCAACAGCTTCAAATGTTTTTTCTACATCTAAAAGGGAAAAATTCTTCTACTCCTAATACTGCTTGGAAATCAATATTTAAATTTTTATGAACTATATCTCTGGCTACATCATCCCAATTTATCGAGAACAATGCTTGGTGAAAATATTCTGACCATTTTTCAGATCGACTTTTCGTTAAACAGTCATGCATAAAACTGGCTTCATACGAATCTCGACAGCCACAACAATTTATAAGTTCTGTAATTTTTATTGTAATAGCTGCAGCAAGACCGTTTTGAAGTGAAACAAGAAGTTCTAAAAATGCATCAGGGTTCTCCACGGGTTTCAACTGTAAATTTGGATTATCGAGTTCTTTTCCAATGCAATAGGATAAAGTGTAAGCGATCAGCGCTTGTTTCACGCGATCTGTTATTAAACACGTGTTGTCACAAAGCTTTCCTAACTCAGCACCGCTAAGCACAACATATTCAGATAAAAATTGCATGCTTAAATTTTTTCTTTGAAATAATCTTTGGAAAACAAAAATTTCTTGATTATTCTTCATTTGTTTCGAAATGCATAAATCTTTGTCTATAATAAACACCTTATCCGAAGATTTATGATTTAAAATAGCATTTACTTTCCTACACAAAGAATACCATACTTTGGGTGATAAAGAAACTCCGTCTTTCGTTGCATGTAACTCGCCGTTTTCACCTTTAACATACCTCCTGATGTGCACTCGAGTTTTTCCGATATAATGATTGACAGTAAGGAAATTTTCTCCACCTAGGTATTTCATATCCAAAGAATCAGTCCATTCTTCTTCCACATTTTCTGTAAACATCTCTTCCTGAAAAAAGCAATAAAAAGAAATCATTAATAAATAATCAAGGTTTTTTTTGTATTAAAAGAAAGTGTATACTACTTTATTCAAAGGGAAAATGTTTTTTAAAAGAGAGAAAACTTACTTTAGTTCGGTCTTCTTTTATTTTCTTGCATCTTTCTTCTGCTTGAACATGTTTCCGCTTGTTATGTCCAGGTGTTTTCATCATACGGAAAGTTAGATTAACACGCACACCAGTGTGTTTCTTCTCCTTTGGAATTCCATGGCTCCAGAATTTATTTGTTGGGGGATTCATAACCAAAAGCGAGTTGGACTTTAATTCCACTTTTTTATCTTGGTAATTGGGTCTTTTAAAAATCATAGTACGTGTTTCTCCAAAGCTTAGGGAACAGATAGGGTGGTTTTCCTCTAAGTCGGCTTCACCATCTTTATGTTGACCAATACAGGCATTTCCATCCTCGTACCGATTTATCAACACGAAATTAAAATTGACACCCATCATAGTTTCAATAAGACTTTTTATTTCAAGAAGCAAAGGAGGCCAAGGCTGGCTGATTAGTGTCAGTCCTGAAAAAGTATAAGATAAATCAGGGTCTCCAAAAGCAGCAATCTTCCGCGAAATAGGATAAGATTTATTTCGAATACGTATATGGCATTGCTCCTCGGGTAAATAAACAATTTCTTTTTCTAGTCTTTCAAAAATGTCTTCTGAAGAAGCAAATACATTTTCGTGGATCAAAAGATTAAGTCCGTCTTCCATGATTACGTAGTGAAGAGAGAGCGAATTGAACGGCAGGAATGAAGCGAGACTAAAATGTGATGATGTTTCGTGATGTCTAGGATTTTATACCCAGATTTACTGTCTTATCTTCTCAGCAAACGTATCAGGATTGGATAAAAACACTAATGATGTCACAGTGCTCTCTTGTAATTGGCTGGATCCCCTTGGACGAGTCCACTTGGGCGCAGGTGGGGGAAACGTCTTCCCACGCCCTATCTCCTAAGAGGGGAAAAACATAAAAAAGTCAGTTCGAGGGAACGTCTTCATAGCTTAATCGGTAGCGCGCGGAACTTGCATGCCACAGATGGTGGGTTCGATTCCACTCGAGGGTAATTTCGTTTTGTAAAAAATCTGGCGAATTAAAATAGCCAATAAAATAATAAATTCACTCATTAAGATTGATTAATGAAATATTGATTAAAAAATTAATTACTGATTAAAAATATACTACATTGTCCTCTTTCCAGTTGATGACGTCATTCTCTCATGTTCTGACAGGATTCTGTGTTGTCCCTTTAAGAAAACTCCCCCTCCCTCACATGTTCTGACAAGAACTCCAGATTGCCAACGGATAAAACAAAACTTTACCCCCGTCATCTTTCACGATCAAACAACCGTTACGTCACTTCCGGTTTCCTCCCCCATTCCCCCTTCTGTCACATGTCTTGACAAGAAGTCCAGGTTGCCATCGGATAAAAAGAAACTCTACCCCCGTCATCTTTCACGATCAAGCAACCGTTACGTCACTTCCGGTTTCCTCCCCCTTCTTCCCCCCCCTCCTATGACGTCACTTCCGTCCCTCAAACGGGGGGCTTACTACTAATAGGAAACATCGCATAGAAAATAATAAATCATTTTGAAGAAATTCTGAAAATATTTAAGATCGCTAGAAGCGGACTGATGTCCAGACAGAGACATAAAGACTAACTCAAACCATAAAGTGTTAAAAAAGCTTAATAAAAAGGAACACACAATTACGCCAATTTCCAATTATAGCCCTTAATGTAAGTGACTATTTTTGTGTGGTCCTAATGCTAACCATACTATATGCAACAGAAAACATTATGCATTATGATTATAGCCAAATAAATGTATTAAAATATGTTTTATAGAAATACTTCTCATGGACCGCAATGCTTTGGAATTACGTAGCGTGTTTTTCAACTTACCATGCCTAAATTCATGCTTTTATGCGGCCAGGCCTGTGCCTCGAAATTTCGGCCCACGCAGACATCAGTTTTTCAAAATTTATGCAGTAAATAAGTGCATTGACGTTTTATGAGGAAGGGGGAGGGGGAATGAAAGAAAATCGCCTAATATACACTGTACAGAATAACAAAATTTTTATAATCAGTAGATAAAAAAAAAAAAAAAAGTAGCGGGCGAAGAAAATCCCCATAGGGAGGAAAAAACATTTCAGAGATTTTCAGCTAAGATTTGTACTAACTACATAAAACAAATTTTATACAATTTGTCGGCAGAACAAAGTTTACTTTCAAGAGCAACATACAGGGTATCCGAGAAGCATCTTTACACTTTCAAAAAAATCATAAAAAATGAAGTAACAAAGATATGGTGGTGTGGATGAGAAACAACAACAAAGATATAAAGTTACCGTTTATTGTATTCAATGAAAAAATTACCAAAATTTTCTGTAACTGAAGTTTTGTAGCCGAGATATTAAAAAAGATGAATGACGACGAAAATTTTCTGGAACGTGTAATGTTTTCGAATGAAGCAAATTTTTACGTATCAGGACTTGTTATAATAGGCACAATACCCGAATTTCGAGACTTGAAAATAATTGTGTGCGTAGAGAACATCGTGTACCAATATCCAATTGCTGACACCACCAAACTGAAAGCTCGAATTACTGCAGCTTTAAAAACTGTCGATTCTACCTACAGTGCTGCAGAGAACATGGTTAGAAATATCTTATCGACTGGATGTTTTGCGTGCTACTAATGGCGTGCACACTGAATTGTTCTGAATATTTTCTGTGTAAAACTTTGATAATTTTTGCATTGAATACAATAAACGGTAAATAACAGTAAACAGTAAACATACAATAAAAAGTAATCTTTGTTACTTTATTTTTTATGATTTTTTGAAAGTGTAAAGATACTTAAAACCCGAATAAACTACTACGTCAGAAATGAAAAAGAAAAATATTTGAGATGCATACAGCTGTTTCGGTAGCCTTAAGCGCACCGTCTTCAGTGCAAAAAGAATTCTGAATCTGGAGAGAAGTGCTCGTATATATAGGAGAGGGACCGAATTTAGATAAACCAATAGGATTACGGGAAAGATGGGGAGTGTGGCCAATAGGAATTTAGGAATGTTTGGCCACACTTCCCACCTTTCCCGTAATCCTATTGGTTTAACTAAATTCGGTCCCTCTCCTATATATACGAGCACTTCTCCAGATTCAGAATTCTTTTTGCACTGAAGACGGTACGCTTAAGGCTACCGAAACAGCTGTATGCATCTCAAATATTTTTCCTTTGGCGTTTCTGACGTAGTAGTTTATTCGAGTTTTAATATTCCAAAGCCAAGTCTCCTTTTTTTATTTGTAAAGATACTTCTCGAACACGCTGTATTACTTCTTGGGTATACTACAGTTCAAAAGCATTTCAAAAGATTTTTAGAACACATACAAAGGAAAAAATGAAGTTTCTCTTTGTATATGTTAGAATCTACATTAATAGAAAGCAACTATCACAATCTTCCTTTTACATGCTAGTATTGTCTAAAATCATTCTATATTACATGTAACATAACAGTAAAAAAAAAAAAAAAGAAAAAAGAAACATTTTATTTGTGATTTTTTTTAAACAAAAAAACCAACAATGAGATCATCGAAGTAAAAGAAAAAATAAAATACACACTCACACACAATCAGCGGTGAATAAAAATGAGGATTAATCGATGCAACAATCACAAGACAAATTATGCATCAAATCAGTTTCTAAACAAATGGTGACCCTTTCCGTCAATTCTTAGTCGGTATATACTTGAAAAGGATTTCAATTTATTCAGATTCTAGAATACACGCACCAAACAAAAGAAATAATGGGAAAAAAAAAAAAAAAAAAAAAGGCGTTTGGATTTTATACCATCACGTTTAAATATAAAGAAAAAAAAAATCCCTCAAACTTTCCATTTTCAATTGATTGCACAAACAAATTACAAGTCCAACAAAAGCATTCGAGTCGAACTCTTCTAATTGCTCAAGATCAACACGTCACCTGAAAAACCCTCTTGCGAACCTGTTTCAGTAAAAGAAAGTGAGCAAGAAATCTACAATGTTCTGAAGTTGTGTTACGCAACCTCAAGTCAAGCACTCAACTTGACACAATGACCTGAGATACACGATGGATATCAACTAAGATACAAATTTTAATGAACACGATTAAAAAGATTCTAATTTCCGAAAGTTTCTGAAAGCAATTAATGATATCTGTCAAGCCTAAAACATTTACATTTTAATTATCTTTACTTATTAATAAAGGAATAAATTAGACATCAAAGCGAAAAAAAAAACTTTCCTATCGGTAATGCATTAAGATCAAGCAGAAACGGTCGTTTTGCCAAGCCAAGCTCAGAGAAAAACAAAACAAACAAACTACCACTAACACAAAGCAGAACGCGCCAATAATAAAATCGACAGAAATAACCCAAGATCGTTAAATGCTTATTATACAGAAACCAACTTTCCCATGTTAAATCGGCAAATTGTTTTCCCGTAAAGTTTTAAATATTGGACGAACCAAATATCGCAGTAAAATGAAACAAAAAGTAAAATATTCGTATCAACGAGATATTTAATTTGAAATAAAGACGAACTTTCTAAGTTAATAAGTAAAAAAATGGGAGCATTTTCAATTTAGCGTAAAATTAGATGTTTTGACAACTTTTTGAAAAAATTTCTTCTTCAAGAAATTTTTTTTAAAACAAGCTAGAGAATTCATAAATGTGCAGAATTCTTTGAAAACTGGTTTTTCAGATAGAAAATTACTTAATCTAGGAACTTTTATAAAATTTAGCTTTTAAAAATCAAAATTTCCTATCTTAATTGCTGAAAAACTGATAAATATCGCCAAAGAGACATAAATCGCCAAATATGAAGTTGCTTCATCTCAGTTTACCCGAAAAATATTAATTTCAAATTAAGCTGCTTTTTCTTTTTATAAGTTATTTTTTTAACCAAAGAATCTTTGCTTTTATTATTTTGTACAATTTCAAATTTTATATCCCTGAAAACAGAAATGAATACATTTTTGAATAACATTTGTTTCAAATCTATAGCTTCAATTGCTGATTTTTTAATATTTTTCATACCTTAGAACTGTCATACCTGTCAGTACACGATATAGTATCCAATTTTAATATCCTTCAATTCAATCTGGCAATGATAATTATGATGCATAAAGATTTCTACTTCCTTCTATATAGTATACTAGCAGGCTTTGCCCGCTTCGCTTGTCATTTTACTGAAATGAATTTCGACTTTGGTTTTTAATGGATTTACACGTTGTAAGAGCTCCTGAAAATAATTTGACTATTTTTAGAAAATTTCTATTTGCGTGTGTGTGTTCTATGTGTGTGGCGAAAGTTTTGTTCCAACTAGATATCAGGAGCTACTGCTCAGAATTACATATAAATTTATATGCAATTGAACCTTGATGTATAATAGCGTTTATCAATATTTGGTGTCAATTGCTCAACATGGTGCTGCTATACAGTGATTGCCGCAATTTCAGAGAAGGCTATATCTGAGTAACTAAAACATGGAATTGCATAAATTTACAAATAAATTTACATTGTTGCAAATTATAGTGCTTATCAACTTTTGTACCAATATCTCAACATGTGGCACTGCTATACAGCGATTTTCGTAATTTAAGGAAAGGTTCTGTTGCATACAATGAAACAAAACGTAATATCTGAAAAGGCCATTATGAGACATTATGCTGATTCAATCTCGATGCCTATCGGCCGATAAGTGGAGCTCATATACTACAATTTTTTTTTAGAACTGGAAGGATGCCATCTGCATGGTGAAAATTTACTTCCGTTGGACATTTTGTGCAACAATACCTCTCTGAGTTGATAATATTCAGCATTCATAATGAAAAAAATAATAAATAATTTGTGCTACGTTAATATGTATAGGAAAATGTAGAAGAAAGTTTTGTGATGGACACGACATACTAGTCTGCATAGAAAATCCATGGATAATGTCTAGCAACCAGTATTATGGAAAGTCTAACGCAAAGAAAACTTTGTAATGCAGTTTAACGCAAAGAACAACATCGCACGAAAGCTGAGTTGAAATCCAGGACATATCTGATGTAAAGTATCAGGTTAATTCCAGTAAATATAAAAACTATTTAAAAAAAATGAATGATATCTACAAAAAAGACACTTAAAATGTACAAAAAAGCCAAGCTCAAAGAAAGAGAATTGATTAAAGTTGTGTCTAAAAAGGGTGTGATATCAAATTCCCAAGCTTACATTCAAATACTTATTTAATATTCCCTTTTAACTAAATTTTCACATGTGAATCAAGTGCCTTATGATATGTTGATAGAAATCCTTCTTTCCTGTACTAAATACATCATTGCGTGTTTCTGAAAAATATTATTATTTTTATTTATGTATGATGGGCTTGGCGGCCATCTTTTAAGTAATGAATAAACATTCACACAATTTGAAAGAAGTTTCTTAAAATATATCTCATATAAAATTAATTTTGCTATTCCATTCAGCAGAGACGGAAATATTTCGATAACTTGATTTCTTATAATTATTTAGTATTAAATGCACTTCCATCCTATAAATGCAGAATAAAGAATAAGGAGAGAATAAAGAATATAAAAATTTAAATTAACGTAAAAACATGAAGGAGAGGGGGGGAGGGGGGAAGCATAGAATCTTCCACACCCCGTTATATTTACCCAATTTGAATTTAGCTTCTTGGAATAAATATCTCGTAAAAATAATATGGTTATTCCATTCAACAGGGGTTTAAAAAAGAAAAAAAAAATGCATTAAAAACATCGCAAAAGCCCCGTTAAGCACACAAGTTGAATCAATTTAAGTTTTTACAGTGTTAATTTTGGCGCACTCCCATCCTCCCATCCTATAATTATTTCTCATTGCGCAGCACTAGTGCGATATAAAACTCAATTAACCAACCAATCAACCAACTCATCCTATAATTGATGAGATTTATAGAATTCAAACTAACGTAAAACTTTGAAAGATGGCCGCCAAGCCCATCATACATAAATAAAAATAATAATATTTTTCAGAAACACGCTATGATATATTTAGTACAGGAAAGAAGGATTTCTATCAACATATCATAAGGCACTTGATTCACATGTGAAAATTTAGTTAAAAGGGAATATTAAATAAGTATTTGAATGTAAGCTTGGGAATTTGATATCACACCCTTTTTAGACACAACTTTAATCAATTCTCTTTCTTTGAGCTTGGCTTTTTTGTACATTTTAAGTGTCTTTTTTGTAGATAATCGTTTACAGCCGAAATATTTTGAGCGCATAATTATGAAAATTGGTGTTTATTTTTAAATATTTGTATTTCTTTATATATATATATTTTTTTTTTTTTTTTAAGAACAGGTAGTAATTTAATTTGAATCATTTAGATTTTAATTATTTATTAATGATGAATCTAATTACACCTCGAAAGAAAAGAACCTTGAAACTTTCTTCTTTAAAACAAGGCCGTCGACAGACTGTTACATTAGATGTGTTAGCAAACATAGACGTGTCTCTTTACAACCAAAACATCAGTTTTTATTACTTTCTCTTACCCATAGGGTCGAGAAAGTATTGTTTTAGGGTCAAATTTGTAAACGTGAGTTTTTGCTATATTTACATGTTCTGAGGACCCCTGAATACGAAAATCATGTTTTTAGCGAATGGTCTGCGTGTCTGTTATCAGCATATCTCAAGAACAAATAGTAGCAGAAATTCCAAACTCTGTATTCTAAATGTGTATCATATAGGGATGCTACAGTAAGCTTTTCGTTGAGATGAAGTAAATGGTTCTTGTACAGGGACACTCAAAAGTATTCAAATACATTACGTCAGTGGGGGAAATTGCAGGTAAGTAGAGTTTAACATCTATAGCCTGCACTAAACCAAATGAAAGGAATATATATTTTTTGTAATAGAGATAGTCAACTGGGAAAAAAAATTTGTGTATGTAGGAGCTTCGCCTCCCCTCGAGTGGAGTAAATTTTCATGATGGGTATCTTTCAAAAGAGCTCGCCAATACCTTTAAAACGAATGGTTGAACCATCGATCTGCGATAATTTAAAATAAAGTTATCGATTTTTTTCATAAAAAAAAAAAAAAAAAAAAAAAAATGTAATATTGAGAATAAACTTTTTTTTTTTTTTAAATATATTTAGTGTTATACTACTTCTCTAATATGGAAATCGTCTGCATTATCATAAAAGATAATTTGTTTAAATAATAATTTTAATAAATTATTTTTTCTTTAAACAGAATTATTTTTTAATAACCGAATTAAATTCTATATAAATGAAGGTGCATTAATGAAACGGGGGGGGAGGGTTGAGGGGGCTACCGCCCCCCCCTCACACAACTAATTATCATATAAAACTCTTCCGAAGCCTAATTTGAATTGTTTAACATAGGTTTACATAACAGTACTCTAACAGAAAGTCGTGTGAGTGACACAGATTTTTTTTTTTTTCTTTTGGTTGTTTGTGTACGCACCAACAAAAGCTAATGTTTACATTTTTTTTTTTTTTTACAATATTTACATTTATTTCTTTTCATATGTAGAACTACTTCATAATTTCGCAAAAGTTATCAAACTGAAAAAAATTATTTTAAAAGAATGCAAACTAAGATAAATTTTAGTGAACAAGATTAAAAATAGTTTATAATTAGTCATACCTATCAAGAAGTTATACAATAGAAATAAATTGAGAAAATTTATATTTTAATTACTTTTTATATACTAATGAGGAATCAGCCTTCAAAAGGAAAAGAAAACCCTGAAATTCCCCTTTAAACAAGGGTGTTGAGTGGCCCTTATCAGAATTAGATGTATTAGCACACACCAGACATGATTCTAAATAAAACAAACTTTTTAAATTACACAAATTTCAGAAACATTTCGTATGCACACAAAATTTTTCTATACATATATGTATGCACACAAATACATATGTGTACATATTTAACTTGATTTTGGATATGATTTTGTTACTATAAATTAAAAACTTATTAGAAAATGTTTTATTAGGTATAACATACAAAAACAAATCCCCCCCCTCCCCTCTCTGAAAAAGACAGCCTTAAACCTGCTGAAATTTCTGAACAGAATCATCTCTGGTACAAACAGAAGCATCGTTTACAGCATAAATATCCCCCCACCCTCGGTTCCACCCCTACAAACAAAGTTTATCGTTTTTAAATGTTTGTATTGATTCACGTATTATTTAGAACCCTTTAAAAAAATAGAAAAAGATATCAAAGATGATAAAAAGAAAGTGGACAATAAATCTAATAATATTCCGGAACTGTGTTACACAATCATAAGTCAAGCACTCAATCTGACACAATGACCACGATGTACCAATAAAGATTCAAATTTTAATGATCACAACTAAGATTCAAATTTAAGAATGTTTTCAATTTGTGATGCCTGTCAGGGAGTACCTATAACAGGAAAAAAAATAAACATTTACCTAGCACATTCAGATTTAATATTAATGACGGATCGAATTTCACTAACAAAAATTGCTTTGGTGTAAAAGAATACAAATAAAGATACGTTTGAAATAGCTTGAAATTTTGTTTGAAAAACATTTATTGGAGAAAAGACATACGATTGATTCATTGACTATCTAGTTTTTGAACAAAATTATAATTTGCCAAACTTTTTCAAAAAAGTTTTTTTTTTTTTTTTTTTTTTTGACTGAAAATGAAGTCTTTTCAGTTCTTGAAAATATTTTATAATTAATATATACTTTATATATATTAATTATAAAACGAAAAAATTAATTATAAAACGAAAATAATTATAAAACGAAAATAGTTTCTTTAAAACTTTTAAAACGAATATGTATATGATATAAAATTAAAAGTTAAAAGATTAGAAAAACCAACAGAAGAATTACAAACCAATGCGCAAAATTGCTGAAAAAGGAAACGGAAAACTTGAATATAGGAATAATTTAACAAATGAATGAAGTAAAATAACCTTCCCCCAAAAATACAGAGGTCTTCATCAGAGAGGCCCCTCCGTGTAGGAGTATAAGACATTTCTGAAAGAATAATAGCAATTAGCTAATAACTATCTTTAGCCCCCAACTTTTCACCAAACAGAAAACCACCATTAACTGAATAGAAATCTGACATATATAATATTAAAATATATATTTATATTATGTCAGATGTTTCCCCCCGAGGCTATAAATTTGACTTTTAAGGGTGGGGGTGGAAGGGTTATTTTAACTAACAGTTAAATATATTCTGGGGGCTACAGAGTTGGAAAATTCTAAAACATGGACATTTGCGGCAAATGGGAAATTTAGGGGGGGGGGGGATTTGCCACTGAAATTATGCATTACATTTCTTATATATTTTTTAAATCTATTATTAATGCTATTTATTAAACATTATATTTTTTTGTTTTTAAGTCTTAAATTAATTCTTTTTCCTTCTTCAAATCAAATTCATGGCCATAAAATTACCGAACAGTGATAAAAATCGGGGAAGGGGGTGGTGTCCCGAGAAAACGGTGGGTGGTTGGGTAAAATTGGAGTCGTATTCGGATTCAGGAGGACACTTTAGATAAAAATCAGCAAGGATGGTATCAGGGCTCTTTTTTTTTTTTTTTTTTTTTTTTTGGTAACGCAGTGTAATCTAACAACTAGGAGAATTAGGAAAAACTTCTTGCATTACTTAAAAAAGAAAAATGAAACATTCTAATCTATTTAATAAATAATAAAACTTTATTTGCCAGAAGTAATTAGACATAAGATTCTTCTCTTAATAATTTTATAAAGGAATATAATTCTGTTCAAAACTAGTATGTTGTGGCCATCACAAAACTTTCTTTTATATCATTCAACATAACAGCGCCACTTACTGTTTAACATGTATACGAAAGCTTAAACATGGGTTCTCAGAATTAAGATTTTACACATGGAGTTTGGTACAATCTTAATCAACAAATGTAGAGATGTAGCCATGTTAAAAATCGCATAACAGCCTGACGCTAATATACATTCAAATTAAGTCAATAGTCGTTTTCGTAATGTTTATGTCACAAAGTTTTGTGCAATTATATACAACAGAATCTGAAAAATAGCTTTTTTCTGTTCACGAGGAAAATTACATTATAGTAGAGTCACCTATCGGCCGATATACACCCAAACTGAATCAGCATAATGTTACACAATGGTCTTCTCACGTATCAACTTTTGTTCAATTATAGAAGCTGCGATTTAGCCTTCTCTTAAATGGGAGAAATCGCAGTACAGCAGCGCCACCGGTTGAACGATTTGCACCAAAAGTTGAGACACTAATTTATGTCAAGGTGCAACTACATTTAAATTTATATGAAATTATAGCCAGTAGTTCCTGAGAAGTCGACAAAATTTGTCACACACAGATATTTTGTAAAAATAATCAAATCGTGTTTTAGACCTCGCTAAACGTGTAAATAATCCATTGAAAAATAAGGTTTACGAATCCAATACATTCTTCTATTTTCAATAGAAATAATCTGGTGTGTCACTCACACACTTTCTCTTACCCTAAATTTAATACTATATGCACAAGTTGCAGATTAAGAGGTAAGATAACGAGTACTGTTATGTAAACCTGTGTTAAACAATTCAAATTAGGCCTCGGAAGAGTTTTATATGATAATTAGTTGTGAGTGAGGGGGTCTACCGCCCACCTCAACCCCCGTTTTATTAATGCACCTACATTTATATAGAATTCAATTCGGTTATTAAAAATAACTCTGCTTTTTAAAAATAATTTATTAAAATAATTTAAAAAATTATCTTTTATGATAATGCAGACGATTTCCATATTAGAGCAGTAGTATAACACCAAATATCCAAAAAAGTCCATTTTATTCTCAATATTTAAAAAAAAAAAAAAAAAGTTTTTCAAAAATTTCTTTTTTCATTAAAAGTAAAAAAAATCGATAACTTTGTTTTAAATTAACGCAGATCGATCGTTCAACCATTCGTTTTAAAAATTTGGCGAGCTCTTTTGAAAGATACCCATCATGAAAATTTACTCCCCTCGAGGGGGGGGGGGGACTTCCCCCCCCAGGGGGGAGGCGAGGCTCCTACATACACAATTTTTTTCCCTGTTGACTATCTCTATTACAAAAAATATATATTCGTTTCATTTGGTTTAGTGCAGTCTACAGATGTTAAGCTCTACTTACCTGTGATTTCCGAATAGACGTAATGTATTTGAATAATTTTGAGTGTCCCTGTACACGAACCATTTGCTTGATCTTAACGAAAAGTTTAGTGTAGCATCCTTATATGATACACATTTAGAATATCAAGTTTGAACTTTCTGCCATAATTTGTTTTTGAGATATGCTGATAACAGACAGACACACACACAGACACACAAACATACACACAGACCATTTGGTAAATACATGATTTTCGTATTCAGGGGTCCTCAGAACATGTAAATATAACAAAAACTCGCGTTCGAAAATTTGACCCAAAAACAATATTTTCTCTACCTTATGGGTAAGAAGAGTTTTATATGATAATTAGTTCTGTGTGAGAGGGGCTACATCCCCCCTCAACCCCCCGTTTCATTAATGTATCTACATTTATATAGAATTTAATTCGGTTATTAAAAAATAATTCTTTTTTTTTTTTTTTTTTTTTTTTTTATTATTAAAATAAATTATCTTTTATGATAATGCAGACGATTTCCATATTAGAGAAGTATAACACCAAATATCCAAAAATGGGTTTTGTCTAAGTTTTTTTTCGTTAAAAGTAAAAAAAAAAAAAATCGATAACTGTTTTAAATTATCGCAGATCGATGGTTCAACCATTCGTTTTAAAGGTATTGGCGAGCTCTTTTGAAAGATACCCATCATGAAAATTTACTCCTCTCGAGGGGGGACTTCCCCCCCAGGGGGGAGGCGAGGCTCCTACATACACAATTTTTTTTTCCAGTTAACTATCTCAATAACAAAAAATATATATTGGTTTCATTTGGTTTAGTGGAGTCTATAGACGTTAAACTCTACTTACCTGCAATTTCCCCCATAGACGTAACGTATTAGAATTCTCTTGATTGTCGCTGTACACGAACCATTTGCTTGATCTTAACGAAAAGCTTACTGTAGCATCCCTATATGATACACATTTAGAATACCAAATTTGAACTTTCTGCCATAATTTGTTTTTGAGATATGCTGATAACAGACAGACACACAGACCATTTGCTAAAAACATGATTTTCGGATTGAAGGGACCTCAAAACGTGTAAATATAACAAAATCTCGCGTTCGCAAATTTGACCCAAAAACAATACTTTCTGTACCTTATGGGTAAGAGAAAGTAAAAAGTAAAAGAAAGTAACAGTAATTTTTGTATTGGCATAAATTAATTTTATTAAAAAAAGATAGTTTGTAAATTCAGTCTTTAGTTTGTACTTTACAGCGCAAATTTTATTTTAAATCATTTAAAATGTTGCATAAAAATCCGTAATTACATAAGTTAAATAAATTCCTGCAAAAAATGCTCTTAGTAAAGAAAGTAGATTGAATATGCAAGACTTACCTTAACAGGAAAAAGAGCGAATTACAAAATGAATGCATTCATTGCATAATGAATTACTACGTATAAAGAGATGTTGCTCTATAATAACTAGGTGCTGAAATCGACAATACTACATGAGTGAAATTTTAAACGAGGTTTAACGATCAAGAAATAGATCTTAAAAGCTTCTCACTTCATTAACTTCCATTATGAAACAATCAAAATCCGGAACAAATATACGTCAATGAACAAAGCCTAAAAAAGTTGTTCTATAAATTATATCTAGCTATATGTGAAAAATGTAAAGATTTTTCAAGAATTCCTCTTCAGATGAAATGAAAGCCGAAGTTTCTCTAAAATTTCTTCCTAAATTGTTAATTTTTCTTAATTTTAAAGCCTTTCGATCTGTGAAATTTATCAATAAATGAGTAAAATTTATCAGAATGATTACTTACTACAATAAAGTATAATAATCGGGTGTGTCACTCACACGACTTTCTCTTACCCTGAAATATAATACTATAAATACAGGTTGGAGATTAAGAGGTAAGATAACGATGTTATGTAAACCTCTGTTAAACAATTCAAATTAGGCTTCGGGAGAATTTTATATGATAATTAGTTGTGTGTGAGGGAGGCTACTGCCCCCCCCCCCTCATCTCCTGTTTCATTAATGCACCTACATTTATATACAATTTAATTCGATTATTAAAAAATAATTTATTAAAATTATTTAAAAAAATTATCTTTTATGATAATGCAGACGATTTCCATATTAGAGAAGTAGTATAACACCAAATATCCAAAAAAAAGTCCAATTTATTCTCAATATTTAAAAAAAAAAAAAAAAAAAA
The DNA here is from genome assembly GCA_963930645.1 of Salticus scenicus. NCBI lineage: Eukaryota > Metazoa > Arthropoda > Arachnida > Araneae > Salticidae > Salticus > Salticus scenicus. The sequence goes on from OZ005655.1 coordinate 16,097,219, forward strand.
ATCCGTTAAAAGTAAAAACAATCGATAACTTTGTTTTAAATTATCGCAGATCGACGGTTCAACCATTCGTTTTAAAGGTATTGGCGAGCTCTTTTGAAAGATACCCATCATGAAAATTTACTCCCCTCGAGGGGGAACTTCCCCCCCCCCCCACCGGGGGAGGCGAGGCTCCTACATATACAATTTTTTCCCCCCTGTTTACTATCTCTATTACAAAAAATGCATATTCGTTTCATTTGGTTTAGTGCAGTCTATAGACGTTAAACTCTACTTACCTGCAATTTCCCCCGTAGACGTAATGTATTAGAATGCTCTTGATTGTCCCTGTACGCGAACCATTTGCTTGATCTTAACGAAAAGCTTACTGTAGCATCCCTGTATGATACACATTTAGAATACCAAGTTTGAACTTTCTGCCATAATTTGTTTTTGAGATATGCTGATAACAGACAGACACACAGATCATTTGCTAAAAACATGATTTTCGTATTCAGGGGACCTCAGAACATGTAAATATAACAAAATCTCGCGTTCGAAAATTTGACCCAAAAACAATACTTTCTCTACCTTATGGGTAAGAGAAAGTAAAAAGTATCAAAATAAAAAACTTTTCCATTTATAAAGTAAAAAAAAAAAAAAAAAAAAAAAAAAAAACTTTACTTTCTCTTACTCATATATAGCAGACAAAGTGTAGTTTTTGGGACAAATTTTCGAAACTGAGTTTTTAGTATAATTACAGATTTTGAGGTCTTCTGAATTCAAAAATGCGATTAGTTTTGTGTGTGTTGTGTATGTGTGTCTTTGAAAGCTATCACCATAATTTAAGAAAAAATATTAACTGAAAGTCCAAACTTGGTATTCTAAATCAGTATATGCTATACAGACGTTACTTGAAACTTTTTATTGAGATTGGAAAAATAGATCGCATATAGAGAAAGACATTAAAAAAAAATATCCAAACACATTACATGTCGATGAACGAAATTCCTCATTGATACATTTTATCATCTTTAGACTGCACTAAACACAATAAAACATTCTTTTGTTTTTGAATGTACCAATACAAACAATTTAAAGTACATTTTTGCAACTGATGGAAGTACTGTAGCAAACTATATCATATCCGAAGAATCGTTCAGGAATGAAAATTTCTTTTACTCATATTAGACAAAATATTCGAAAGTCCAACTTTTCGATATTGAATTTTTGCTATATTTTCGTGTTTTCAGATCTCGTAAATATGGATACAAAGTTTTTAGCGGTTGTTTTTTGTGTCTGTTTATCAACATAACCTAAAGAAATTAATGGAATTCAAATTTAGTATTTTGAAGATCATATTGGAAAGCCACTTGAAAATTTTGACTAAGATCGTTCAGTTTTAAAAAGGTAGTATGGGTAAAAGTTCTCTAATTTAATATTATTTATAAATTTAATCACGTTCTTAAATGTTTCATCAGCGTGGGTACAATATTTAAACGGATAGGGATAGTAGACCCCTGACAAAGAAATGTCAAATTATGCCGTTTCTATAAATATCAGGAAAAGGAAATAGCGTGTGATTGCCACACCAGAATATAAAATATACATAGTGACATGGCTAATGATATTTTTAGAGATTAGATCAATAAATACGTTTTTAAAAATTCTCGATGTCTAAAAACTAAGATTCAATGTATTACTTTATTTTAAAATATTAATTTTAAATAGTAAGTCTTCGTAACCACATTAAGAAAAGTTTATTATTAATATTAACAGACATACTTAAGGAAAACAAAATTCTTTATAATACCATATTTTTTAGTCATCAAAAGTTTTTTTTTTTTTTTTTTTTTTTTTTTGTCATTGACATTTGATATTTTTCATCGAACATTGTACTTACTTGAAGATTTTACTTAATAACCTTCATATACTTCCACACTTTTTTTTTTTTTTTTTTTTTTTTGTTCTTTAGAAATTTGATAAAATTAAAAGTTATAGTAAAATTAAAAAAAAAAAATCTTAATTTCGTACATAAACTAAAACATACTTATATAAAAAATCTGGAGTGACTACACTTGACTTTCCGAACATTGAGTAATTAACGGTTTTGTAGATAAAGTAAAGTAAGATGAGTTGTTAAATAAAAAAGAGAGAAAATTATAATAAGGTGTTTGAGTATTTTTCTCCATATAGTACATGTTTAATTTAACGCTACTGAACTTTGAGCCCAGAGATCATAATGATACAGTTTATCGTTGTATCCCTGTAAAAATAAATTCTATAGATTCACCAAAATGTTTATAATTAGTGCAACACAACAGTGACTTATAATATTCGTATAAATTTTCAGCTCGATTGAATAAGGCGTTTAGACGCTACCGCACTTTTAAAAATTTGACCCCATAGGCCATAATAATGAAGAATTTTTCTTTGTGTCCCTGTAAGTGCTAGATTCACCAAAATCAATAGGGTTCGTGCTACGGTGACTTGCAACATACGTACCGACTTTCAGCTCATTCGAGCAAAGCGTTTAGACGCTAGCGGGTTCACTCACACATACATACATCGTAAAAATAGTGAAAACGGACTCCGGGGACCTCAAAACGTATAGAAACATCAAAATCTCAAATTCGGATTTTTAACATGATATTGATTATAATATTTTCCTTGCATATGTATGTTCGGAAAGTAAAAAGAAAATACTTTTGTAGGGATATGGATTGTGTAGCTGCAAAGGCTGCATAGCCTTGCAAAGTACTTGCTCATGGATAAGCAAAGGGCAGTTTTGTAATGTTAGTTATTAGAGGCTCCAAAAGAAATCATTTTGATTGTAGTTATATGCTTACAAGTATATTTTGAATATTTATGTGTGGAGGAAGATGAAGAAAGTGGGTTTATGTTCCCAACGTAAATTTTATTGATTCGAAATTACAGTTTCTCTTTTTCGGGCATTAATGTGAAAGTGCTATAAAAAATTTTCCACTTTACAATTACACCAGACAATTTTATAGTAATTCATGGTATCGTACCTGGAAAAGGTTAAAAATCTTAGTGTATCTTCACCTACTGTCTCCATAAATTAAATTGAAAAGTAACAATTAGAATACTTTTACTTTTTTTTCCAAATTTCATTAATTTCTCTTTTACTGGGTATCTTATTGATATACATCAAAATATATGAAGTAATACGATATTATGTTTTACATTTCATCTCATTTATTTCTCATTTGAGCCTTAGTGTCCCACAACGCCTAGAGACGCCTACACAAACCATACATAAAATTAAATCCAGGAAAAAATTTTCAATGTCTTGACCGCCAAAGAGAAAAATTTAATAGCAGACATCTGTTTCTGTAGCATTTAGCGTACCGTCTTCAGTGCATAAACAAATGAGAGTTAAAATGATCATGTATAGGCAAAGAATCCGATTCTGATCAATCAATCTGATTCTACATATATGTGCAACTTTTAGGGTATTTATAGTATTTTCTGCAGATGTAGTTTATCCTACATTGGTCAAACTAAACGCAATCTTGAATTCTGTCTAAAAGAACTTTAATTTTCATACAGCTAAAATAATTTACAGGCCCAAATCTACACACAAACTCAATTTCTTTTTCTTTGAAGCATATTTTATATCTATAAAAATCTTTAAAATATTAATTGTGAGTTACCTATACTCAGTCTTATTCTTGGAAATTTTACATTCAGTCCACATATTCTCAATTTCTTCACTTATTCACTCAAACCGTTTCTCAGTTGGCCAATACTCCACATTCCGCGCAATTCTATTAGATCAGAATCTGATTTTATATATATATATATATATATATATATAGAGAGAGAGAGAGAGAGAAAGAGAGAGAGAGAGAGAGAGAGCATTTCCCTCTCATTTCTTTATGCACTGAAGACAGTACGCTAAATGCTACTGAAGCAGCTGTCTGCTATTCAATTTTTACTTTCTTTTATATCCAATAGAAGAAAGTATTGGATTCGTAAAAATTTTTGACTTCCGGTTTTCGGTGGATTTACTCGTTTTGATCGATACAGAACACGATTTGACCATTTTTAGAAAATGTCTGTGTGTGTGTGACAAAAATTTTGTGGCGACTGTATCTCAGGAACTACTGCACAGAACAGCATATAATTTAATATGTAGATGTACCTTGACCTAAAATTAGCGCCTATCAACTTTTGGTATCAACCGCACAACAGGTGGCACTGCTATGCAGCGATTTCCACCGTTTAATGGAAGGCTATATCTCAGGAACTACTGCACAAAAATGCATATAAAGGCATATATAGATGCAATTTGATATAAATTAGTGCCTATCAACTTTTGGTGTCAACAGCTCAATAGGTGGCGCTGATATGCAGTGATTTCGACAATTTAAGGGAAGGCAGAAACTACTGCACAAAAATGCATATAAAGTCATACATAGATGCAACTTGATATAAGCTAGTGCTTATCAACTTTTGGTGTCATCCGCTCAAGAAGTGGCGCTGCTAGACAGCGAGATCCATAATTCAAGAAAAGGCTATATCTCTGAACTACTGCATAAAAATGCATATAAGTTTATGTGTAGATGCATCTTGACATATGTTAGTACTTATCAATTTTTGGGGTCAACTGCTCAACAGGTGGCGCTGCTGTGTAGCGATTTTCATAATTTAAGGAAAGGTTATATCTCAGGAACTACTGCGCAAAATTGAATAATTTTTTTTTAAGTGGATGCACCTTGACATAAGTTACTGGCGAATCAATTTCTGATACTAATTGCTCAACAGATGGCGCTTCTATACAGCGATTTCCTCAGTTTAAGGAAAGACTATTTCAGGTTCTAATGGTAATGCGTATAATCAAACAACACTTTATATATGAAAAATACATTATGCCGATTCAGTTTGGATGTATAGATTGCGCTGTGATAGTGCAGTTTTTCCTGAGAACGGGAATGCTATATTTCAACTTCTATGGCATTTAACTGTACAAAACTTGATACATGAGATAACCATTATCAAAACGCATTTTTTTAAGATGTTAGTTAAACTGTGTTTCTTTGGATATTTAGTGTTAGTTTTCTCTAAGATGAAAATCGCCTGCATTCATCATGATAGATAATTTTAATAAATAGTTTTTTGTGAATTATTTGAACTAAGTGGATTTATATAGGAAAATATAGAAGAAAGTCTTGTGGTGGCCACAACATACTAGTTTTTCTTTGGTATTCTAGACGTTGAAGATTTTTCCTTCGTTTAGAGAGCCAAGTCTCCTTTTAATATTCCATACACGAAATTACCCAATGTATCCAATTTAATACCCAAATATGTATTTGAAAGATTTATCTTTTAATAACATCAGACATTTAGCTAATTAACGAAAAAACAAAAAGGCTCGAGAATTTCATGCAGTGTGGTTTTATATTTGTATTCTGTTACATATGTAATCATTCAATGTGATGTAAATATCCAGGTAGCTAGATTGACTAAACAAACAGCTGCTTTGTTTATCATTTTTTCCTATTCACGAGCTTTTTAAAATTTAAAATCAGAAAGACACAGGAGGGACAAAACCCTAATACTTATGGGCTAGACCATTATATTCAAGTAAAAATTATACAGCTAAATGAATCAGATTTCTCCGAAGAAGAAATTACACAGAACCTGTAATTTCTTGTTCAATATCACTCAAGGACATCTGCTGCTGTGAGTGAAAATATCGTCGATTGACTTTCAAATCTAGGTGTAACGCATATAACAGATTTTTTTTTTTTTTTTTACATTCAAAATAAATATTGATTCGACAAAAAAAAAAAAAAAAAAAAAATTGTATATTAAAGGAAAAAATTTCTTTTTTCGGTTAGAAAATAATCTGGTGTGCCACTCACACGACCTTCTCTTACCTTGAAATTTAATACTATAAATACAGGTTGGAAATTAAGAAGTAACATAACGAGTACTGTTATGTAAACCTACGTTAAAATAATTCAAATTAGGCTTCGGAAGAATTTTATATGATAATTAGTTCTGTGTGAGGGCTACCGCCCCCCCTCAACCCTCCGTTTCATTACTGCATCTACATTTATGTAGAATTAAAATCTGTTATTAAAATTAAGATGCAACTTAAAATTTTCACTAATTAATATTCACTTAAAATTATTCAGTCAAATTTCATATGCAGCATTCCTTGAAACTTATCAGTCTTGATCAAACTTTTCCAGCAACAAATTTACATTAATTTGAAAATGCAACTTTTGGATCTCCTGAAATTATTCGTTTTTAAGTTACTCTAAGCGATACAGACAATAATCAAACTTTAAAAAACTTGACTTTGGTAATCAGGAAACCTCAAAACGTGTTAATACACAAAACAAGCGATGAATATTTAGCTTAAAAACATACATTATTTATCATATGTCTATGAAGAATTCATTTCCATTCCTGAGCAACTTTCATGGGCATGGTAAAATATTATAGTAAAGCACTTCCACTAACAATTAAAAAAAAAAATGTTATCGCTTACATATTTACAACCCTGTATATCTTTTGAAGAATATGTACAAACCACATAGTGTACCTAAATATAATCCTATATTAATAATACACGGCACAACCTGAAATACACTTCCATCAATTTTCAGCTATTGTCGCACTATAATCTAGTTCTTTTGTGTAGCCCTGTAAATGAACAGTGAATGATTTCCCTACCATATTCTACCTGAGGCATGTTTTTATGCATATAAAAAATATATATTCATTTCATTCGGTTTAGTATAGTCTATAGGCATGGGTGAAAGTAAAAAATTTTCGCTGGACTGAAGTATATATTTTTTATAATATTGGGTAAAATATAATAAACTCATACATAATGTATATAGATATTCAAACATACATTTCCAAGGGTTATATTAATAAGCATAAGTATGAAAACTTGGAAAAATTATTTATTAATATAATTGAATTAAAATTAATAGGGGCCGATTCAGAAAAAAATTGGGGCCTTTATTTGCCCCTAACAAAGATTAATTCCAAAAATTGGCCTATCTGTATTATAACAAAAAAAAAAAAAAGACTGAATTCAGTCAATAGACTGAAAACTTTCACCCATGTCTATAGGTGTTAAACTCTACTTACCTGCAATTTCCCCCATAGACGTAATGTATTTGAATACTCTTGAGTGTCCCTGTACACGAACCATTTGCTTCATCTCAACGAAAAGCTTAGTGTAGCATCCCTATATGATACACATTTAGAATACAGAGTTTGGAATTTCTGCTACTATTTGTTCTTGAGATATGCTGATAACACACACACAGAGAGACCAACCGCTAAAAACGTGATTTTCGGGTTGAGGGAACCTCAAAACGTGTAAATGTAACAAAAACTCACGCGCTAGAAAATTTGACCCTAAGTTTCAAATATCTAGCTAGTCGGGAAGTTAGTTAAAAATCGATTGCAAGATTTGTACTGGACAAATAAGAAAGCGAGTTAATAAAAGCATGGTAAAATGTCGATTTTTCAAATTAAAAAAAAAAAAAAAAAATTTTTTTTTTTTATGTATATTCTCGTTCAAGGAGAATGATTTTTTTTGAAAGTTTTTCATTGAAATCTGAAGTGGTCAGGTTGGAAATTGAAATTTTTTTGGTTTATTTGGCTTGGAATGGCTCTTCAGTAAAATATATTTTGGTAAATTTCCGTAAGTAATCACTCTTATCGAATCCGAAAATCCGGCAATATTTTGAATTAGAATCTTGGCATTCAAGGATTGCAATTCTTACGCATTTTCAAATATTTAAACCCATCTCAACAAAAGTTATCAGCGGGAGACATATTTTACATTTGACGTGCATGACTGAAAAGGTGCAATTAATTTAAATAAAAATAAGGAAAAATTTGTTGTTATGACAGATTTTATCTCGCTCAAAATGAGTATAGTATTGTAGCTAATTTTAAATTAACCTTCAAACTTAATATTCCCTAATTATCGTCATGTTTACATTCATTCTTTCTTATATTTATTTTTGCATATTTTTAGTGTCTTACGTTTTTCACATACGATTTTTAAAGTTAAAAAAAAAAAGAGAGAGAGAGAGATAACAGACGCTTTATGTTCTTAACTAAAAAATAAGTCCATTGACACCTTGAGCGCCACTCGATATTCTTAGGAATATTCAAAGGGCGCTCGAATTCCCCCACGCGCGCTGCTTAGAAGCGCATTATGTTTACCGTGTTTCCATAAAATGCCTTACTGATATAATTCTGCAATACATAAATTAAGTAAATTTTAAATAGATTTTCAGTAATTACTTAAAACAATGTAATTTTTAAAGTTTTATATCATATTTTACACTGTCAGCCACCTGTGGTTGACGCGGCTTTATATCATATTTTATACTGTCAGGCCACCGGTGGTTAACGCGGCCTAACGGAAAGTTTAGCGTCAGCCATCGATGGCTGACATTGGCACTCAACGTGTTAAGCTGATGTGATAGTTAATAGAGTTTAATCAAAATGAGCTAATTTTATTTGAAGCTGTAGGGCAAAAAGACCCCCAACAAAATTTTTGCAATTTCTATGCGTACTCATTTAACTAATATATCATTTAAAAATCTCTAAAAGCTTATGATGCTTGTTAGGATTTAATAATTTTTTTAAGATTAAGAATCGAATCACCTTTTACATAGCATTTGCTTAATACGATATTTGTTTAATTTGATAGAAACAGAAGTTTTAGAGCTCATCTTGATCTGGGGTTATACTGATTGCTAAAATTTTTTATCGTATCCGATGTTTTTGACACTACTTTTCAAGTTAAGCTCGATTTGGTTTCTATGAGTATTTTATTGATTCATACTTCCCTTACGAGTTATTTCGCACTTAACTGAGAACACGTAACTAAAATGCAATAGGGATTGAAGAAATATTAATATAATTTTTAGTACTCTCAAGCACTGCAATATTCTGAAAGTTAAAATGAACAATTTACACAGACTAAGTTAAAAATTACTAGGTTTAACCGTTATTTGTATTCATCAACATTGACACAGACGAAACTTCGACAACTCAAAAATTGGAAATTTTGGGCGTATATCGTTGAAAAATGTATATGCAGGGATGAAAAAAAAAGAAGTTTTATAATTTCAGTTGGCTTTTACAGCACATCATCTCCTCAGGACAGGACATCAAGATATCCAGAAGATGAAAGTACATCCTACGGACCCCCGTGGCAGAAACACGGCGACATGGCGACAATGTCGCAGAAACAGAAATGCTCTTGCAGAAAGATTTTACTTAAGTCAAATAAATTTTGACATTGTGTTAAAAAAAAAAGAGAGAGAGGGGGGGGGGGGGTAGAGAGTGAGAGAGAAAGAAAGAAATCAAAGAATGGTTTATAAACTGTTCTGCAGAACAAATTTTCGTTTCTGCAGATACGATCGCCTCAATCCTGAATAAGAAATAAAGCGGCTGTAACTCACTTGGGCTAGCTTTGATACGGCATGCATTAGCGATTCGTGATGCGGTGATATAATTCGGTGTATCGACACTTTTCACTGGTAACCTCTTCACACCGGAACTTCATTTTCGTGTCTCAAAACTTCCTTTTCGCGTCTCGCCTGCCGCTCGTGTCGTGTGTATTTATTGTATTGCAAAAAGAGGTTTTTTTCGAAAGAATGTGGCTTTGCGACCGTTTTTCGAATTTCATATTTCATGCATTTTCAGATTCATTCCTAACAAAATAGCTGCATCCAGTGATTTTTTTTTTTTTTAAATAAGTACGTGATTGCTGCTGTACCGATTTTCATACATTTTCTGATTTACGCACGACAAATTAGTTTTATCTAGTGATTTTTTCTTTTCTTTAATGCATGCGAAGCATGCATACGTGCGTAGTAGTAAATACACGTAAATTTTTAAAAGTTGCATTAATTGCAATGTTGGTTCAAACTATGCAATACATTTCACAAATATATACAGAAATAAGACTATGGGGGAAAATTGTAACGGCTGTAGTTATACGCAAAATAAAAAATGAAGCTGAATGCTCATCTTGCTTCAAAAAATAGAAAATTAAGAAATTAATCTTAAAAATACTTTGATTTTTAGCATTTTATATGTAGTAAAAGACCTTAGCAATAAATATTAATGGGTATCTTAAGTTATAAAACTGGTAACTTTTTTAAATTTTTTTCTTTACTAATCATTAATTATTTTAATTGTGATTAAAATTCTTAGCTTTAAATTTTGTTGTTTAAGCATATGAAGTCGTTAAAAAAATTATTAATTTATTTTACAAAAATACTCTTATCATTAGTTTGTAAAGCTTGTTCATTTCATTTTTAAACATTTGAATTTTTTAAAAAAATGTTTATTTTTTAAATTGAAATATTGCAAATTAAATAGTTATTTTGAATAAAAATCAAACCAAAGGTTTTGTTGAATATCTATTTTATTTTATTTTATTTTATTTTATTTTATTTTTTATTTTTTTTTGTAAGCAAAAGGAATTTTATCTAATAGTAGTTGTTTTGAATAAATACTAATTAAACAGAAAATACTTTTATTTATTTATTTTTATTTACTTATTCGTATAGATATCAATATCAAATATTATTTTTAATTGATTTCTATTTATTTCATTCTTCTGTAATCATTATTTTCTATTATAGATTTTATCCATGAAATTTGTTACATTTCCTTTTCAACATTTCCTTAAAAATTAAATATTTCACTTGCCTCAATCTTTATGAAAATATTTTGACTATAATTTGTCTGCAATTATGTTACTTAGATCTTGTATTCTGTTTTATACTTTATGTATTTAAATGATGGTATAATTATACATTCTGAATTCTTTAATGTCAAATCATATTTTTTAGATTTCAAATACACATCTTTATGCTTTTTGTATAGGATAATATAAAAAAATGAATCTTGTGTATTAGAATCTTATCTTGCACCTTTCTAAAAATCTCAAAAACTATAAATGTTATAAATTATTTGTATTTCATTATAATATTTCATTATAATATTCAGTATTCTATATTAATTTTTACTTTTAATTTTGAGTTCTGTATTACATTTTATGTTGTTTGTTTTGCACCTTATGAAATAAGTGCATTTGTGTATTTAAATATATATATTTAATATAAAAAAAAGTAATAAAATTTTAAAAGTATTTGTAACATTTGTTTAATTTAGACATTTCATGATTTAAATGCCTTAAAAAAATCGTAGATTATTTTTTATGTGTTACTGCATTTTATGGTTTAAATTCATTGAATATTTTATAAATAATATTGTATATTAATGTGAACAAAATGAAGCAATTAAGATCAATAGATTTATTTTCACCTTTCTTAAAAAAAAAAAAAAAAAAAAAAAGGAGTATTTTCTTGCAATAGTGCAGATATATGCATTTGTGCCTAGTTAAAATATAAATACATTGGTTATACTGAATATTATTTACTATTTAAAAATAATGTATTTTGAATTCGTAAATGTAATACCTTCACAAAGTATTCCTGCAGAAAGATTTTGGTGTTGATGAAGCTTGTCGCAGAAAGCATAATAAATTTCTGCCACAGGGCTACGGACATCCTCACAATATTAGACTTTTTTTTTTTTTGGTGGTGGTGGGAGGGGGGGGGGTATTTACTTGTTAAAATTGACTGACTTAAAGTGTATAATGACTTCGACTCGTCAAATACGCTTGAGTTACTACTAACTTCTATATATTTTCAGTTCTATATATTAAAATCATTAAAATTTATAAAGCAGTGCAATATGTGAAATACATACAGAATACACATTCCTGATTGAAACGAGAAGCAAACATTCAAACTGCGTTTTCGCCAAAAATAAAAATATCGAGTTAGTGATTTTTCTTTGAATTTAACATAAATAATTACAAGATAAAAAGAACTTTTTATATACCATGTTTTTAAATTTTCTGTTGAATCATATAAACGCAACCGAAGGCAGCGGGAACCCAGAGCAATTGAATAAAAGTATTAAAAAAATTCATTGCTATCGTGTTTTGAACTATTATAAAAGTTTCAAATGGCTGTCTATCCGGAAAGTTAGTTAAAAATTGATTGCAAGCTTTGTACTGATAACGCTGCCGAAGACAGCAGGGTCCCGAAGCAATTGGTTAAAAATGTTTTAAAAATGCATTTTCACCGTATTCTGAAAGTTTCAAATGTCTAGCTAGTCGGGAAGTTAGTTAAATAAATTTTGTTTAATCATATAAACGCTACCGAAGGCAGCGGGACCTGAAACAGTTGACTAAAAGTATTTAAAAAATGTAATGTCACCGTGTTCTGAGCTGTCCTGAAAGTTTAAATATCTGGCTAGTCGGGAAGTTAGTTAAAAATCGATTGCAAAATTTGTACTTGACAAACATACATACAAACAAACAAACAAGAATCGAAGTTAATAAAAACATGGTAAAATAGTAATGTCTACATGTTTTCCAAGATACGTCTACATATTTTCCTAGTATCTAGTAATATATCTAAACTCTAAACAAACAATTAGGTTTTAGGTTTAATTATATTTTAATTTATTAGTTTTTGTGTTGGCTGAAAAATTGTGTCCGAAGGAAGGAGAAAATACGGTTTAAATGTTTACTCCTCAAACATTTTATTTAATAAAATTGAATTTATTACAACTCACAAGGGCTTCACTTTCACATAAATATTTGAACGATGTCTTTCAATAGTTATTTTTTGCATTATGTTTTAAATGCTATTAAATTTTAAGTCTAGAACGATTCCAGTGTATTGTTCTTTATAAATTTAGTAATGTTACACGTTTTAAATTTAAATGAATTGTAACATGTAATCGTCAAAAATAACATCCGCATGTAAAAATGCTTTTTTTTTTTTTTTTTTTTTTCGAACCTTTATGTATTGAACGGTAAGTTGATTTTTGAGATTATCTTAGGATCTAAATGAAACTACGGTAGAATTTGTTTTCGAATGATGGGAAATGTAATTACCTATGTAAATATTTCTTTTGAAAATATTTTTAAACGAATACTGTAAAGGAAAAAAAAAAAGCTTTTGAAATGAAATGTTTTTTTATCATAGTTTATATATATATCTATTAATTATTATTATTTTAATTAATTTTACTTTTCTTTTCAAAGAATGTAAAATTTCTGTTTCTGTCACTAACCTAGAAACCTTCCCCGCCTCCTCTTTTGTACCACGGGCGGGGAAGGTTTTGTCAGTTGTACTATGTTTATGTATAACAGTAAATCACAGAAATTTCTGTAATGGTTTGGTTATAGTGTGTTTATATGAAGAGTTGAGAGTTTATATTGAATTAACTTGGTGTAAGAGTTAAAGGTTAGGAGGCATTTCCCTTACAACTTTAGTCAGTTTTTTTTTTTTTTTTTTTTTTTTTTTTTTTTTTTTAAAGCTCAACCCGGGTGGGCTTTTTGTGGTTCGATTGGGTTATTTTATTTTATTTATTTATTTTTAATATTAAATTTAGAAAAACACTAATCGAGGTTTTAACTTTTGGGGCCCATTTTTTTTTTTTTTTTTTTTTTTTTTTTTTTGAGGGGTGCGGGTGGGGGGGGGGGGTAAATAATATATATACACACACGAGTACGTATATATAAATAATGTAACATCTTACATTTTATTAATCGTTCTATATAAATGTTTATTATCAAGTTAATAGTGTTTTATTGAACCAAGTATATGTTATATATATATATATATTAGAAAACTAAATCTTTTAAAAAGGCTGTTTTTATGAATTTGAATTTTGTGAGGGGTAGCAAAAGAACCCCACTTTTTGCCTGTATCGAACCCTGCAAAGTCAATATATATTATATTCGTTTAATATTTGTTAAAATATTAAAATTTTAGGAGATTACTTTTTTTTTCCTCCCCATCATGACTTACAAAATAAAAAAAATAAAAAAATAATTTTTATAACTGTTCCGTTTAAAAAAGATATTACAGATAGAATTAAGAAAGCTTTTCTTAAGAGTATTGTATTATTGGTTAAAATGAAAGGGATTTTTCGTACGTTGAAGTTGAAAAAATAATTACGTAATATCAAACTAGTATATATATTACTAATAAGATACACTATGTTATGTAGATAGGGTTATATATATTAATAATGTCAAGTAAAAAATAATAAATGATTTTAATTTTTTTTTTTTTTTTTTTTTTTAAGGGGGGGAGGTGGGTTTTTATCGGGTATTTTTATTTAGATAAACTCAAAAAATTTATTTTTATTTATTTATTTATTTATTTTGGGGGGGGGGGGGTATCTGGATGGGTTCAATATTCTGACTTTAGTTCTTTTTTTGGGGCGTGGGGAGGGGGAAAGCAGATTTTTTTTTTTTTTTTTTTATGAGTGGTGGTCAGCCCACTTTTAATCCAGACACTTGAGATTCTCTGCTATAAATTTTAGTGTATTTGGATCTTTAAATGAAATATCAAAACAATATAGTCTTTTAAGAGTTTTCTATAAAATTTGAAATAGTCTGATATCAATGTTGGATAATAAACAAGCTAGATTTACACATAAGAATTGTACATGACAAAAGAGGGGGGGGGGGGACAAAGAAAAAAGGGAATTTAAAATTTTATTACTTTTGAAAAATATTAAAATGTTGTATTCACTTTTTATGCAGTTTATTAATGTTTATAAATAAATTTTGAGCTATTTCTTTAAAACATGATATTTTAAAAATACTTTTTCTAAAAACATACTTATGAATTAAATTAATAATGAATTATGACAGAAATAACCTTTACATAATAATTAAGTATAATTAAGAGCTTTCTAGGACGAAAAGGGAAAATTGAAATAGTTTGTACAGCTTCATTTTTTAATTTTATTCAATACATTTTGCAAAATTCATGCATATACAATTTTCATTTATGTTATTAGTCTTCCTTATACTGCCAAGTATTTTATATATATATATATATATAAACGTTTTAGTAAATGTAAGGTATTTCCTTATAACAGATAAATTTTATACTTGAAATTACAAAGACTCAAATGTTGGATCCTTTTGGAAAGCTTACAAACACATATAATTATAGAATAATTTGATCCAATTTATAATTTTATTTAAAAGTTAATGTAAATGAGCAAATTTTTTATTTAATGAAATATCACTAATTTTCATATTTAAAAAATGCATTGCATATTATATGAATATGTACAGAATACACATAGATACCTATAGCTTAGCTGAAATATTAAGAAGCCACAAGGGTTTGCTAATTTTGTACTTTGTACCTTAGTTAATCACTGTCCTAGTATTAATTGTGTTATTTTATGGCGTTTTTATAATGCAAAATTGCATAATATACTAAATACTGCATAATGACAAAAATATACTACATGTTACTGAATAGTTATAGATATATAATATATATATATATTAAATAAATCCCATTTTATTAACCATAAATTAACGCATAATTTATAAAACACTAGTATAGGAATGAATGAATGACTTCTATTGATAAGATAGCCATTAAAAAAAAAAAAAAAAAAAAAAAAAAAGCAAGAGATTGTTGTTATGTTTTAAATTTTTAGAAGATAATATCTTGAATCCATTTTGAAAATTTTCCATCTGAAGAAAAATTACATGACTAATAGTCAACAATTTTAATTTATATTAGTCATAAATGACTTTGAGTTTTAAATTTATAATTAAGTTTTGATATTACAGAAGATTTAAAATATTGAGCACTGGAACACATTTCAGATTTAAATCAAATTAAAACAATAAATAACTTAATCAAGAATAACATTATTTAGGTACTGATAGGACTTTTATACTTGCATTACACTCAATACATTAAATAACCGTTGAAACCATTGAACATAGATTCCCCACACACACACATACCTATGCAAATGCATGCACACATTTCCATACATAAAGAGAAGTTATTTTGTAATAACTTATAAACTCTTTATCAAAATTTTAAATCTGAAAATATCTTCAAATTACATTAACACATAGTAAAAATAAATGTGGAGATATTTGTTAAAATACACAGCCAATACCTGAGAAAGGTGATTTATCTTGATAATCTGTGTTTTAATATGCATGTTAGTGTCACTATTTTATAACAGTAATTATTTTAACACACCATTATTTTACTGGGATTATTTAGTTTTCACAGCAATAACAAATATTATTATGGAATGCATGTTTATAGAACAAAAGAAGAGATAGTCCACTTTAAATTTATGCTCAAAAATAAATGAAATCATTAGCAAAATAATAATGTCCAATATAAAATTTTTTTAAATCCTAATTGGTTAAAATGTTTGAAGAAGTTGAGATTTAAACACCTTTTTAGATAGAAAAGTTTTTCAATACTACAATTGATTTTTAATTTTTCAAAAATTATTTTGATCTTCGTAACAGCAAAGTCATTCATGCCTAACAAAAGCTATATATATATATATATATATATATATATATATATAAGCTAAATCAATGAAACAATCATGTAAAATTTACAATTAAATTAATAAACGATAATAGTTTATGTGTAAGCAGCACAAAGAATAAAAAGATAATTTTAGAATATTTAAACAAAAAATAGAAAAAAAAAAAAATCTTTCTATACACTTTTAATTGAACATAATATCCGAACATTAAAACGAATTAATAATTTTTCAAAATTAAAGCCAATGTTTAAAAAAAAAAAAAATTAAGCTACTTTCTACAATATTCTAAAAATACGCTATTTCAGTATATTCAAATTACGCTTATATTTCAATATATTAAAATTATGTTATTTAAACAGCTTAGTACATATATGATAAAAAGTAGGTTACACGAATTTATATAATTAAATTTTTAAATAAGTGCACAGAAGCGAAAATAAAATAATAAAACTGACCTTCATTATTATCAATAGACGTCATTTCTGAACACTATGTAAAAAACCGAGAAATTTATTGCGTTTAAGGATTTATTAAACACTTTGAAGTTAAACTTGTCTATCTTACCACCCTCACATCAGTAAACTAATGAACTCAAAAATTCAGCATTTTTCGTCTGGTCTCGTTGACATGAGAAGATGTGGCCAACTGCTCATTCACTAATTATTGACTTAGTTCAATTAACTTAATTTTACATCAAAATGAAATATTATTTTTTTTTAAATGATTAATAGAATTGCGCATTAAAATTTAGTATATATATATATATATTTCATAAGTCCTTTGTGTTGAAGATTGGAAAGTAAAATTCCAAATTTTCATTGTAATCGAAACAGTAGCCCTCGTTAAACGTTACTGCTTATCATGTCAATCAACCAACCAACCAATTGAAATTGAACGAACGAAGTTGTAAACAAATAATTTTAAAGCATTATATAAACTTAAACCAGGTTAATTTGACACTGTTAATTAATTGTATATTATAGATTTATCATAATGCCTCTGCCTGCTGCTTTATTGGCAAGATTGCAGAAAAGAGGAATTGTTAAGGCTACAGAACCAGGTATTTTCTCTTGATTACTTATTTTTAACGTTTCCTTAATATATATTCCATGCTTCATATATTTGTTTGTTAGTTTGTATGATTTGCTTATTTTATAATGAAATGTAATGATGAAGTTAATAAATTCCCTGACTAATTAATTTTTGAGATCTTACACTTTATTTACATATGAATTATTGGAGGTATGCTTACTTCATCTAATTTAAAAATAATTTTTAAAGTAAAATCAAAATATTAAGGATATTATAAAATATATTGACGTAGAAGATCGTTTTTAAATTAAAAAAGTTAAACTTAATTGTAAAGAAGCTTGATTATTGTCACTATTGTTCTATATTAACAGAAAACATAATTTAATATTGTTCACTATTACTTCTGAAAACAATTAAGCATAGCTGAACTCTGATATAGCGTCCTCGTCTCGAGAAGAAAACAAAAAAGTAAAACCACAATTTGAAAGTTACTTTTTACATTACTTTTTTTAAAATATTGAATATTTCACAGGGCAGTAAATACATTAATGTTTATCAGCTATAATTTTGATATTAAGAAACATCGTATCAAATCCGATAACAAATCCATCATATCAAAACATCATAATCCAGGGGTCGATCCAGGTTTTATTTTTTGGGGCCCATTTTTGTGAAAATTGAAATATTTTTGTGAAAAAATAATTATCATATAAAAGCTTTTTTTTTTTTTTTTTTTCTTAATTATTATTATTATTATTGTGTTAAATCTATATTAGAATAAATGAAATTGGGCTCTTTTATTTATTCTATAGAGAAAGAATATATACCAATTAATAAGTCCTTATCTCTTTTAGTTTTTGATATACAGGGCTGCAAAAATGAGTAAAAAATGCAAATTTTCAAAATTCTTGTGTTACAAATGTATACATATTTTGTTACCTAATTTACTTAGAGGCACAAATTTGGTATCACTAGAAAGCTTTTATTAATACAGGCATGCACAATATCACATGCACATATTTTTTAAATTTTTCATTTCAAAGTCAAACATTTTGACCTTTGACCTTCAATATTTCAAAAAGAGTATTTTTTATTTTCTTTTAAAAATTATATGTTGTTCCTACATTTATTGTCTATAATTACTGTGATTTTCAGCTTGGGATTGCCATTGAATGCTGAGTTATAAATTAAAATTAAAATGTAACCCCATATCAGTGTTTTCATACTAACATGATGTACGTTTTCAAACAATTCTGCAACTGTAATAAAATACACAATGTTAGTGAACCTTGATTGTGATTTTCAGTTGCTTGCACTCAATATTTGTACCCTATCTATCAGGTATTGCTGATAATTGGGGGGGACCTTTGTGCTGTTTAATTCCCCGCAAAAGAAAAAGGAAAAGACCTTGTAACAATTAGAGTAAATTTTGGTATGTTATTATTATTATTATTATGTGTCAATGAAAATTAATACTGTGAAGACACATACAAAAAAGGTTAGTACTCTCCGGCCGCGGAAGATTGATCCCTGGTTGGCAAAGTGCCAGGACAATTCCACTCATGCGCTGGGAGACACAGCAAAGGAAGAGAGGGGGAAATTTTTCTATTATTCTTGTTTCTTCTGTTATGTGTAGAATAATTAATACTCCTGCTTTGTTTTCTTTTATTTCTTTCTGTATAACAGTTTGTTTATATTGGAACAAATGGATCATGCATCTGATTCGAGTTCTCGGATTAAACCTCTCCATAGTGAATCAAAGCGTATTGTACATAATGTCATTAAGTTTTGTGATAAAGAAGCTTTAGAAAGAGAAGTTATTGTTCTACTTTCCCAATCAGTGAAATAACTAATATATCAGAAGCCATGATAAAAAGAATACGTAGAGGAGAAGACAATCCAATGTTTGTATCACCGAGAGGTACAACTTTCACATTAGTCCCATCAGGTACAACTTACACAGTAGTCTCCTTTAAATATAGTGACCATGAAGCTGGCAAAGCATTCATTGATACACTACCTTAATTGATTTCGCATTCCGTCATTTTTGACGGGGTTATATACTAGTTTTGATAATAAATATCAAAATGAAAGTAAGTGTCAAATATCCTAATTTATTACCATACATTTTATTTCAAATGCTTCAATTAATTCATAAAGTTATTTAATCATTTGTAAATAATAATTGACATAATTTTTAAATTAGTGTTACACACTTCAAAAGTTTCAAAATACTGACAAAGCTTTTATTTTTAATTGTGTAATATTTATATTGAAATCTAAAACTATCCCTTTATAATATTATCAGCTTTTCTTTATTTTAATTAATTGTAAAATATTTATATGATCAGATATTCAAGAATCAGTTCAAAGAAGGAAAAGAAAGGCAATCAGTGAGTTTATAATTTTTTCATACCCGTAAACAAGCACATCCCTAGGTACTACAGACATTCCTATTTTATAAATGGACCAGCCCTTTTCACCCATGTGCAGATGATGCTAGGGATCTTCCTTCTGCGGTTTATCAGTATTGTGTAATTTAAAGGAAGCTTTTAAGGAATTCAAGAATAAATATCCAGACCTTAAAATCAAATTATCTACTTTTGCAGAACTAAAATTTAAAAATAAATAAATAAATAAATAGAACTGCAGTTTGGCTGTTGAAAAAATGGAACATGTTCTGTCTGTGTTTATCATATTCAAGTAAATGTTGATTATTAAAACCTGAATAAACTACTACGTCAGAAACGCCAAAGAAAAATATTTGGCGTTTCTGATGTAGTAGTCTTTAAAACATCTTTTTTTTTTTTTTAACTGAAGGAATTTTTAAATTTAGATTTCGTTTTACATGGAGTACTAAAGCCTTTTTCATTAACATATATTTCTTACAGACAATGCATTATAATTTTTTGAAAATAGTTATTTTGCTACTTGTTAAATGCAGCAAATACTGTTTTAAGTATCTGAAAAATTGCTATTAAGTATTTGGAAAAATAAAATAATATTTTAAAAATCTTTTTTTTTTTTTTTTTTTTTTTTTTTTTGGGGGGGGGGGGGGGGATTTTTGTTTGATGTGCTTTTTGGTGATATTTCTAAAAATCTCCAAGATGGCATTGTTCCGTATCATGTATGCAATTATACTCCTTCATCACTGACGTACACAAGTGAGCTTTTTGACGATCTAATCAAACAATAAATACATCAGAAATAAGCAATTTGATTGTAAACAATTTATCCAAAACAAGCAAAAATCATCATAAAGTACAATTTTTAATAAATATTTCATTTAAAAGTTACAAAGAAAATTGTAACCAATTACAAATAAAAAGGTTAAAATATAGAACATACAATTGCAGAATGTAAATGCATGAAATACCCAATCGTAGCAATTACTATCATGCACGAATGTACCCTTTGTGTATACATGGAGGGAAAACAACGGTTATCCTAGTTTCTATACAGTGCATAAATCTCAAAAATGCACGAAATCCCATATTACAGCAACTACCAATACAGATGTATGTATGCTTCATATACATGAAAAATCAAATAAAACTTTACTTAATGTAACTTAAAGGATGTTAACCCTTGCTGTGCATAAATCTAAAAAGTTCACAGAATTCTATATTACAATAATCATTAATACTCATGTATGCATGCTATGAGTACATGGGGGGAAAAAATCACTGGATAATCATATTTTACTGTGCATGAATCTGAAAAATGTATTAAATTCTGTATTGCAGCAATCACTAATATGCATGTATGTATACTTCACGTACAGGAAAGCTAAAATCATCATCACTAGATACCCCTATCTCATTGTATATTAATCGAAAAAATGCACAATATTACATATTGCCGCAATCACTATGATACATATACTGTGATTGCTTTGTACACATCAAAAACAATGCACCAGTGTTGAAATTTATAAAAGTTTTTAAAAGCACCTGTTATAATATTTTTTTTTAAACACAAAACATACAATAAGAAATAATTTAATAATCCCCCTTCCCCCCAGAAGCAGAAACTGTGCACATGGCAGCGATTGCTACACATTGTTTAAAGCTCTGCAGATTAGTTTAACAACTCAAAAAAGAAAGCTAGGCATAAAAATACTAATAGAATTTGTACTGTGTCACTAGATTGCTGAAGGACTAACTTTACTAATCAGAACAAAATGCAGCATTAGCTGGATTTTGTCCTGATGAAGAAGTGTGCCAATTTTCGAATCAATCAGTTGAATGGTGTAGCTCTGTATAGCAAACTAAAAATCCAGACAGATTCACTACAATTTTACTGATATTGAGAGATTTTCCAATTTAGGAAATTCACATTTATTAAATTTTATCTTATTTTGTAGTTATAAAGCATGAAAAATGAACCAAGTGCATTTTACTTATTTTTACCTCCTTTTTCTCACTAAGCACCTTGCACGTTTCTTCCTCCTCTATTTTCTGCTTTACTATACGTTGCAATTTTTGTGCAGCTTTATCACAATTTTAAAAAGTAATATTTAAAAGGAATTCAGCTATTATCTGCAAAGATTTATTTTTATTTATTGCATCATTTAGAAATTGAAGAGGAAGTTATCGCTGAAGATTATGATGACAACGACAAAACTCTTGATAATCATCAAAATGGAATTGATCAGGATGTAAGTGAGCTGAAAGAGCCATGGATAGGTTGTCCCAACAAGTGGAATATTTATCATGATTGTACTAAGTTTTGTAGGGAACACTGGGGTGTTGGGAAAGAGCAACCATCTCCCAAAACAGAGAAAAAAAGGCTTTATATGTTGAAGAGGTATCCCCTACCTGAAGGATGGGAAGAAGTATATGATCCAGGAATGTAAGTGCATGTTTTGTGATTTTCTTGTAATATATTGTTCATATCAGTGAGTAAATAATGTTAATGTATAATGCGTGGTTTGATGTAATTTTTCTCAAATCTTAAAAAAATATATCTGCTATCTGTAAAATTTATAAAGGTATCGATTTGATAAATTGTATGTATGATCTTTCTTTTTTCTTTTTGTAAATTTCTCACAAGATAAATTAATAATTCATTTTTTTTTTTTTTTTTAATACATGTACAATTTCAAAATACAAATTTGTGTAAGTATTAGCATTAATATGAAGATATTTCAAAAAAAAGTTTAGTTTTCTGAGCATGAGCACAGTGTTAATGACAAAAAATGTTTTGCTTATTTTTAATGTAATAAAACTTGCTTTAATTTTACAGCTTTCTAGATGGTTTCTGTTAAAAATGCAAAGTAAATGTTCTATTATTAAATATGAGAGATATTCTCTTATTCTCTTGAGTAGTTTTATAAATGAGTGCCTAAGGATTCCTGTCGAAAAGTATCAAGATCAGCGAGATTCCATGTATGACTTTGATATTAAATAATAATAATAATAAGGAAATTTTAAAAAACAAAAACTAATGTAATGGTCATAAATTTCTAAGTGTGAAAAAAGAATTAAAAGTTATCATAGGTGGTTCTACTCAGCTCCCCATCTTATATTTATTCTCATTAATTTCTAAACCAGGGCACACTATATTCATGTTAAGAAATATGGACTCGGTTCAGCTGAGTACTCCTCAATGTTTAGACTGAAATGTTCCCCACCTGCTAGGCTACTACTCTACAGACCTCTGATTTGATACATTTACTTTATCTTAATTTCTTGATTAATTTTATTAGGGCTACTTTCATATTTTAGTTTTTGTGCAATTCCATACTGTTTACGATGCAATACTTCCTATAATGCACATTTAAGAGTAAGTTAGACCTATTTTCCCATGATATGAAAATCTTAAATTTTAAATGTCTTATAAAGTTTTCAAATTAAAATATTCATAGTCAGTGATGTTCCTGTCAGTATCATAAATGACATTTTAAACATTGTTATAGTGAAATTGTTATTTACAATGCATATTCATGTGAAATTTTGTCTTATTCTGCAATTTTAAGAAAATCATAAGTTTTAATTAACTTATAAAGTTTTCAAAGTTGAATGTTCATGCTAGCATTATATGTGATGTTTTAAAACTGATCCAATATTTTTCCATGATAAAAAAGGTCTTAAATTTTGAATAACTTACAAAGTTTTAAATTAGAATGTTGGAAATAAATAAAGTTCTTGCCAACATCATGAGAGATATGTTGAAACTGGTCCAGCCATTTTTCGATCATTTATTCTTGAGATTGTCTAGTCAGACTAACATACAAACTAATAAACTGACTAACTTACAGATAAACACAACATCAGTTTTTTTTTTTTTTTTCTGGATTCCTCCCACTTCAAAACATATAAAAACATAAAAAAAAGGGGGGGGGAGTTGAAAATTTTCATATTGTTTAGCCACACTAATATACTAACTAATAAAGTAACTAAACTATGGATAAATTAAATACTACATCAGTTATTTGATTTTTGGATTTTTCATACCTCAAAACATGTAAAAACATAAAAATAAATGAATAAATAAAAACAGCTTGAAACTTTTCATGAATACTTAAGTTCTTCTGTAATATATTAGGGAAACTAAAAAAAATATATTATGTAATAAATAAGAATGTCACACATTTACCCATGGGTTAACATATGAATTGGCAGACCTTGACAGTCTCTGATAGAGAACCCTAATGTAACAGGCCCTGTATTCCATAAATGGAAATATTTAAATATTCTTGAATAAATTACATTTTTTTTTTTTTTTTTATAAAAACTAAGAACTTTGTAAATGAACACCACAAATCACACCTTTCATGTTACTCAAACGAAATTGCTACTGCTTCATCTTTTGCAATTTACAATTAAGTTGCGAAAAGGAATTATTTATTTATTTAATAAATGACAAAAACCTTACTCTAGGCTCCATCTTAGTCGCTTTCACCGGAGGCCCCCCGTCATCTTCAGAGTGCAACTTCAGTG
This sequence comes from Salticus scenicus, assembly GCA_963930645.1. NCBI lineage: Eukaryota > Metazoa > Arthropoda > Arachnida > Araneae > Salticidae > Salticus > Salticus scenicus. The sequence goes on from OZ005655.1 coordinate 16,121,626, forward strand.
GTAGCGCTTCTGGCTGCAAATGGTTTATCCTCTTGCTTCTGGGGTTATTTGGCCGATTCCTCAATAGGTGGCTCCAAACTCAATCGATGTCAACACAGGGCTCGTTGCCATTGCAAGAATTTAAGTTACGAATCGGCCAAATAACCCCAGGAAGCAAGAGGATAAACCACTTGCAGCCAGAAGCGCTACCGCTGAAATTGCACTCTGAAAATGCTGGGGGGCCTCCGGTAAAAGCGACTAAGATGAAGCCTAGACTAAGGTTTTTGTCATTTATTAAATAATTTGTAGGCTTCATATTTTCTAAAATTTTAAAGGAATTACATTTTTTTTTTTTTTTTTTCTTCAGAACCACTTTAGTTTAATACACCATTAGCGAGCAAAGGACTTTACTTTTGCAGTCATATATAACCTAGCTATGTGTTAAAAATATAAATTATAGAATTCTGCAAAAGATAAGTTAAACAAAAACTGTAATATCGAAAAATATTCGTTTTCAATGAATCTCACTAGATCATTACTTAGAAAAATGCATATATAAAAATTTTTACTTAACTTTTGCAAATGCTATTTTAACCTATCCCTACTTTTAAAATATAAATAGAATATGAAATATTGCCACAAATTAACAGAAAAATTCAATAATCAAAAATATAATCTTTTTTTTTTCTTCTTTTTAAGAATAAAAGATGCAAAACTTTTTTATTTTAAAATACATAAGAGCATGAAGCATTTAAACTTATAAACAATTTTAAAACCTTACTTTGGATTCGTGAACAGGCTGTAATATTTTTTGTGGGGTACCCCATTCTTGTCACCAGCAGGTGCTGAAGTCCTCGAAGTCTGATGACGCTGATGTTCTGTATTGTTGGTGGCTCCCTTCAAAAAGTAGTGCTACATTTTATCTACTCCCACCACGTCGTTGCCATTACATGAACTTACATTATCTATTATTTCAAATGCCTCATGTTATGCTGTGTAATTGTGATTATTATAATTTGCGATTTTCTTAACTTTTTCTAAACTGATATTGATTTGCTCTTCATTATAAGTTTTAGTTAATGCAGTTGTAATTTTACCTGTCATAATGTCATGGATTTTAAATATATTATCTTAAAGTACAACCCTTTTTTAAATTACATTATATTTTATAAATTTTCTAACTTTTGTACTTACAATTTTAAATTAATGTGTTTTCCATTAGTGGGAGACATTATTATTGGAACACAAAAACAGATGAGGTTTCTTGGTTATCTCCAAAGCATCCTAGAAGTAAAATTTCTCTCCCTGCTGAAAAATTACGAGGTAAATTGTCTTAATTTTCATTCAATTTATCATGGCTTTTCACAGGACTCAAAAATTATATTACCCGGCATGCCCGGGGCATGTAAAAATTCAAACATGGCATGTATTTTCCCCCTCTTGCATACTCCGCTGGCTATGCAAATATTTAATCAAAAGAACTTTTCCAAAAATAAAGTGTGTTAAAATATAGTGTCTTGACATTGACTTAAATTAAAATGAAATAAACAATGCCACTATAGGTATAATGTTAAATTCTTTTCACTAGGTATGTAAATGTTTTTTATTAATATGGATTTGAATAGGATATTTGAGCAATGTAAATATTTTTGGATTCTTCAAGCCCTGGCTTTTCATTTCCATTTGTATTGATGCTGTTTTCCAAATTCAATTATACCATTAATTATTAAGACTATTATTGTTATTTATAAAGTGTCATCTAACTTTTGCAATAATGTATGTAAAATTTCTCCAGTGCATATCTTTCCTATTATTGATTTCAAGATTAAGTTAAGCATTTATATGCTATTTTTACAAACTTCAGATAGCCTTAAAGTTCTTTTTTTTTTTTTTTTTTACAAGTAAACGTAAAGTATGTATTATGAACTCTGTTATTATTTTATTGCTGTACAAAATGACAAACATTCTTATCCTGTAGTTTATCAAAACTGAATTTGATAAAATTTATAAAATAGTTAAATTTAGGAAATTAGCAGGGATGAGGAATTTAAAATTCTTATCAGCCAAGGATTTTTTTTTTTTTTTTTAAACCAGCCAACAATATGCGATACCTGGTCTATAACCTCTATAACAAAATAAATGCAACTGTAAGGTGAATTGACCATTCAGTTTAATAGTTTCAAGTTCCCAAAGCATCATTTTTTAAAATTATAGTGTTCACTATAGAATAATAACAGTTTAAAAGGTAATAAAATCAAAAGTAGTTGTCTATTTAAACACTGTTTGTGTACTTGGTAAGAGTTTTTTGGTTGTTTTTTGGTTTTTTTTTTTTTTTTTAAATTGTTTTACTATATATTGAATATTGGCAAAGAAACTATCTGATTTCAAATCTGTTCGCCACATCTAAAAAATTACTCACCACTGGAGAATAAATCGAGTATTTCCCCACCCCTGGAAATTAATAAAGGGCACATTTAAAATGCTATACACTTCACTGGGAATCTGACACCAAATATCCTGCCAATCCTTCCTGTGCATAATCTTTCTCCATCAGCTATATGAAATAATATTGATTACAGTCAAATTTTCTGAAGAAAATAAAACAATTCTATAATTATTTGAAGAACTTTGAAAACAAAACATCATGCATTAAAAAAAAAAAAAAAAAAAAAAAAAAAACACCCACAAAACAATTGTTTGGGTTAAAATAATAAAACATAATCCTTTGTTAGGCAAGAAAAAGTAGAAAAATGCAGATTAGCTAGCAGCAATATCTAAACTCAATATAGTTGTTAGGATAATTAAACAGAAAGAAATCATAAAAAAAATTCTGATGCTGATTGAGTAAAATGAATGTTAAAAAATAAAATTAATTAAATAATTAAATTAAAAATGGAACAGAAAGAAGGGAGCAAATGTATTAATCTTTTTTAAATATATATATAAATTAATAATTAAGAAATTAAGTAAATAAATAGCTACAAATTATCTTTATTTGTAATTTTCATATTTTATTTTGTTTTGTTTTTAATATATTGTTTATTGGATATTTGTTAAAAAATTTAAAGACTTGAAATTCAGTACCCATGGAAGAAATTTGTTATTAGATAATAATAATAACCAAAATTACAATTTATTTTATTATTAAACTGATAATATTCTTAGCCATTATAATTACTAATCTTTTTAATAATACTAATTCATGTTAGTTTCAAAATTAATTTCTCAAAATTCTTTTAAATTTATGTTATTACCATTTAAACTTTTTAAAAAATCAGCATTTTACACTATTTTTACTAATTTCTTTAATGTTAATATATATATATATAAGCAAATTAACCAAGGTTAAATAAAAATTAATCCCAAATCAGGGGAGCTCCCCCATATAGGGAATGAAATATGAGAAGTTTCTGACAAAATGTCAGCTTTTTAGCTAAAAAAACTCGTTTCTAGCCTCTAACTTCTCACAGATGAAAGCAAGACCATACAGCAAACAAATTTAATTAATACAAAGCATAAAAAGCAATTAAATTTATAAATAAAGTACAAAAGTAAATACATCAAAATAAAATACAAGAATATAAATAAATACATACTTGGACAAACTTTAATAATCAGCAGAATGAGGAAAATCTACTGACTATTCAAGTTTGTCCAAGTATGTATTTATTTATGTATTATTTATATTCTTGTATTTTATTTTGATGTATCTTTGCTTTTGTACTTTATTTATAAATTTAATTGCTTTTTATGCTTTGTATTAATTAAATTTGTTTGCTGTATGGTCTTGCTTCCAACCGTGAGAAGTTGGGGGCTAGAAATGTGGTTTTTTAGCTAAAAAGCCAACGTTTTGTCAGAAACCTCTCATATTTCATTCCATACATGGTGGAGCTCCCCTGTTGAAGGCCATCATGTATTTTGAGATTAATTTTCATTTAACCTTGGTTATTTTGCTTATTTATTATAGTTTTATATTTCCTTTCGCTGCATTTGCGCATTGGTTTATAAATACTATGTTCTAATTCTATATTTAAAAATTCAAGTTTTATTCCGTCTTATATTTAAAATTTATATTATATATATATATATATATTTTTTTTTTCCTCTTGTAGCTTTGATTAAAGAAAACTTTTTAGAACCTATGGATGAAGGTGAAGATCAGGAGCAGAGTGTAAGTATAATTAACATATCCAGTTGTATGCAATGCATAAGTGTAAATATTTTTTCCTTTTTTGTTTTTCTCCCTATAATTTAAAAATACTGTATTGCTCAAGCAAAATTATCTGTTTTTTAATGTAGTTTTAAAATTTAACAAGTCTTTCTATCTCAGTTGGAAGAGTTGGTTGATTCCTTTTTCCTTTATATGTGAGTTTAAAATATGTAAGTGGCTGCCATTTTGAAACAAAATGGCAGATTATGTTGAATAATAAACTCAGCTGAAATTTTGATATACACCATAAATGCATACAGCGTTTCAAGCAAATTGATTCATAATTAAGGTATTTCTAAGAATTTGAAATGTCCAAGTGATCACAATTTTTATTGAAATAAGATGGTGAATTTAACATAACCAGCAAACTCATGTATATAAAATTACTATAATGCAAATAAAGAACAACAAAGTGATAAGAATAAATCAAATATATACAAAATAAAAAAAATCATCTGCTTTCTTTCATCCTTGCTAAATAGCTTTCTGTAGATTTGCCTTTATTGACCATTTTCCAAAATTCCACAGAATCCAGATGAAATCATTAAGTTCACTGTCTAATTTTAGTTCTGATTCAATGTTTCAAAAGTTATTGTAATGATGAAATTTCAGGTGGCATCCATTTTGAAACAAGATAGTGGATCAAGTAACTTGGTTGAGATATTGGGCTATGTATTAGGGGGTATGCTATTGCCTAGCACTGTCAGGTTCGTTTCACACAAATGCCGGATCGTAGAATCGTTGAAAAATAAAGTAGAAGTCTTTACCTCAAAATAATCAGGATACATATCATTTTGGTACTGTGATTTATTAATGCAGCAATATAATAATAAGGTTTCAGTCACAAATAACTTTACATTTCATTCTTCTATTAGTAAGAAGATACTAGTATTCTATCCCCGTCAACTAGACAGAGAGGGAGGAGGAGACCAAAAATTAACGTCTACTTAGGACTTGATCAAAAGCGAAAAGATACACTAAATCTGCTAGCCACAGATAGCTTAAAATCGCAACCCCCGAGATTGGCATTGTTGAAATGCAGCCAAAAGAATGCCAAACTGTTTCTTTGTTCTTCTAAGATATTCATACTAAATTTTGAATATAAAAAGTTCGTTACAAATATTAAATCGATTTGACATTGAGAAGCCATGCCAAATGACCTTCAACTCTCAATGAACAAAGACGGCGACGCTTAGACTATCAAACAACCCTATAAATCTATTTTTAGAATTATAATGACCCTCTTGAAATAATAATAGGTTTTTAACATAAACATACAAGGGTAATAAACATGAAATCAAATGATCATTTTATTTTATTAATAGCTGTATATGCTATAAATATGTTGATAACGGCTTTTTAAATTACCCTCTGAAAATAAATAATTATGGCTAAATTGATTTAATCCATCCGGGGAAAATGTATAAACATACTATTTTTCAAAAACCCTGATATAAAAATTGCTTATTTTATTCGTAGATCAATGTGTTTGTAACGATAGAAGAACAAAGAAATGAAAATTTTGATTTAAAAATAAAACGGGAAATTCTCTATAATTAATTAATTGAGTTAGATAAATTTAAAAAGATTTATTTTATATAATCTATATTAATCCCTCCTTTTTGTTATATATTAAATTTGGATAAATAAATAAGCTTTTAAAGGACATATGTGTGAGAACACTCACACAGGGGGGCTGGAAATTAATGTCATTTTTAAGCATGTTAGTATTCCATTTCATTTATCAACTCATTATGTGCTTGAACTCATGCCAAAGATATTTCAAGGTTAGAGGAACTTGTTTATTTGTAAATGATTAAAGCTTTTTTTTTTTTTTAATTAATAGTGAAATGGCTAGTGAAAAGTTAAAACAATTCGTATCGTAACTTGAAATGCTTGCACCCATTTACAGTCATAGCTCTAATATATTCTGACTCTTTTATGTGGCTCTGTTAGAGTAAGATAAATGTTTTTCATACCGTATTTCTATGGGAAACATGCTTTTGGCCATCTAAAAGATATATGTTAATTTCATTTTATTTAGTGCAGTCGAAAGATGTCAAATGAGAAATACTAATGAAAATTTGGTCAGTGAGGTTATGTATTTGAACTCTTTTGTATGCCCATGTATACAAACAATATGTTTGATCTCAGTAAAATGTCTCAAGTAATATCCTGGTATGATACAAATTTAAAATATTAAATTTGGACTTCCTGCTAATATCTAATTTTTAATTTTACTAATTATAGACAAATAAACAGACCAACCACTAAAAACCTGATTTTTGTATTCAAGGGACTCCAAAACTTGTAATTAAGAAATAAAAAAAAATATATCAAAAATTTATATCTATATAAGAATATCTAAAATAGCCCTTTGATTTGTGCAGAATATTTTCGGCACATTCTTTCTGGTCATCATCGGTGTACTATGGCTTCTTTTTGCTGATCTTCTGCTTCTCGTCATCTCCCTTCACTTCATTGATTAGATGAAACCAGGCTCATTATATAATGCTATGCTCTCTATTGTTTACCCTCCATAGTCTTTCTGGTTAAGATTTTTAAGGCTTCTGTTTTTAGTGCATATATGTGAGTTATATTGAGCTATTTTTTGAATAGTTATTATATTTAAGTTAATGAATTTTTATAGGGAACCTTAAGTTTAATAAATTATCTACTGTGTTTTTCCAAACCTACCTATCAAACCCCACTAACTGAAATGCAATAATAATTCAAAATATAGCCCAGTATAACTTGAATAACTACACACTAAAAAGAAAAGTTGTAGAAATCCTAACATCTAACACTGTGATAAGCGATCGAGAGCACAACATTACTGGCCTGGCAACATGTAATCAACAAAGTGAAAGGAAATGACAAGTAAAGAGGATGTAAAGCCAACAGTCAGCAGAAAGAAGCATTGGTGTGATGATCACGAAGGACTGTCTCGAAAATATTCTACACAAGCCAAAATGCTATTTTTCGCATTCTAATATAGTTTACATTCTTTGTAAAATTAAAGCCTACTCATACTAATGCGTAAAAAATACATCATTTTAGTATTAATCATCAACTTGTAACAAAACTCAGAGTTAATTTTTAAAAAGAAACTACAAATGATTTTTTTTTTTTTTTTTTTTTTGTAATTAGAATATAAATTTTGTATTCATCTTGTTTTTTATTTATCAAAACAAAAATATGCAAGTCATTTTTTTTAATACTTACATTCTTTTGATTTTTCTAGGAGTAATTTTAGTTTTAAATAAATATTTGTTTCATTTAATATTAAATAATTGTTGTATGATAATATAATTACACGTTTCTTTTATAGGAATCGGAAGATTCAGATGATGAAGAAAATGAGCCTATGGATGAAGACAAAGAAAGAAGTGATAAACATCATCGTCGAGAAAGAGAAAGAGAACGCCCTCGAGAAAAGCCTAGAGGTAGTTTAAAAAAATCTATATAATATTTCTCTAGCGTGGACCAGTTACAATTATTTTTTGTCGAAACGATACGACAGTGGTAAAAATAATAAAATATGCGAGAATAAGAAATGATATTTAAAAATTAACAATATTTAAGCACGCAGACTCAGCTCAATGAACTAATAGAGAAAAAAATGAAGACATTTGCATGATGACATTTTTTTTATGGAAAAATGTATTTTTAAAAGTTGCTTTTTCAGAATTTTTACAAGCATCATTTTAAACCTCGCAATATTTTAAAGATATATACAGAATAGGAATTATTACCATAAATTGACTAAAAAATGCAATCATAAAAAGTATAATCAAAATAGGTTTTTTTTTCTTTTAACAAAAAACTATGTCAAAATAAATAAAATTTCATCCCACTCTTGGCGATAAAAATTTAAAAGGCGTCATGAGGGTTCTTTACTAAAACTGTACTGTCTGCGGAAGTATGAAAACTGGGTTGTCAACCATGAATTTTATTTCGAAACTTTTCTTTGAATGATTCTGGTTTCACTATTTCACAATATTTATATGGTTATAATAATAATTTGGCTTCTGGTAAATTAAAATTTTAATTAAGTGGTGAAATTGGTATAATATTTATGCGTTTCAAATTTTAAAGATAAATAAGAAAAGAAAAAAAGTGCGAAAATTTTGCTTGGGATTGCTAGTTTATTTATAAATTGTCTGTAATTCATTGTTAATTGCACAAGTTAAATGTTTTAAAAGTACTCACTTTATAAAAAAGAAGAAAAAGCTATATAAAATTGCATTTTGTTGGCTTAAAATGATAATAAAACTATAAAAAATTAGTTAAACCTACAAGATATTTTAATTTTTTAAAATACCGTATTTACATGTGTATAGCGTGCATCCTGTACTTTAAAAGAAAAATATGGCAATATAATAGAATTCCACAATAGAACATTGAAGAATGACATCCGGAATCCCATTACTTAATACTTTAATTAAAATTAAGCACAATCACAATAGATACATACATTGCGCGCAGTAAACGGAACATAGTTGAATGTAGGATACTGTTAATAGTAAACCTATAATTTGCCGTTTTTTTCTTATCGTTATGCTAATTAAATATATTAAAAATTAATCACTCTTAAAATAAAGCTTAAAGAAAAAAAACGTTAGTTGAAAAAAATTAAACATTTATTAAAAATCCTAATTTCCTTTTAATATATTTTCTACTTACCAGGAAAATAAATATATCGTTCAATGAAATGCTATATTAAAGAGCTTTCAAATTTAAATCATCCATTTGAATTTTTCAAACGCGAAACATAAACAATAGCTAACCTTCCGGAAGTTCCGACTGAGCCAAGTTTAAAAAATTTGCATAAAACACATCTAAGAACGATAGCCGAATACTACGCACGCGCCGCGCCGGCACATGCCCCAACGTACATCCGGAAGATCACTTTGTTTCTCCCGCGAAGCTATAAATAGCGAACGCCGATGGTAGTGGGTGTTCGTGGTTGCCTTTGCGGTTGCTCTTGCCCTTGCCTCTGTTCATTTTTTCGCCGATGCCGGCTTCATAAGATATCGCCGTAATATGTGGCGTTTATTTTTTATATTCAAATAAAATCTTTTCATTTTTAGTTAGTTATAACTCACGTTAATCCTTGTTGTGAGTTCGAAATTTAAATGAAAGTTATAAGTGTTAATATCGCGACAATAACAAGTGGAACGTCACGCCGTCAACATAAGTTTGACCAGCTCTTTGAAAAAGGAACTTACTTGTCTTTTTCTGCAACCTACATTGGGAAATAAAAATATGTCAAATATTGTCTTCTTACTCACCTTGTTTGTCATCCAGCATCTGCTTTGGTATGTTTGTTCATAAAAATATTTGTCTACTTCAATTATCTTATTGTTATTCATATAAACTTATTGTTATATTTATATAAACTTTTTGTTGAATTTATTGTTTCAATTAAAACACAAATTAAATTAAAATTTGTTATGGTCATTTATTTAACAATTTCTACATATTTATCTTTCAGCATATTTACTTACTCTAGCTTCCATTTTATCAAATTCATTTAATTAACTTTAAATGTTGTTAAGCTGGTGTTTATGTCTAGAGTAGGCTCCTCTGCTAATTCACTTAGCCTTGGATCTACTTCACACCAGCTAACAAGAGAAATAAAAAGTGGTTATGGGCTTTTCCTTTTTCAGCATGTAAATATGCTGGCCCTTTCATAAATTAATGTTTTTCTGTTTTGTTTGAAAAATAAATTGAAAGTTAAATTTTTTTTGCATTTATAGTAAATTTTTGAAACAAGAAATTGTTTGAATTTAGATTAAAAGTTGTTTAATGTTAATAAATGAAAATCTTGAATGTTTTGTTTAATTTAAGTAATGATGACCATTTTTTTGCATATTGTTGAGGGAATATTGTAAAAATTTTTTTTTTCAGTAAAGTAGAAAAAAAACTTTTTGAAATTTCATATATATATATTTGAATAAATTTTCAAGTAATAAATGAATTTACCGAATGTTTAATTCGGGGGGGGCAAAGGTTTTTATAAGAAAAATTGTGATATTTTTGATATATTATATTTTTAAATTGTTTGAACCATAATTATAAATTTTTTTTGTTACTCAAAAATGGCTGTCAACAATTTACATTCTATTCCCAAACTGAATGCGATTAATTTCGAGGAATGGAGGAGTGACATTAAATTTGTTCTTCTTGACCGGGGACTCTGGGACATAGTTGTTGGTACGGAAACAGCCCCAGTTTTGGCTGATGACAGAAGCAATGCTTCTGCTGTTAATAAATTTAAGTCTAGAGCGAATGCTGCTTTAGCTGCCTTATACTTAAATATAGAAACTGAGTATAGGAAAATTGTAGAAAACGAGGATGACCCCGTAAAGGCATGGAATTTAATTAACAAAAATTTTGTTCCAGATACTCGTGCACAGCACATGAGTTTATTTTCTGAGCTGTGTGATTGCAAAATATTGCCTGGTGAGGGTGTAAATGTCTTTGCGTCCCGGGTCATGAGGATATTTAAAAAAATAGAAAATTCTAAGGGGGGACTGACGGAAATTTTTGCATCTTATCAATTGTTACGTTATCTCCCATCATATTTCGACGGTATCGTTCAAAACATACTAAGATGGGAAGATGATAAATTTACATTCAATGAAATTGTAACTTGCTTGGTAGCCGAGGAAACTAGGCTAAATTTAAGAAATAAAGATAATGAATTAAGTAAAGCTAAAATTTCTGCTCAGTTTTCTCATCTAAATGATACAGGTAAAAATAAGCTTCTAAAACAAAAATTAATTTGTACATTTTGTCATAAGAATGGCCATGCTAGACAAAATTGTTTTTCTCTCAATAGAAGTAAAAATGTTGACTTTAAACCCTCTTTACAAAACCAAAACTTACCTTCTCAGAATTTCAGTTCTAAGAAATCCTTCCAATCAAGAGGTAGGCAGAGTCGAAAAAAATCTTCATATCAATCTAGATCAAATTCTAAGACCCGTAATAGTAGTAGGGATTCAAATTCATCTTACTACATTACTGAGGCCAGTTTAGCTCAGCAAACAAATGAATCAGATTGGGTATTCGATTCTGCCGCGTCTCATCATTTTAGTAAAGACCGTGAACTTTTCACATCATTTAAACCTCAACAAAATGAAGAAATGGCTGTAGCCATGGAAGGCATCACTTTGCCAATCGAAGGAAAAGGAGACATTAAATTGCGTTTTGGCCAAAGAAATTTTACTTTAAAGGGAGTGATGTATTCATCAAAGCTTAGGAGAAACCTTATATCAGGGCCACAACTTGACAAAGAAGGTCTACAGTTTATTGGGGGAAGAGGCGAAGTCAAAATTACATCTAATGATAATATAATGTTCAGAGCAAAATTAAAAAGTGGTGTTTATCGTGTCCAAGCAAAAATCCCAAAATCTATAAAACAACATGTAACTTTCGAAGCCTCCACAACATCTTCAAAAGAACAGGAAGTTCTAAACCTGTGGCATAAGAGATGCGCTCATGTAAATCCTCAAACTTTGACGCATACAAGTAATAAGAGGGGTGCAAAGGGATTACCATTCTTAAAGGGACATACAGAGATTTTTTGTGAAGATTGCAGGTTGAATAAATTTAAACGCACTTCATTTAAATACAGAAACTTTGTTCGATCCAAGAGACCCTTAGAACTGTTATATACAGATGTTTGGGGACCATGTCAAGTAAGAGGCAAATATGGAGAACGTTATTTTCTATCAATCATGGACGATTATTCCCGTAAAGTATTCATTTATCCTATAGTCCAAAAATCTGAAGTAGCTGAAACCTTAATTAATCACATCAAAAGGGCAGAAAGATTTATAGGTAAACCTTTAATAGCTATCCGCTCAGATAATGGAACAGAGTTTGTCAACAAAGAATTTTCAACATTTTGTCAGGAAAAAGGCATCAAACATGAACTAACAAACACGTTCACTCCAGAACAAAATGGTGCTATTGAACGTTATAACCAAACTGTTATTAATGGAGCCCGTACATCATTATATGAAAGTGGTTTAGACTTTTGTTTTTGGCCAGAAGCCGTTTCACATTTCAATTATGCCTGGAACAGACTATGCCATAAAGATTTTGAAAAATCACCATTCGAATTGTACGGTGGAAGAAAACCATCAATCAGACATCTTAAACCATTTGGATGTGTAGCTTATGTAGGACTGGCAAAACAAAGGAGACAGAAACTGGATCCAAAAGCTGTGAAAGGTTATCTAGTTGGATATGCACACCATACAAGAGGATACCGTATTTGGATCCCAGAACAAAATAAAATAGTAGAATCTTTAAAGGTCACATTTAAAGAAGATCGTTTGTTCAAAACAGAAGCAAGTGGAGCAGTGCTGGGCACCATCAACCAGCATTACACAATTCAAGATGTATTTCCAAAGGATAGTGACGATGATTCTGATGAAGAGGCTGTTGACGAAACTCCTGAAATAGAGTCCAGCGTACCGTCTGAATTATCTGACACTGAGGAATCCTCAGATGATGAAAAACCTGCTCAATCATTAAAGAACATAAAGTTTGAAAGAAAACAAGTTTTAAGAAGTGATAAATCCAGAACAGACGTATACTACTATCCCGAAAATACAAGAACAAGATTAAGATCCCATAGAGACGTTAGAAAATATTGCCAAGAAAACAAAATCAAGTATGACCCCACTAAATTTTCATTCACTCCAATAGAAGAATCTGACTCAGACACAAGTGCCAATTTTTGTCATAATTCCTCTTGACTAGAATTAATTATACCAAGAACTTTCAAACAAGCCCAAAAATCAGACCAGTTTCAAGAATGGCTAGAAGCAATGAAAACCGAAATAAAAACCATCCAAGAACGAAAGGTTTGGCATCTTGTAGAACCTCCGCAAAATAAGCAAATAATTGGATGTCGCTGGGTATATGCTATAAAACGAGATGAAGAAGGTCGAATTGCTAAATTCAAGGCAAGGCTTGTAGCTCAAGGTTACGCTCAAGTAAAAGGCGAGAGTTACGAAGAAACTTTTAGTCCTGTTATAAACTTCGATCTAATTCGTTTTTTCTTTTCACTTTTGGTAGTGCAGCACAAGTGGAATCACGTACAATGTGATGTCACTGGCGCATACCTATATGCTCCGCTAGAAGATGAAATATACATGCAGCAACCACCTGGTTTTATTAAACAAGGAGAAGAGAAGTTAGTTTGCAAGCTCGACAAAGCTCTCTATGGCCTTCACCAAAGTGGACGAGCATGGTTTTACGAAATTGACAGAGTTTTATCAAATATCGGTTTTATTAAATTTACTTCTTGCAACTGTGTTTATACATTCAAATTTCAAGTTATCCTATTATTATATGTTGATGACATGGTTTTATTTGGTAAAAGTAAAATGTTTTTAGAGGAAGCCATTAATGTTTTAAAACAAAAATTCAAATTAAAAATTTTGGGAAGGACAAAGAAACTACTTGGAGTAGAATTTGTTGAAATTGACTCAAAGCTATTCATTCATCAAGAAAGCTATATTCAAGAAATATGCAGTCGTTTTAATAATTTTAACCCTCCAATTTCATCCTTACCAATCAGCAAAGGCTGTATTTACTCAAAATCAAGCTGTCCTCAAACCGAAGAAGAAACCAAAGAAATGACAAAGTATCCATATCGCAATATTCTAGGGTGTTTATCATATTTATCTAACAGAACAAGACCTGATATAGCATATGCCGTCAATATCTATAGCCAATTCCAATCGAATCCAGGAATTCATCACTGGAATGGGTTGATCAAACTACTGGGATATGTAAAGAAAACCAGCCAATTAAAATTAAAACTTTCATGTGCTGATTCACAGATCGTAGCCTACACAGACGCCGACTTTGCTTCAAATCGTGATGATCGGACATCCATAGGTGGACAAATAGTATTTCTAGATAGTAGCCCCATCAGTTGGAGGACCTTTAAAGAGAAGGCTGTTAGTTTATCCACTATGGAATCCGAGTTCATTGCCGCTACAGAAGCAGCAAAAGAAATTGTCTGGCTAGATCGAATTCTAGAAGAATGCCAAAACATGAAGATTATAAAAAATAAGAAAATCTCAAAATTACTAATTGACAATATGGCTGCCATAGACTTTATTAAATCACCTATAGAGAATAATAGAAGCAAACATATAGAGGTCAAATTATATTTTATTAGAGATCTTGTTATCAAAAATATTTTTGAATTAGTTTTCATTCGTAGCAAATTAAATTTGGCTGACATATTTACTAAGCCACAAACTAAATTTGAATTACAAAAATTTGTGAAAAATCTTTTCTTCGAAAATGTTTCAAAAGTTAATCTTAAATTCTCAATTTCAAATTTTTCTATGAATTTATAAAATTTAAAAATGTAATTTTTTTTATGAATTCAAATCCTTAATGAATTCAAATTTTTTTTAAGAATTCAAAATTTATGAATTCAAAAATTTAAACTTTTCTATGAATTCAAATGTTTCCTTGAATTCGAGAAAAAAAAAAATTCAAATTTTGCAAGTTAAGCAAAATCTTTCCAGGTTTAGGCTGGAAGTTTTTTTTTGAGAATTTCAATTCTCATTCTTTCTTTGACAGTAAGTCAATTTTTTTTTATTCAATTGCTCACAGCAATTTTTTGGTTAATCTCTCTCTCTCCTCTCCATTCCCGAAATAATCCATTCTGTTCTTTTTGTTAAATATTTGTATGTAATTTATACTTTTATATTGTAAGAAAGAATTGTGTTTATACATATATTTATAATATTGAATGTGATTATACTCATGTTATATTTGTTGTTAAACTTATTATACAAATAATTCATTGTATGAATTTCTTTTCTACAGTTTTTTTAAAAGAGCATGTTAAAAATCTTTTCAAAACTGGAGGAGAGGTTTGAGTAAACAGGTATATGTTATTTGTGTTTCAAAAACAAATTGTTTTGTAAATCACCTCTATCCAGATATTGATCTCTGTTGCTGTGCAGCTGAAGATTAAACCTAATTGTTTTTTTTAGTTCTGAAGAAACTGTTAAACTGATTAGTCACAGTCGTATGATTATGTAATTTGTGCAAAGTTTTGCTGGATGTTTTTTTTTATTAACTTTCTTAAGCTTAAAAGTGCAAACGATAAGAGGGGGGGCCTTGTTAATAGTAAACCTATAATTTGCCGTTTTTTTCTTATCGTTATGCTAATTAAATATATTAAAAATTAATCACTCTTAAAATAAAGCTTAAAGAAAAAAAACGTTAGTTGAAAAAAATTAAACATTTATTAAAAATCCTAATTTCCTTTTAATATATTTTCTACTTACCAGGAAAATAAATATATCGTTCAATGAAATGCTATATTAAAGAGCTTTCAAATTTAAATCATCCATTTGAATTTTTCAAACGCGAAACATAAACAATAGCTAACCTTCCGGAAGTTCCGACTGAGCCAAGTTTAAAAAATTTGCATAAAACACATCTAAGAACGATAGCCGAATACTACGCACGCGCCGCGCCGGCACATGCCCCAACGTACATCCGGAAGATCACTTTGTTTCTCCCGCGAAGCTATAAATAGCGAACGCCGATGGTAGTGGGTGTTCGTGGTTGCCTTTGCGGTTGCTCTTGCCCTTGCCTCTGTTCATTTTTTCGCCGATGCCGGCTTCATAAGATATCGCCGTAATATGTGGCGTTTATTTTTTATATTCAAATAAAATCTTTTCATTTTTAGTTAGTTATAACTCACGTTAATCCTTGTTGTGAGTTCGAAATTTAAATGAAAGTTATAAGTGTTAATATCGCGACAATAACAAGTGGAACGTCACGCCGTCAACATAAGTTTGACCAGCTCTTTGAAAAAGGAACTTAATTGTCTTTTTCTGCAACCTACATTGGGAAATAAAAATATGTCAAATATTGTCTTCTTACTCACCTTGTTTGTCATCCAGCATCTGCTTTGGTATGTTTGTTCATAAAAATATTTGTCTACTTCAATTATCTTATTGTTATTCATATAAACTTATTGTTATATTTATATAAACTTTTTGTTGAATTTATTGTTTCAATTAAAACACAAATTAAATTAAAATTTGTTATGGTCATTTATTTAACAATTTCTACATATTTATCTTTCAGCATATTTACTTACTCTAGCTTCCATTTTATCAAATTCATTTAATTAACTTTAAATGTTGTTAAGCTGGTGTTTATGTCTAGAGTAGGCTCCTCTGCTAATTCACTTAGCCTTGGATCTACTTCACACCAGCTAACAGATACATAAGACGAATAATTTTATCTCATATATAACACACACCATAAATTTGGCCTGCAGTGGATTTTCCAGATTGTGAATGAAGTGCAATGGGAATCAAATGAATCAACTCCCAAAACTTGATGTTTCAGTGTCATTCTTCAAATGATGTCTTTCAATTCTATTTTGTAATACTTAATCCTAAGAACTAAAGACACCTAACATACATAACTGATTATCTCAAAGTTCCCTCTCAATAGTTATCTCTCCACATTTTTATTTATTCCTGATCATTTTTATTATTATCCCTTACATTTACATTTATCCCTTATTTCGCACCACATTATTTTTGGAATTTTTTTCTCCAATATTAAATTGATAAAATAAGAAAAATTTACTCTTTAAAAAAATGTGGTATGAAATAAAAGTGGGGCAAAAATGCTCCTGAATAAATTAAAATGCTTACAACTCTGTAATCTAGCTCTCCTATTATGTGAACTAACAATAATTCACTTTAAAATTAAAAACTCAAAAACAGCCTACTTTTGCTTCCTTGGTCCATTCGACCGGCAGCCTGGTCATCTTCAGGGAACTGTCGTGCCATCTGTCATTCAGGCTCTCATTGGATTGTTTGTCATTGCAGCTCTTTTCGTTGGCCGTTATTTCTATGGTTTCGCGCATCATTGCGTAGTTATAATTATTATAATCAGCAAGCTTTTTAATATTTTGAAAGTCAGTTTTCATATTTATAACTATGTAATGATGCGTGAAACAATAGAAATAACAGCCAACGAAAAGAGCTGCAATGACAAACAATCCAATGAGAACCTGGATGACAGATGGCACGCAATACTAAAAGAAAATGAGAGAAGGAGAAAGCGATGACATGACAGTTCCCTGAAGATGACCGGTCGAATGGACCAAGGAAGCAAAAGTAGGCTGTTTTTGAGTTTTTAATTTTAAAGTAAATTCTTTGCTTCTATTTAACAAGTAAATAACAATAATTCCTTCCTTTCATGAGTTTTTGACTACTCATTCCACTCCTAGTAAGATTATTTTCAGTTTTTTTTTTCTTTGAATGCATGTTTTGATTCATACATACCATGTTAAGTGATTACATGCAGCATTAAAAAAATATTTCGTGTATAACGCGCTCCTGGAGTTTTTGTCTTAAATTTTTTTAAAGAAAAGTGTGCATTGTACATGCGTAAATATAGTATATTATTTTTACTCTTATTTCATTTATTAATATTATGCTTCATTTACCTAAGTATAAATTCCTATTATTTTTATAAAAGAAATATTGTTAAATATAAATTAAAATATTTTTATGGACTTTGTCATTATTGAATAATAAACAAAGATGGATAACAGCATTGTCATTATTATCAAAATATGGGTGTAAGCATGAATTTTTACTGAAAATAAAATTACTTAATTGAAACAAATAAATATAGGATTGCTTTTAAAAGATTTTGGCAAATTGCAAATGCAAGAGGGAATTTTTTATTTTAATCAACACTATAAACTCTTTAGGATAGAGACCTATTTCAGACAAAATAGATCAAATGAATTTTTTCCCCCCTTTCAAGTTAAAGAAAACAATTTATAATTGCTTACAAAAAGAAAAATTTATGCAATGCTCTTTATGTCTTTGTATTTTAAATTATGTTCAAGACAGAATTTTAATAATTTTTTATGTGTAATTTATCTTTTTTTTTTTTTTTTTTTTTTTTTTATACTATTTTATTTTATTTAAAGAATAAAATGATTATTATTTTTAAAATTGCAAAATTATTAGAAAAGTTAATATTGTGATATCTTATAGATATACCGTAAAATCCTGAAAGTAACCCCTCCATTGAATATAAAACCCTCCCCCTCCCTTTTCTCGCTGAAAGTGAATTGTCTCCGTTATTCTGAAAGTAACCCCTCCCCCCTTTTTTTTTTCTCCATCCAACAAAGCTACATCCAATCTTCGGGCGCACTTACGGTACCGTGGCATTCCAGGTTAAGTTTGGCATTGAATTAAGTTTTAATATTTATATATTATTTCTACTTTAACTAATTTTTCATAAAGTGTCGTATGCATGTTATCAATGGAATCATTACACAGTTTTTTTTACCTTTAATGTAAGAAATTACCTTTAATATTTCCTTTTAAGTAAGTACTGTAAAATCCCGAACGTACTCCCTCCATCGAATATAACCTCCTCTCCCTTTTCTTCATTTTTTTAAAGAATCTTGATTATAATCCCCCCCCAACCTGAAATTTATCCGTTTTGCTTTTCAAAAAGGAGGGGGGGGGTTACTTTCTTGATTTTACGGTAACAATTCATTGAGAAATGAAAGTATAAATTGACGAATATAGATTTCACAGTCAGCACATAGGAAAATAAATTGTTAAACATTGAGGGAAGGGATTATATAATATATATATATATATAAAGAAAAAAATGAGGCATCTAAGAATAGAATAAGTAAGAAATTAGAACAGAAATAATTCTAGAAAAGTTGTGGATGAAGGAAGAAGATTAGGTTTTTAACCTTATCACTATGATCTCGGGTCCACACAGACCTCAGGCACTTTTAATTTGTTGCTAAAGAATAGAGGTCACAAGTTGTGACATCTGATTTCAATATGTGTTTAACTCGGGGTAAAAATTTGATTGCAAAGATATCAGGTAACATTACGATTTATTTCATCTGAAATATAAATGTCATATTTCTGTGGCCTGGAGTCATCTTGGATCCCAGGATCCAGAATATTTTGATGCTTTACAAAATGGTAAAAAAATATTTAAACCGTAAAATATTTTGGCAGATTAACCATTTAACTCATTTAATCCAATTTAAACCATTTTTAAGATGACCAGGAGACCAGTTAACATTTTAAAGATATTTAAACCATATTAAATATGTGCTTTATAGTGTGGTGAATACAAGGTCGTAACAGGGTATATTGCGATAGGATATAATGATAGGGTTTAATAATAGTACAATTTCATTATTTAAACTATTTGTATTTTATTTTGCAACCCTCTTTTTTTAAGTTAACACTGAATGTTCATTTAAGAATACCATTTTCAACATTTTTAAGATATTTAAACTATATTAAATATTTGCTTTTATAGTACAAGGTCATGTGAACCTTGGATCATAACAGAGTATATTTTGATAGGACATAGTTATATATATATATATATATATATATATATAGAGAGAGAGAGAGAGAGAGAGAGAGAGGGGGGGGTTAAAAAGTTTAATTACTCAAGCTGAGAGTGGAAAGAAAAAAGGGTGCATTAAAACAAATTCATTCTAGATTTTATTGGACAGTGAGATCCAAGAAAAATGTTTCTGACTATGCGTTTAAATCCGTGTATTGATAGTTTAGTCAGAAGAAAAATAAAATTGTACTGAATTCAACAAGTGTTGGATTCATCAACCATGTGACTAAAATATCACAATATCTGCAGTAAATAATGTTGCTTAACAATTATTATCTTAATCTGAAACTCATATTATTATTTCATTTTGACAAAAGAGAAATGATTCATGAATTTCATTTGGATTTTATCGTTTATCTTGTGATGTATATATTTTAAATTCTAAATGGAAAGAAAAAAAACAAATATTTTAAGAAGATAAAAGTTGTCATCATTTTGAGGTAGACCACTTTGAATAAAGGGGCATGCATATCTGGCCAACATCTAGTTTTTTTTTTTTTTTTTTAAGGCTTTTTCATACAAATTAAATTTTGTTTTGGGCTGAATTTTAATTTATGAATTTCATGAAAGAAGAAAATTTGGAATGGTTCGGTCTGTATATAGCACTATCCTTGGATCTCAACCTGTGTATGAATTGCCAAAATGTGCCATTTAATGTGGTAATCGTCAAATAGAAAAGTAACTGATGCTTATTATTATTATTATTATTATTTTTTTTTTTTTTAATGTATTTGCTTATAACATCAAAAGCCAGAATGGAAAGAAAATATATATGTGGAGTTTCTTCTACTATACTGACAACAACAACAAAACACTATATTTTATAAATTTTTAATTGCATTATTAATTAATGTTTGATGAACAATTTATTCCAATTATAAGAAAGTAACTGTTTCTTTTTCTGAAATAACCTACAGAACAGACAATAGTTAAATGTGCAAATTATTTTACCAGTTATGTTTTAATAGTTACTTATCTCTCAAAAACTGATTAGTTTATATTACATTAATTATTTATTCAAAACTGGTTAAGATTTGTATTAAAATATCTGAATTGAACTATACAGTAAAATCAGGGTAATTAATGCATCTTAGGAACATGCTAGTTATTTATATGTGTCTATGCTTTAATGTACTTGCATTCAATAAAAGCTCATTCATTATAAATGTGTTATCTATATTTTTCTGGTACTATTCACAAATTTAAAAACTTTTTTTTTGTTTTCATCCATTATTTATCTTTTCTCTATTGTGCATATCAATGTATCTATATTATAAAAATCTGTATGTTTCTAACGATTTCTCCATACAAATAGTTAGAAATCCTAGCCATGAATTTGGTAAATTCATTTCATGGAATAGTGGATTTATTTATTAAAATCTTACGTAATGCTTACTAAAATTTTAGTAAATTTATCTTTCTTGTCAATTTTAAATTGCAATCTGCTTGTCTTTAAAAAATCAATAAATTGAATCAGAAAATGAGGATAAAATCTCCATGCATTATTTATCACATTTTCTTTAATAAACAGGTTTTCGTGTATATTTTTAAACAGGTTAGACCACAAAAAAATTTCTGAAAGTAAACAAGTAAACTTCATAATTCTAAAATAAATTTCAAATCAATGCTACAGGATTTCATGCATTTTTATTTGGGACTTCAAGATAAGAAAACATATGCCATTATATGTAGACAATGAATCTGTAAACAAAATATTTTTATAAATTTATTTTTCAGTGCATATTAAATTGTTCCCTAGCTGTCTATTTATTTTATTTTATTTTTTTATTAAACGTTTTCTGAAAATTTCAAAAGCTTTCTCTCTCTCTCTGTCTTTGTTATAACCTTTTATATGTTTTGTTTTTAACAAAAATTAAATTGTTCTTTTTAAAAATGTTTTTTTTTTTTTTTCTCCATATTAGCAAACAACTACTCATTTTATAATTAACATTTTATAAAAATTTTCATGTTTTATTACTATTATTATTTATTTATTTTTGTTGAGGGGGGTGGGGTATATTTTCTCATTGCAGTGTCTTAATAGCATCTATAACCTTTGTCACAATGAGATAAATTTATAAAATATAAAGTTGGGTATTTAAACAAGCAAGTTTCAAATAATATTTTTATTGAAAAACTAAATTAATAATTACCCGCTAGATAATATTCTGATTTTATTTTATTATTGTCAAAAAAAATAAAAAAAAATAAAAACTTTTTCAATTTATAACAATAATCAATATCTGATTGTTTTATGTGATATGCTTTCTATTTATTAATGTGTAAATCTTATATTTATGCATTTTAAAATTCAAACATTATTGTCATAAATGTATTTATGTACATTGATTTGACATTTTCTTCTAATATTACAGGTAGGCCCAAAGTCAGGGAAAATGATCTGGATCCAATGGATCCTGCTTCTTATTCAGAAGCTCCTAGGTATGTTAAATATCTATATTTATATTTCCATTAACTGTTGTTTTTATCATCATTGAATTAATTATTCCAATCAAATTCATTTCTTTTTTGCAGAGTTATTCAGAACACATTTCTTTGATAATTTTATATTTTGGATTAATTTATGCCTCTAGTGTTTTAAATAACATCTTTCAAGGTACTAACTGATATTGTTTTTTGTTTTTTTTTCTGTTAATATTTCTTTAAAAAGAAATAATAAAACCATGTGTAATTAAACATTAATGAAAATAAAACCAGTTTAAAAGATATGAGTTAAAAACACCTAGCTTTTCACTGCCAACTAGCAACACCATCTGGTGCTCCATCAAATATTTACTTGGAAATACCATGCATTTCTATGTATTAGCCGACAATTTCTGAGACTTTTTTAAAGCTAAAGTGCTGGGTTAACTTACAAAAAACATGTGCTTTATTGTTAACAAATTATAAAAAAAAAACATGTGCTTTATTGTTAACAAAGCACAAGCAATAAATCAACAATTTATGTTTTTATTTATTGAGTTTACAAAAAATAAATAAATACATAAATAAATTAAGTGATATTTTAATTAAATAAAAACCTTACTAAGCTCCATACCTTTAAGCCATAACGGCTTTCAAGGCAGATCTGCCTCGTCATCAGCGACCTTGCTATAGCTTGCAGTAGTTGATACTGAAGTTTTCCTTTTTTGTTGACACTCTTCCAGGAGGTGGCACCACACTTGACTCAATCCTACGTGCAACTTAAATTTAAATGTAAATTGAGTTATTTATTTTGTGAAAATGAACTGTTGTATTTTCAAAGTGATTTATATTGCCTATTTGTTGGGCTGTCACCAAAATAAAATCAAAAATATGATATTGCAGATATTTGTGAGACTAGCAAAAAAATACTAAAATGTATATCGGAAGTGGTCTAGAATACAATGAATAATTAGCACAAATAAAGAATAATGAAAAAGGTTTAGTACTTTAACTTTTTAACTTACTTTTTCACAATATTGAATTGACCTTTTTGTAGATAGAAAAGAAAATAAAAAAAAAAAGTTGTATAACTCTTTCAATGTTTGTATCTGAATTGGAATTTCAGAATGTAAATTCAAATTTACTTTCAATCATTAGAATGCTTGTATACATATTATCTTCATCACTTCCAATGCTTTCCATACTAAAATCTATCACTGCTTCCTATATAAATATTGTTCTTGTTGCCATCTGCACAATTGCTGATACAGTACTTCTAACTAGATTAAACCACCACTTTAAGTAGAATCTCTAACAATACATCTTTTATCCATTGGGCAATTGTTACTAAATCTACTTTTTTTTTTTTTTTTTTTTTTTTTTTTTTCCATGTTTCTAACTTTTGTTATGGTTTTTATTTTCTGTCAGTATTCACTTCATTCATTTAGACCTAAGTATATACTTAAAAGGCTTGTTTAGGCAAATATCTAATGCATTCCTTCTAATATTGCAGTTATTTCTGCTTTCATTTTTTCACAATTGTGCTTCACTTTATAATTTTTGTCCATATTGCCAGTTTGACATAACTCAAAACCATTTGTTCTTTGCAATTTTATTATGTGTCATTTTGTGTTTCTAGCACTGCAGGGATTTTTCACTTAAACTTAGTGCAAGATGCTTAGATTTTGAGTAAATTTTTGGGGAAAAAAGTAAATGAAAGCACTCTTGACTTATACAAAGATCAACTTATATTCAAAAATATGTAGTACATATAAAAATGCTACAATTATACTATACTGCACTGCAGTTAAATTTAAAAACCATTAAAATAATTATTTCAAACAAAACGGTTATAGTTTAGAATTTGCTAAAGGGTCTATCCAGGCAAAAATTGGGATTCTTCACAAATTCAAATCTTTAGAATGGGCCCTTTCATAAAATTCAAATTTATAAAATTGATCCCTTCACGAAATTCAAGTTTATAAAATAGATCGCTTCATAAAACTCAAATTTATATAAATACTTTTTTACAAGATTTAGTTCTCCAAATAACTGCCTATGCTTGGATTAATAAAATATTATTAACTTAATATTAAACAGTATATAGAGAGACTGTTAAAATGAAAGGTTTTACATGATTGATAAGATTTATTTTTTGCAAAAATGGACCCTGAAAATTAAAACCTGGATCGACCATTGCAATCAGAAAGTCATCGTACAGGAGATAGTAAAAAGTTTCACAACTTTGGAAGACACAATAGAAATATCATACAACTTCAGAATTGGGGAGACCTATTCATGTGATAGTAAAAATTCTACAACTGCAGAAAAGTATAAAACTTTGAAAATGCAAACCATCCAAATGATATACAATTTTTTATTAAAATCACACAATCAACTGTGGAAGAAAATCATATTTATTGAAATTTTATTTTTCTGTGTGATTTTAATAAAAATTGTATTTCTTTCTCCCATTATCTAATGGTGTTTTCCATTTCCTGTGGCTTATTTCTGTTGAGCTATCTACATGATAGACCAGAGATGTTTCTGCCTAAAGGTTCTCTGAGTGAGTAATGCTGACCGGGGTGTCGGCCTGGATAGCTCAATTGGTAGAGCCTTGACCTTGTAAGTCAAAGATCCGGGGTTCGACTCCCGGTCCAGGCATTATTTTCACTCAGTCGGAAAAATAAAATTTCAATAAATAACATTCAAATGATAGAAAAAATTTCCATAACTTCAGAAGACATAATAGAAGTGTCACATCATATTAGAGTTGGAGAGTCATCATTTAAGTGAAAATATCCAAAACTATGGAAAACAAACTTTCAGAAATGGAAAGTCATTACTTAGTTGATATAAAAAGTACATAGCTTTAATAAACATGCGGCATCATCTATAAATAAGATATTAGGAAGTGCAAATTTAACACAGGAATCGGACCAGACAGTAATAGCTCCAACATTATTATATATGAAGTTTACTAAGGCAGCACTTTTTTTCAGTTTTATGCATGTTTAATCATTCTTTATTTGAGAGTATGTTTATAGTTTGTTCAACTTACTAAAAGCAAACTGATACTGAAAGCAAACAAAAGCACATTTTGTTTGGTAACAGGGATAATATCTCTGTTAAGATCGTCATCAGCAGTGGCCCCTCATTCTTTTTCTTATTTTCTGCTAGCATTTTTATATTTCTTCTTTTGTTATGTTTGTTACTTTCTGTTACACTTATGAATATTGTTGAGAACTCGGGGTTCATGAATTGTCTGTGAATGAAAGGCAAATCCTTCAGAGACTTAAAAGTTTATTTACAGAAAATTCCAGAAGATTACTGGTCCTTAAACCAAGTATCAACCTCAGTTTCACCAGAAAATACAGCTTAAATAAAAGCTGTCAACATCAAATTCACAGCATAAACTGTAGCAAAGCATTAACACACAGCACTAGGCTGTAGTCAAAGAGGTTTAGTCAGGAGCTCTTTACACAGCAATGCCTTGACGAAAATTAACTGACTTGGCTGCGATTGGGCTTCCCTTTATAGCATCCTATAAACCTAGAATTTTCTGGTAACTTCTCAAGGAATCAGGTTAGAGCTTAGATATTCGAGATATCGATAATAAGGATTTTCTTGTTAAAGTCGCTAAAAGTTGTGAAGGAGTGAAAAAGTCACCAAATTTGGCACCAAGGCCATTACTCGTTTTGGTGAAACTTTTTAATGAGTTTTTGAAGGAAAATGAGCTATTTTAATGAGAAAACAAGCTAGAAGTACAGAAAAGTTAGCATTTTATAACCTGACTAAGCCTCTTTGAATCAAATTACATAAAAATAACTACTATTATTTACAAATTCTTAACATAACCCCCCTCCCAAGGACTGCACGTTCCGGGCAGTGCAACTCTTAGTTAGGAGACAAAAATTGAACAAATTATACAATGTAGAATACAAAAAACTAAGTTGCATATAAGAATAAAATAACATTACAGATTGAAATATTAAGTGATTGAAATATTTACAAAATTTACATACAAGTATTTACATCACACATATACAAAATTAAAGAAATATCATTACCTAAAGTATGAAGCAAGCCTGTCATATACTACTTTTGGTTTTGATAAAGTGTTTTGGTAATTCTAACAAAAATGTCATTCAGTCTTTTTAGGACTGTATAGGGACAGTTGCACTGTAGCTTAGGAGAAAGTCTTTTGCGTAAAACAGGGTTCCACAACCAAACTTTGTCTCCTTTAAATTCATGTTGTGTAGGTTTCAGGTCATGTCTTGTCTTCATTCTCTGTGTTGTCACATAATGAACAAGAATTCTGTGGAAATCATAAAATTTACAAATTTGTAACAATATTTTATTGTTGTATGTTTTTCAAAGTACAAGTTAGTGTCATAAATGCCAAAACATATAAAGAAGTGGATGGTAGTATCATTTTATTTTATTATTTAGCCCTTCTTTGTGTAGGATAAGAGTTGGCTAAGGGGGTTAATCATAACCATTTTTTTCATAGATTAATCCAGAACAAATTTAGTGCCGCATTGAAGCACTTTCACAAAGTCAACTTTCAGCAAAGAAGCACCTTCACAAAATCAACTTTCTGCAAAGAGGCATCTTCACAAAGTCAAATCTCAGCGATATAGCTGCACACTAACATTTTTATAAGCTTCGCTGCATTGAACACATAATAAATAAACTCAGTTTGGTCATTCACTGGATACAATGATAAATATCTAAGTAAATACCTTCTTACATTACACATAAAAAAATGCCTACATATATATTTATTTTACAACTGTTTCATTTTATTTTTTAAATGTATTTTAAAGTTAAATAACTGTTTTGTGCAGTTCGATTAATTGTTCGAAAGCATTATTAATTTTCACAGACTTACTTGATTTTTTTCACAAAATAATTTTATAAATTCACAAATGCGGTACCATTCTAAAAAAGCTGGATTAAGCTTTGTTTTTACAGTTAATAAAGTCTTCATCTTCACAGAAAAGGCACAAAACTGGAATACTTTGGTAACTCATTTGTTTGCTTCTGGTATCAATTTATCTTGAATGGACTATAGTCTGACCAATATAATAGAAACTCCAAAATTAAATTTGACAAGAATACTTCAAATACCTTAGAATGGTTTAAGGAAACCAGGATCATTAACTACTTTACAGCTAATACTAATGAACTAAAAGGAATAAAAAGTTAAATTTTCAAAGGGTGAAATGCCTACAGACAATCATGTATCACTCTAAAATTATAATCACACTTTCCCATAATTGCAGGGAAAGATAGCTATTGTTAGCAAAACTATTAAATCTGCAGAAGACAAATTTAAATTTTACTTGAACGAGCATTCATATGCACCAATCATACATCATTCATGGTTTATGAAACAATTTCCTATATTTGTAAGGAAAGAAATAACTATTCTGGGCAAAACTATTGAAATCTGTAGGAGATAGATTTTGATTTTGTTTTCCAATTGCTTAAAAAGGATATATGTATAGAGAGAGATATAGAGATATTGTAACATAATGTAGAAGACAAGAGAAACATATTATCAATGCAAAATTCACCCACAAGATTTATATAAATATATCCAAAAATAATTAAAATTAATAAATTAAACCACAATAATTGCACTTTAATGAAAAGTAATACCCTTTCATACCAATAACGAAACAGATTAAAACTATTATCGACAAGAGATATGATTGTGCACCCATATTAATGTTTTTATCAATAAAAATGAATAAAGAAAAATATAATAGCAAATGGAAAATGCTCAAAAATAGAAGAATTTCTCTTTAGGGACCGTATGTTCTTCATAGTGCTGAAAATTGCAAAATATGTATGTATGTATTCATATGTTTTCTAGTTTTCATTTTTAAAATGTTTCTTTTTCAGAATTTGAAGTACACCAAAATTTTAAATTTGTGCAATATTTGCTCTCAAACTGTAAAATTTTTTGCTCTCCACTGTAGTGTTCATATTTATGTTACTAGTTTTGTACATAAGGCTTTCAGCTTTTTTTTATTATTTTTATGTTTTAAGCCAAAATTCTTTAAATGTGGATAATTTATAAGATTCTTTGGTGTATATTTTATTTTATTTTTTACTTTTAATCCTGGAGAATGATCATATCATATCATTTTTTCTTACCTTATTTAATATTATATGAATTCGTTTTTTTTTTCTCTATTAATTATTAATAAAAAATTTAGTTTAACCCTTTCATCATGTATATTCAAATTATGATTTTTAAAATATTTTAGAGGAACATGGTCATCGGGCTTAGATCGTAAAGGAGAAGCTAAAACAGGAGCTGATACTACTGCTTCAGGTCCATTGTATCAAATGAGACCCTATCCTAGTCCTGGAGCTGTATTGCGCTTGAATGCAGAGATCAAAAATAAGGAAAAAGATAAATCAGATTCTGAAGAAGATTAGGCTGTAATGTATTCTCAATTTGTAAATAGAAATCTGTGTGTGACTTTAATATTTTTAATAAATGTAATTAAGCTTGTTTTATTTATTTATTTATTATGTTTTTCTTTATCTCTTTTTTTCTCCCCTTAGAAATGATTTATTTTATTGATTTAGCAGAATGTTCTTTCTTTTTTCTTATACTGTCTAAATTTATTACTTTGATCACTGAAAGAAGATTAGATATTTTTCTAATTATAAAACCTATTATTCTTAAAAACTAGTTGACTTAGATTGACTCTGTTCACTTTCCAATCATATATTTGTTCTCATAAATTTCTACTACAGGGCATTGCCGTATTTATATTCAAGCCCATACTATATTCAAGTTAAGAGAAATTAATTTGGTTGATCATTCAGCATAGCCACAGACTAAAATGCCCCTTCCTAATTTGTTACCCTCTCTGCAATTTGATCCATTTACCTGATCCTGATTGATTTTATGAGGATTGGTTTTATATTTTAGTTTTCACGCAGTTCCATACTTTTTCCAAAGCAGTGATAAGAAAAAGAAATATATTCACTTTTTTATTTTTGGCATCAATTTGTTTTTTTCTTTTAAACAGTTTTACAGTTAAAATGGCTTTTTTACTTAATATTTTTTTTATCAATTATCTGATTGAACTGAAAACACAGCTTTAGCTAGATTTTGCTTTTATTAATAAGCGTACCAATTTTAATAAAATCTAATAATATGGATTGACACAGTGACAAGCTTTTCAGCTTTATATATTTTAAATAAAAACAAAAATGTTTGCACATTCATTCAAGATGTAATACAATAAATGGCTAAAATGCAAAATTGCTGTCTGAAAAAGTAATCCTTTCATATTTAAAAAAAAAAAAAAAAAAAAAAAAAAACTGAAATTTGAATGTTTTTCTTATTATTCAGTATTTTGTGTAAAATTTTAGACAGAATACAGCTGTTCATTATTTAGAATTGTAGTTTTCCAAAAAGTAAAATAAACAAGGATAAAAAATAATAGTTATACATGGGCAATATTTAAGCACATTGACTCGATTCATTCTTCATTTGTCTGATTAGATCATTAAATAAAATAATATATTTTTTTAAAGTTTCATCTTTATAATTTTTGCAAGCATCATTTTTGCCTAGCAATACCTTAAAAAAAAATAAACTGAATTGTTTTGAATTGACTAAAAAATGCAATAATAAAAAGTATAATCATAATAACAACTAATTTTTTTTTTTTTTTTAATTTTTTAACAAGAAATTATACCAAAATAAATAAATAAAATTCCATCTCAAACATAGGGACAAAAATTTAAAAGTCTGCATGGTTTTCCTTTACTAAACCTGTACTGCCTAGGAAAGTATGGAAACTGGGTCATCAAACAAGAAATGTATTGCAAAACTTTTCTTTTAATGATTTAACTATCATTAGCATTTCATCCCATTCCCATAATATTAATTTGTTTTTAATAATAATTTGGCTCCCAATGAATTAAAATTTAAACTGGGTGGGGAAATTATTTTGTGATTTATGATTTTCAAATTTTAAAGGTAAATAAGAAAAGAAATAAATTACCAAAATTTTGCACTGGTTTGCTAGTCCTGCATATTTTAATGGGTGTATAAAAAAGTCATATAATGTTCACATAAGATTTTTTATTTATAGCCTGCAGGGTTTTTAAACCAATGCTATTATCTTTTTTTTTTTTTTTTTTTTGTTACAAAATTTGATGTATTGCACTAGACACAACATAGTACAATCAGAATATGAAAATATTAAATATTTTACATATTTAAGATTACTAAAGGATTACAAATTTTATTAAAAACATTTTAAGTTACCTTATTAAAAATCCTTAAAAATTGGCTGATATATTTCGGCTTCATCCGAAGCCATCATCAGAGCCCGATGACACAAACAAAGATTTTATGGTGCGTTTCGTGATTAAGTTTAAGAGCTGGGATGGAAATAGTGATTACCGTATTTTCAAAAAAACAGCTCTTAAACTTAATCGTGAAACGCACCATAAAATTTTTCTGGAAGATTGCTTACAATTTAAACCTACTCCCAATTTCCTTAGAATAAAAACCCCTTTCATTAATCAATAAAATTTCAAGATCACGAACATAATAAAGCCAGCTACATCGGCATGACAAAAAGAAAAATTAATGACAGAATAACTGAACACCTTAGCGACCTTAAATATAATAAACCATCCACAGCCTTTTCTAGAAATAACATCACTAATCCTATTAATATCAATTCTATTAACTTTCAAAAAATTTCAAATTTCAATTCGCACAAATACGCACTTAAAAGAGAAGCAATAGAAATCCTAACTACACAAGATGCAATAAACGATATCGAACACAGCATCATTCCACCTGAATGGAGACCGACCCTTTAAAAAGAGAAGAGAACTGAAGGAATGACGAGCAACGAAATTATAAAGGAGGAGTGAATCGCCAACGATCTTTGTTTGTGTCATCGGGCTCTGATGATGGCTTCCGATGAAGCCGAAATATATCAGCCAATTTTTAAGGATTTTTAATAAGGTAACGTAAAATGTTTTTAATAAAATATTAAATATTTGATAAGATATGAATATTTTTACTAAATAGTTTTTAACTGTGCATGCGCATGCACAAGCGTTGTGAAATATTCTTTTCTTTTTCTTATTAGCCAAATGTATAAAGTTACTCAAAAAAAAAAAGCTAATATTATGAAATTTAGAAACATTGTCGATAGAAGAGTTAAATTTCAAGTTCTCTCAAAAACAAGCAAAATGGTAAGGGGTTTTAATTTTGAATCAGTACACACTGTTAAAACAGGAATAAACTACTACGTCAGAAACGCCAAAGAAAAATTATTGAGGTGCATACAGCTGTTTCGGTAGCCTAAAGCGTACCGTCATCAGTGCAAAGAGAATTCTGAAACTTGAGAAGTGCTCGTATATATAGGAGAGAGACCGGATTTAGTTCAACCAATAGGATTACGGAAGAGGTGGGGAGTGTGGCCAATAGGAATTAAGGAATGTGTAGCTGTGTAAACAGTAGAAAAATTAAGGAAATGTGGACTGAATGTAAAATTTCCAACAATCAGACAAATAGGGAACAGCGAAATCACAATTTACAAGGTTTTTAAAATTTTTATAAATATGAAAAGCTTCAAAGAAATCGAGTTCATGAATGGATTTAGGTTTGCAAATTATTTTAGCTGAATTAAATTTAAAATTATGATTTTCCTCCCAGCAATGTTTAGAAATAGCCGATTTATTGGTTTCTTGTTTGTGGACGTAATTCATATGTTCTTTTAGACGAAATTTAAGACTGCGTTTAGTTTGGCCAATATATGATAAACCACACTGACAGGAAATACTATAAATGCCCCAAGAATTATGCATATCAATAGGATCTTTTAACTGAGAAAAGGTGAGTTTATTGGAAGGCGAAAATATTATTTTAAAATCATATTGTTTGAGAATTTTAGCTATGGTTTGACTGGTTTTAGAAAAATAGGGTAAAACAATACTGATATTAGATGTGACTGATTTAGTAGACGAAATACGAGGGAGTTGTAATTTTTGGATAGCTTTGTCTATAATGGAAGGGTCATAACCTCTGTCAATTGCGATGGCTTTCAGGTATTTAATTTCAGATTTCAATAAAATAGGATTTGAACAAATATTAAGGGCACGGTTTACAAAAGTATAGAAAGCAGCCATTTTTTGGTTAGGTGGGTGACATGAACGTGCATGGGGAGGAAGGGAGACTGCAAAATTTTTACGATAGACAGTGGTTGAAAATCCATTTACAGTGCGAGAGACGAGGGTATCAAGAAATGGAAGGGAGCCATTATTTTCTATTTCATATGTAAACTGGATATTACTGTCAATTGAATTTAAGGTTTCTAAGACATGGTCAATATTGTGATGAGATATGTCGATAAGCGTGAAGGTGTCGTCAACGTAACGGGTCCAAAAAGGAAAAGATATTTTCTTAAAAAGCTTGCTTTCGAAATAGTGCATGTAAATGTCTGCGAGAATTGGGGAGAGAGGGGAACCCATGGCTAAACCTTCAGACTGACGATAGAATTTATTTTGGAAAGAAAAAGTGGTTTGTGATAAACAAATGCGGGTAAGAGAAATTAATTCTTGTATTTCGAAAGAGGTGAAATGAAACTCTTTTAATCTATTTTCGAGACAGCAGAGGGCGCCGCTTATTGGAACATTAGTGAAAAGTGATTTTACATCAAAAGAAACCATAGTGAGATTGGTGTGAGGGCAGTTTTGAATATTTTTTGCAAAATTTATGGAATTCTTAACAGTATAACTATTAGCAGCAAGAAGTGGAGCAAAAATTGTGGTGAGAAATTTAGCTAGATTATAGGAAGCAGTACCGATATTAGAGACTATTGGACGAAATGGAATATTGGGTTTGTGAACTTTTGGTAAAGCATAAAATCTGGCACAATTAGCAATAGAAGGGATAAGATGGGATTTAGTCGAGTTCAATAACAAGGGGCAAGATTTTATAGCAGATTTAATTTTATTTAATTCTTGAGGAGAGGGGTCACGGGGCAGAGGAATGTATGGGCCATCATTAATTAGTTCGGTAACACTTTCGATGTATTGTTTTTTATCCAAAATAACAATCTGACCACCTTTATCAGCTTTAGTAATGGATAAAAAACAATACATCGAAAGTGTTACCGAACTAATTGTGCCAGATTTTATGCTTTACCAAAAGTTCACAAACCCAATATTCCATTTCGTCCAACAGTCTCTAATATCGGTACTGCTTCCTATAATCTAGCTAAATTTCTCACCACAATTTTTGCTCCACTTCTTGCTGCTAATAGTTATACTGTTAAGAATTCCATAAATTTTGCAAAAAATATTCAAAACTGCCCTCACACCAATCTCACTATGGTTTCTTTTGATGTAAAATCACTTTTCACTAATGTTCCAATAAGTGGCGCCCTCTGCTGTCTCAAAAATAGATTAAAAGAGTTTCATTTCACCTCTTTCGAAATACAAGAATTAATTTCTCTTACCCGCATTTGTTTATCACAAACCACTTTTTCTTTCCAAAATAAATTCTATCGTCAGTCTGAAGGTTTAGCCATGGGTTCCCCTCTCTCCCCAATTCTCGCAGACATTTACATGCACTATTTCGAAAGCAAGCTTTTTAAGAAAATATCTTTTCCTTTTTGGACCCGTTACGTTGACGACACCTTCACGCTTATCGACATATCTCATCACAATATTGACCATGTCTTAGAAACCTTAAATTCAATTGACAGTAATATCCAGTTTACATATGAAATAGAAAATAATGGCTCCCTTCCATTTCTTGATACCCTCGTCTCTCGCACTGTAAATGGATTTTCAACCACTGTCTATCGTAAAAATTTTGCAGTCTCCCTTCCTCCCCATGCACGTTCATGTCACCCACCTAACCAAAAAATGGCTGCTTTCTATACTTTTGTAAACCGTGCCCTTAATATTTGTTCAAATCCTATTTTATTGAAATCTGAAATTAAATACCTGAAAGCCATCGCAATTGAAAGAGGTTATGACCCTTCCATTATAGACAAAGCTATCCAAAAATTACAACTCCCTCGTATTTCGTCTACTAAATCAGTCACATCTAATATCAGTATTGTTTTACCCTATTTTTCTAAAACCAGTCAAACCATAGCTAAAATTTTCAAACAATATGATTTTAAAATAATATTTTCGCCTTCCAATAAACTCACCTTTTCTCAGTTAAAAGATCCTATTGATATGCATAATTCTTGGGGCATTTATAGTATTTCCTGTCAGTGTGGTTTATCATATATTGGCCAAACTAAACGCAGTCATAATTTCGTCTAAAAGAACATATGAATTACGTCCGCAAACAAGAAACCAATAAATCGGCTATTTCTAAACATTGCTGGGAGGAAAATCATAATTTTAAATTTAATTCAGCTAAAATAATTTGCAAACCTAAATCCATTCATGAACTCGATTTCTTTGAAGCTTTTCATATTTATAAAAATTTTAAAAACCTTGTAAATTGTGATTTTGCTGTTCCCTATTTGTCTGATTGTTGGAAATTTTACATTCAGTCCACATTTCCTTAATTTTTCTACTGTTTACACAGCTACACATTCCTTAATTCCTATTGGCCACACTCCCCACCTCTTCCGTAATCCTATTGGTTGAACTAAATCCGGTCCCTCTCCTATATATACGAGCACTTCTCAAGTTTCAGAATTATCTTTGCACTGATGACAGTACGCTTTAGGCTACCGGAACAGCTGTATGCACCTCAATAATTTTTCTTTGGCGTTTCTGACGTAGTAGTTTATTCCTGTTTTAATATTCCAACGCCAAGTCTCCTGCTATTATTATCAGTACACACTGTATTTACATAAAATGGTATTACCTTTTTTGATGTTGTTGTTGTTGTTTTTAATATACAGTTGGCAAAATAAAAATTTGTATTCTCTAATATTTTTTTATTTTTAACTAAATAAAAACAGATATTTTGACAAAAATTGTTTTAATACAATATATTTACTGTACGTTTTAGATTAAACAACAAAAAATCTTGGTTAAAATAAATAATAAGTTTTTAACTGGAAAAGTTTAAAAGTTTCTTGCAAAAGAATTATTTGTACATTACCCCTGAATGTTATGTACTGTGTTTATAGCGTTCTTAGTTTAAAAGATTATTTACATAGTAACTGTAAAAAATAGTTAGCTTCATATAATTTTTTAAGTTGGATATTTTTTCTTGAATCAAATGAGAATGGCACCTAAAACTAAAAAGATATTTATAGGCATGAGAAACTGAGTAATTGAGCTTCATAGAAATGAGAAAACCTACCGAACAATTGGAAAATGTATTAAATCTATACATATAAAAGAGTACTTCCACTCACTCACTGACTCATCAACGCATAGCAAAATCTACTGGAGTCACTGACTTGAAACTGGGTCAGATTATAGAACATACAGTGTAAGCACCCCCTAAGAAGCGATTTTGCGAAATTCACCCTCCCAAGGGGTAGTAAGGGGCGAAATGTGATTGCACAAAAACCTTCATATCTCAAAGAAAAAAAAAGATATCCGTAAAATTTTTGCTTTAAAATATAACTAACTCAAATATCTAAAAACAAATTTCTGGAATTTTAGAAATTCGGTCTCCAAGGGGGGAAAGGGGGCAAAACGTGATTTCACATGTGCAAAATGTGGTTTCACATACTCCCATATATCTCAAACAAAAAAACAGATATACGTTAAATTTTTGTTCTAATATATAGCTAATACAAATACCTAAAAACCAATTTCTGAAATTTTAGAAATTCAGCCCCCAAAAGGGGGGAGAGAGGACAAAATGATTTGAAATAATCCTTTATATCGCAAACAGAAACAAAAGATATATGTGAAATTTTTGCTCTTAAATATAGCTCCCACAAATACATAAAAACTAATATCTTTAATTTTAGAAATTCGTTCCAGGTGGGGCGAGAAAGGGGGCTACGAGGCAAAAAAATAGAAACACAGTTAGACCGATCAAAATTGGTACAGATAGGTTTTTAGAGACCTACAAGTTGAATGAGGATATTTTCGAAAATGTAAAGTTATTAGGAGGGTCAGAAAAGGGTGGAGGAGGGGCAAAAATAAAATAAAAATAGAGTTAGACCGTTCAAAATTGATACATAGAGGTTTTTGATAAAGACAAATGGATTTTTGCTCTAATATATAGCTAATACAAATACCTAAAAATCAACTTCTGGAATTTTAGAAATTCAGCCCCCCAAGAGGGGGCGAAATGATTTGAAATAATCCTTTATATCGCAAACAGAAAAAGAGATATATGTGAGATTTTTGCTCTAAAATATAGCTCCCACAAATGCATAAAAACTAATTTCTTTAATTTTAGAAATTCGTCCCAGGTGGGGCTGGAAGGGGGGGGGGGGGGCTATGGTGTAAAAAAAACAGAAATATAGTTAGACCGCTCAAAATTGGTACAGATAGGCTTTAGAGGCCTGCAAGTCGAATGAGGATATTTCCGAAAGTGTAAAGGTATTAGGAGGGGCGGAGGGGCAAAAAAATAAAAATAGAGTTAGACCGTTCAAAATTGGTACATAGAGGTTTTTGATACCAACAAATCGATTGCGGATACTTTCGAAATTGTAAAAATATTAGGAGGGGGGCGGAAGGGCAAAAATTAAAAATAGAGTTAGGTCGTTCAAAATTGGTACATAGAGGTTTTTGATATTTACAAATCGATTGCGGATATTTTCGAATTTGTAAAGTTATTAGGAGGGGTGAGAAGGGGGTTTAGGGGCGAAAAAAAAAAAAAAAGAGTTAGGTCACTCAAAATTGGTACATGGAGGTTTTTGTATCTACAAATCGATTGCAAATATTTTCGAATTTGTAAAATTATTAGGATAGACGGGAAGGGGGTGTAAAGGGGCAAAAATATATAAATAAGAGTTAGAGTGCTGAAAATTCGTGTTGTTAGGTTTTGAGGCCCGATAAATCGATTGCGGATATTTTCGAAAGTACAGAATTATTACGAGGGGCGGGCGCATTGGTAAAAAGTAAAGGAATTGAGATAGAATGCTAGAGATTAGTATTATTAGGTTTTAAAGCCCGAGAGAGCAATTGCGAGTATTTTTTAAAGTCTAAAATAATTAGGAGGGTCGCGAACGGTAGGTGAATGAACATGAGTGCCTGTATACTCTGGCGCAGGCAGTGGGGTCCCGGACCGATTATTCCACCAATGGGAGAATATTTATTATTATTATTTTTTTTTTTTTTTAATTTAAGTTTTTCCTTTATGATAATATAGTGATTCATTAAGAGTGTTGAACATAAATGCGCGCACACAGCGCACAATGGCCTGCGTTGCCAAAGGCAGAGAGGACTCGGTGCAAGATTTTTTTTTTTTTTTTTTTTTTTTCGCACGATAAAAATTAATTTAATTTTGAGAATTCATTAACTATAGTGTTCCTTTAAAAATAGTGACCAGCGAAGCAGGCGTAGCCTGCTAGTTACCATTTACAATTGTTGCATAGTCCGAAAGTATGAAGAAAAATGGGTTCATCGAAAATAAACTCATATGAGAACATTCCAGCAAATTAATAATCAGGGCATAAAGAAGTGCTGTTAAGACAGCTTTAAAAAATCCTATGTGTTTAGCTCAAAAAATTGTTGAACACTTTGTAACATCTTCTAATATCAAAGTAATACCCAATCAATAAGAAATATTCTCCAGAATGCAGGTTTAAAAGGCAGAACCCCAAAGAAAAAGCCGTTCACAAGGGAAACAAACAGGAGAAAACATCTGGAGCTTTGGCGTACAGAAATAAACCAACAAATTTTGGGAAAATACTAATTTGTTTTCTGATGAGAATAAGTTCCAAATTTTCTATCCACCAAGTATTCGAAAAATTTAGCTTAAAACTGCTTTAGATCCAAAACATTTACTTCCAACTATTGAGCATGAAAGCGGGAATGTTATGTTTTGGGGGTGTATGGCTTCTAACTTCTAATGGAGTGAGAAATTTGGAATTTATTGGCACCAAAATGATAGTTCTAACATATATTGATGTGTTGTGGCATAATTTATTAAGCAATACCAGGAAATTAGGTTTAGAGCAAACTTTTCACTTTTGGCAGGATAACAACATAAAGCATACAGCTATGGTCAGTATATATAAAGCTTGAAGACGTCTGGTAGCTCCTCCCCAATCTCTAAACTTTATTCCAACAGGAAAGTTATGAATGCTATTGGATTAATAAATTATATATATATATTACAGTTTAAAAAAGCTCTCATTAAAGCATGGAATAACATAGTCATATAAAACGTTAGTGGAATGTGGAATCTAGGCCCCAACTTCTTGAAGCAGTCATTAAAGCTACAGGACTTCACACAAAGTATTAATAATTTGTATTATCTAACCAAATTTTTCTTATTTATAACACACTAATGAAATGTACAAATACTTTTTTTTGTATTGTACTTTTTCATATCTGTTTGTTAAAATAGAAAAAAATACTTATTTTTATTTTGTTTTTGCTTTTACGTCATTGTGAAATATTAAATTAATGTATTACATAGTTGTTGGCTCAAATCTTTTATTTGATTTTTGTTGAGGGAAGCAAGCGACTCATTTTAAAACAAGTGCTCCTAGTTAACTACGCATGTGCATGAGAGCGCCTCCAACAAGCTCCGAATGCGAATGCCAGAAGAGAAGAGAAAAAATATCATTGTATGCGCTAAGGCCTCTGTGGCCATAACCATAACCTGTGTGGTTTGCAGGCAAGATGTGTGGGAGTCATATTATTTTAATTTACTTATAATTTTTCTTAATTTTGTATATGTTTTGGTATGTTTTATCCAAAATAAATATCGTTAATGTCTATTCAAGTATTTATTAGACCTCTGAAAACCACAACAAATGGCAGCAGACCGTGGTTATAGACGAAATTTTGAAAATGAATGTTACTGAAAAATAAGTTATGAAAGAATTTTAATTCTTATTAAAAAAAATGAATAAGGTGAACATTCCAGAATTGAAGGGAACTAATAATTTCGTATGGACAATGAAAATAAAAGCAGCCCTAGCTATTAAAAGACTGGACTCTGTCATGTCATAACAACTGTCAAACAAGAAGATCTGAATGCAGCAGATTCTCAAGAATGGTATTTAAAGAATTCGGATGCAGTAGCTTATATAAAATTGTCTTTGTCAGATGAACAAGCATTACAGTTTGCTAATGAAGAAAATGCCAAAATTTTATGGGGGAAAATAAAGAATATGCTTACCGGTCAAGTAGAAGATCGAAGAATAGATGCAGGAAACATACAGATGGAGCATAATGAGCCAATAAATGACTACATCGCTCGATCGAAAGGAATAGCAGTAAAATGTCAGTCTCTGGAACTGGAGATTTCTACAAGAGAACTTGTTTATTATACAGTTCGAGGACTGAGAAGAAATTTTGTGAAAATTAGAGAAGTTCTCAAGACTCAAAGAGAGAGAACAATAGAAGAGATTTTAGAAATTTTACAAGAAGAGGAAGCCAACAATACAAGTTTGTGCAATAAAGAAATTAAATTTGAAGCATTCTACATAAAAAAGAAAGACCAGAACAAAAAACTGTGTTACATATGCAGACGCCCCAATCATTTGGCAAAGGATTGTTTCTATAAAAATAAAACTTATAACAACTCATATGGACAGACACACAAGAAAAACAATGCTCGTTTTGATAAAAAAGAGCAAAAAATAGCTCTATATTTAGTGCTTTGCTTGATAATTTAGTGTGTGGTAATGTATTTATTTTAGATTAAGGGACCTCTAAAGCCACATGGTAAAGGATAGAATCAGTGTTGTGCATGAGTATGTTTGGGAGTTTGGATTTTTGAGTTGAATTCCACTCATTTTTTAAATTCTGAACTTGAGTTGAGCAAAACTCATATTTTTCACGAGTTTGAGCTGGAAAAAGCAACTCAAACTCATATTAAATTTATTGCTTTGTAAGAATATTTTGCATTTTGAATAATACTTTTTTTTTCCCCTTTTAAATATGTGAGAGCAGCTCTCTATGATGCTTTTGTCTAGCATTATAATTCTGAGAAAAATACACAGAGTGATGTTTACTTTGTAGAATGTATTGGGGGCACTGAGCTCAGAGGATTGTGCTAAAAATTGCGTTATTTGATCTTTAAAGATATTTAAAAAAAATTATGTTCTGAATATTCAAAGATCTTAAGTAACTTTGATGTAATAATTTATGCATTTTAATTTGATGAAATAATTTATACACACTGGCTGTAGCATGTGATTATGAGGCTTCTTTTAACTATCTGCAATTTGTTGTATGAGACTAACGCATGTAGTACATTCATGGAGATATAAAAATATATCTTCTAAACGATCTGGTTTTTCTATACTAATATTTTTACTTCCATTACCCAACTACCATATGTAATGGAAGTATTGTATTCAGTCAAGAAAACTTATATTGAGTTTTTGCACAATTTACATGTTTTCAGGTCTCTTGAATGCAAAATGGGGGCGTCCATTAATTATGTGAAGTGTTCAGGGGGAGAGGGGATCAAGCCGTATCTCACCCAATCTCATGTGGGGAAGAGGGGGGGGGGGGTCTCGGCAAATATCACGTAATTTTTTCCCCGCAAAATAAAATTATTTTATTAATTTTATTATATGTATTTTTTTTATTATATATATATATTTATGCTATATTTTTTAATTAATTTTAGTAGTTTCTATTTAAGTATTTTATTGTTAAATTTTATTACTGTGATTCTAGACTACGATCTATGCAATCTTAAAAACTAGTCTTGAATAAAAATAATAAAGCAAATTGTGTTTTTTGAAATAAATCCAACGCATTTACAGTAAAAGTACGAATTTTGAAAAATCTCACGTGAGATTAGGGGAAGGGGTAGGGGATTGAACCAAATCTCACCAGGGGGAAGGGGGGTTCAAAAAATCATCAAAATCGCCTCACGTAATTAATGGATGCCCCCCAAAGTGGTTTTTGAAAATTGGTCAGTGTGTATGCATGAATGTTCTGGCTATCATATCTCCAAAACAAGTAACGATAGAATGAGAAATTTAAGTATTAAGGGTTACAGTTATTAAGGGTCTAGGTTACAGATGTTTTTTACAACTTTTGGTAAAAATTAGAAAGCCAGAAGATTTTAAGTCTGTATCTCAAATCTCCGTCAGTTTTCTTCAAAATTGCTTTAAGATCACCCTATTTGATATATTTTTATATGTATTAGTTATTTAATACAGAAAAAAAATTGATATGCGTCCTGTATATGTTGGTCAGTTTGAGGTTTTACAAGTGCATTTTTTTTTTTTTTTTTTTTTTTTAACAGCTGTACGGATTTTTTTGTTTTTTATACTCTCTGTATTAATTCCCTTTCAGATATCATTTCATATATATTTGTTGATTTCATATGAACAGATGAGTTTGACAAGCTTAGGTGAAAATCGAAAGTGGTGCCAAAAGTCAGTATCTCAAAAAAAAAAAAAAAAATGGCTCAAACGATTTTCTTTAAATTTGGTACATAAATTCCTTTTCAGATGTCCTTCAGCATACATTACATATTTGGTTATTATAAGAAAATTTACAGCCACCATGATTAGATAGGTCAGTTTTAAATCTCAAAAAGTGATGTTTCAAAAAATGGGTCTGCTGATTTTTTTTTTTTTTTAACTTGCTGCATAAACTCTATATGTCTTTATGACATATATATTAGTTTTTTTGCGCAGAAATGTTGTTAAGTGTATGATTTGATAAGTTAATTTTAGGTCTTTTGACCATACTATCTCCAAAGATTGTAATTAAATTTGTGTAATAAAGAGATTAGTTGCTTGGTTGGCTTAAGGCAGATTGACTACACTAGGGTCCCAGGCCTGTATGTGGAATGCCGTTTGTGATAGTCTTTCTAAGATATATATCCAAACCCGTATTTATGCAAGTTTCGGAGAAAACCACAGATTTTCTTTAAATTTACCGAATTTAACCGAATAGCTAGGTCAATGAGCGTGACCTAGGATCGAACCCTGACATCTCCCACCTACCAGTTTTGAGTACAGAATCGCTCAGCCATTATTGGACAAAGGTGTAATGAAAGTTGCATGGTTGTTACGCCCCAGATTTATATATATATATAATAGTGAATTATTATTAATGAATTATTAAACGTAGTAAAAGCCAAGCAACAGATACAAAAATCACTGTAACCACATAGACCAATAAGAATAATAATTTTTCAAGTAGGAGAAGCTCAGAAAGGTGAAAAAAATTCATCAGGGGAGACCTTTTTCACCCTTGAGCTCCAATGTACGATTTCATTCACTAGCGGGCTCCCTATTGTACATGAAAATAATTGAAGTTAAATTTATAGTGGAATAATCGATTAAGTACAAAATAACAGAAAATCTAACAGAAAACAACCATAAAGGTATTTTGTGATATCTTGTTAAGATAAAATACAATAAACTATGTAATGATAAAGCCGCATATCATCATAACGAAATTGCTTTTCATAATAATAAAGATAGATCTGCCAAAATACTGAAGCTACTTCCCCTTCATGGGATTCCTACTTGTTGCAAATAGATATTGTTGTTGTGGAAGATATAATTATTATGGATAACAAAGTTAAGAAGTGTTT
Organism: Salticus scenicus; assembly: GCA_963930645.1. Classification (NCBI taxonomy): domain Eukaryota; kingdom Metazoa; phylum Arthropoda; class Arachnida; order Araneae; family Salticidae; genus Salticus; species Salticus scenicus. The sequence continues at coordinate 16,164,426 of OZ005655.1, forward strand.
TGAATTTTTCTGCTTTAAAATTGCGAGGAAGATTAATTTGAGTTTTATATTCATTATAAAGACTGTAAATGATGTTACTAAGATGTGATAACTCAATATTATTGAAAAGATCTTGAAAGTCAAAAGTCATAATATCATCGATTGTATTGAGCGAATTAATGTATTAAATTAACCGAAAGCTATTTTTAAGGCAGTGTAAATTATCAACTTTGTAAGTATAATTGTAAATTTATTTAAGAATATCCAGTAGAGTTTTATTAGCATTGTTGTTATAAGTGTTACATCCAATAGTGACAGAGCGAAATTTAATTGGAGATTTGTGAAACTTAGGTATCAGAACTATATAAGGATAATTAAAGTTGTTGAAGGGAAGTTGAAGTAATTTATAGTAATTATGTATTTTTCGGTTATTAATAATAATTAGTTAAACTAAAGATGTTACTATTAGATACTGAAAAGTTTAAAATTGAGAGATAGTAGGATTTACATATAATGACATATTTATTAGGTGATTTGTCAAGATAAGTTATCACAAAGTCATCCTCTAGTGATTTGATGGTGTTGAGAAGTTCAGATTTTTTAAAATACACCAGATTTGAATAATTGAGATATAAAGCATTTTTAATTTTTTGTAACACTAAAAATTTCTATTGAGTGAAGTAGGCAATAGGTTTATTATAAGTAATAGAAATTTTATAAATAAACAAATCTAGGTCATAAGAAAACTGTTGAAAGATTTGGGGAATGCTAGTTTTATAGGAAAGTTTAAATTTGGTGCCAAATTCCATGAATTTCTTTAATTGATAATCATCAATAATATTGAAATTACCAGTGATAATACGTCCATAGTCTCTGTCAATATATTTTGACATAGAAGGATCATTGCATTTACATATATCCAAAAATCGGGGATCAAGCCGTATCTCACCCAATCTCATGTGGGGAAGAGGGGGGGGGTCTCGGCAAATATCACGTAATTTTTTCCCCGCAAAATAAAATTATTTTATTAATTTTATTATATGTATTTTTTTTATTATATATATATATTTATGCTATATTTTTTAATTAATTTTAGTAGTTTCTATTTAAGTATTTTATTGTTAAATTTTATTACTGTGATTCTAGACTACGATCTATGCAATCTTAAAAACTAGTCTTGAATAAAAATAATAAAGCAAATTGTGTTTTTTGAAATAAATCCAACGCATTTACAGTAAAAGTACGAATTTTGAAAAATCTCACGTGAGATTAGGGGAAGGGGTAGGGGATTGAACCAAATCTTACCAGGGGGAAGGGGGGTTCAAAAAATCATCAAAATCGCCTCACGTAATTAATGGATGCCCCCCAAAGTGGTTTTTGAAAATTGGTCAGTGTGTATGCATGAATGTTCTGGCTATCATATCTCCAAAACAAGTAACGATAGAATGAGAAATTTAAGTATTAAGGGTTACAGTTATTAAGGGTCTAGGTTACAGATGTTTTTTACAACTTTTGGTAAAAATTAGAAAGCCAGAAGATTTTAAGTCTGTATCTCAAATCTCCGTCAGTTTTCTTCAAAATTGCTTTAAGATCACCCTATTTGATATATTTTTATATGTATTAGTTATTTAATACAGAAAAAAAATTGATATGCGTCCTGTATATGTTGGTCAGTTTGAGGTTTTACAAGTGCATTTTTTTTTTTTTTTTTTTTTTTTTTTTTAACAGCTGTATGGATTTTTTTGTTTTTTAGACTCTCTGTATTAATTCCCTTTCAGATATCATTTCATATATATTTGTTGATTTCATATGAACAGATGAGTTTGACAAGCTTAGGTGAAAATCGAAAGTGGTGCCAAAAGTCAGTATCTCAAAAAAAAAAAAAAAAAAATGGCTCAAACGATTTTCTTTAAATTTGGTACATAAATTCCTTTTCAGATGTCCTTCAGCATACATTACATATTTGGTTATTATAAGAAAATTTACAGCCACCATGATTAGATAGGTCAGTTTTAAATCTCAAAAAGTGATGTTTCAAAAAATGGGTCTGCTGATTTTTTTTTTTTTTTTTAACTTGCTGCATAAACTCTATATGTCTTTATGACATATATATTAGTTTTTTTGCGCAGAAATGTTGTTAAGTGTATGATTTGATAAGTTAATTTTAGGTCTTTTGACCATACTATCTCCAAAGATTGTAATTAAATTTGTGTAATAAAGAGATTAGTTGCTTGGTTGGCTTAAGGCAGATTGACTACACTAGGGTCCCAGGCCTGTATGTGGAATGCCGTTTGTGATAGTCTTTCTAAGATATATATCCAAACCCGTATTTATGCAAGTTTCGGAGAAAACCACAGATTTTCTTTAAATTTACCGAATTTAACCGAATAGCTAGGTCAATGAGCGTGACCTAGGATCGAACCCTGACATCTCCCACCTACCAGTTTTGAGTACAGAATCGCTCAGCCATTATTGGACAAAGGTGTAATGAAAGTTGCATGGTTGTTACGCCCCAGATTTATATATATATATAATAGTGAATTATTATTAATGAATTATTAAACGTAGTAAAAGCCAAGCAACAGATACAAAAATCACTGTAACCACATAGACCAATAAGAATAATAATTTTTCAAGTAGGAGAAGCTCAGAAAGGTGAAAAAAATTCATCAGGGGAGACCTTTTTCACCCTTGAGCTCCAATGTACGATTTCATTCACTAGCGGCTATAATAGCAAATCACTAGCGGGCTCCCTATTGTACATGAAAATAATTGAAGTTAAATTTATAGTGGAATAATCGATTAAGTACAAAATAACAGAAAATCTAACAGAAAACAACCATAAAGGTATTTTGTGATATCTTGTTAAGATAAAATACAATAAACTATGTAATGATAAAGCCGCATATCATCATAACGAAATTGCTTTTCATAATAATAAAGATAGATCTGCCAAAATACTGAAGCTACTTCCCCTTCATGGGATTCCTACTTGTTGCAAATAGATATTGTTGTTGTGGAAGATATAATTATTATGGATAACAAAGTTAAGAAGTGTTTTGAATTTTTCTGCTTTAAAATTGCGAGGAAGATTAATTTGAGTTTTATATTCATTATAAAGACTGTAAATGATGTTACTAAGATGTGATAACTCAATATTATTGAAAAGATCTTGAAAGTCAAAAGTCATAATATCATCGATTGTATTGAGCGAATTAATGTATTAAATTAACCGAAAGCTATTTTTAAGGCAGTGTAAATTATCAACTTTGTAAGTATAATTGTAAATTTATTTAAGAATATCCAGTAGAGTTTTATTAGCATTGTTGTTATAAGTGTTACATCCAATAGTGACAGAGCGAAATTTAATTGGAGATTTGTGAAACTTAGGTATCAGAACTATATAAGGATAATTAAAGTTGTTGAAGGGAAGTTGAAGTAATTTATAGTAATTATGTATTTTTCGGTTATTAATAATAATTAGTTAAACTAAAGATGTTACTATTAGATACTGAAAAGTTTAAAATTGAGAGATAGTAGGATTTACATATAATGACATATTTATTAGGTGATTTGTCAAGATAAGTTATCACAAAGTCATCCTCTAGTGATTTGATGGTGTTGAGAAGTTCAGATTTTTTAAAATACACCAGATTTGAATAATTGAGATATAAAGCATTTTTAATTTTTTGTAACACTAAAAATTTCTATTGAGTGAAGTAGGCAATAGGTTTATTATAAGTAATAGAAATTTTATAAATAAACAAATCTAGGTCATAAGAAAACTGTTGAAAGATTTGGGGAATGCTAGTTTTATAGGAAAGTTTAAATTTGGTGCCAAATTCCATGAATTTCTTTAATTGATAATCATCAATAATATTGAAATTACCAGTGATAATACGTCCATAGTCTCTGTCAATATATTTTGACATAGAAGGATCATTGCATTTACATATATCCAAAAATCGGAACAACGGTTGCCAGGTATGTAGAGGTATTACTAATAAATTGTTTGACTGCTCATGCACAAGTGTAAACGAAATTTCACTTAAATAATATTAGCCAAATGTATTAAGCTATTTATATGAAACCTCAAGCAAATATCTTGAAAATTCAAATAGTTATCATCAATAGAAGGAACTGAATTTCAGTTCCTCTTACAAAGTATATATATATATGTTTAATGATAGATTGTTGTATCAATATTAATTTACAATCAACAAATAATATATTACCAATCACAATAAAAGATCTGCAAATCACAATATAAAACTCTTTACATTTTTGCTGTTATTGCGAGGTACTGAAATTCAGTTCAGTCAAATTACCAAGTGGCGGTTATCAAATAGCAAAACTTGTTATTGATGATTGTCTTTACTCACTTTTTATAAAATGCACACAAAAATGGGCAGTTTGATATTGATTTGTACAAAATGTAATACATTCAATAGACGTTCATGCATTTTACATTGTATATTTTACAACAGTTTGAAAAGTAAATAATTTCATTTCAGAACAGAATTAACTTCAACAGAAATATGTTAAAAACATGTATTAAAATAAGAGAAAAGATAGTAATATAATAAGAGAACACAAATTGAAAATTTTAATACTTTGTATTAAAATAATGATAAGTAAGTTAAAAATACTAAGCTTTTTGCTGAGAAACCCAGCATCATTGACGAAAAGCTTCGTATTTTCAATATTTTTTACTTTCTCTACCCATAAGGTAGAGAAAATATTGTTTTAGGGTCAAATTTTCAAACGTGAGATTTTGTTATATTTACACGTTTTGAGGTCCCCTGAATCCGAAAATCATGTTTTTAGCGGTTGGTCTGTGTGTGTCTGTCCGTTATCAGCATATCTCAAAAACAAATTATAGCAGAAATTCAAACTCGGTATTCTAAATCTGTATCATATAGGGATGCTATACAAAACTTTTCATTGAGATAAGCAAATGGTTAATGTACAGGGACACCCAAGAAAATTCAAATACATTGCCTCTATGGGGAAATTGCAGGTAAGTAGAGTTTAGCACCTATAGACGGTTTTAAACAAAATGAAACGAATATATATTTTTTATATGCATAAAAACATGTTTCATGTAGAATATGGTATAGAAATCATTCACTGTTTGTTTACAGGGAAACATAAAAAACTAGATTATAATGCGAGAATACTTGAAAATTGATGGAAGTGTATTTCAGGTTGATCCATGTGTTATTAATATAGGATTATATTTATGTGCACCATGTGATGTGCACGTAACTTTAAGAAGACGTACAGGGCTGCCAATACTTAAGCCATAATATTCTTTTTTATTTGTTAGTGGAAGTACTTTACTATAATATACTATGTCATATAATATTTTACCATGTCCAGGAAAGCTGCTCTAGAATTGAAATTAATTCCTCATAGCCATATGATAAATAATGTATTTTTTTAAGCTAAACATTCATTGATTGGTTTCTTGTATCTTTACACGTTTTGAGGCTCCCTGAATACCGAAGTCAAGTTTTATAGTTTGATCTTTGCCTGTGTCTGTTAGAGTAAATTAAAAACAAATAATTTCAGGTGATCCAAATGATATATTTTGAAGTGAATACGTTTGTTATTAGAAAAGTTTGTTCAAGATTGATAAGTTTCAAGAAATGATGCGTGTGAAAGTTGTCTAAATAATTTTAAATGAACTTTTGAACTTAATAACAGATTTGGATTCTCTTATTCTCTGTAAATGTAGGTACGATAATGAAATGGGGGGGGGGGCGGTTGAGTTGGGCGGTAGCCCCCCCCCCCCCCTCACATAGAATTATTTGTCAAATAAAGCTGTTCCAAAGTCTTAAGTTGAATTGCTTTAACATAGGTTTACATAACAGTACTCGTTATCTTAACCCTTAATTTCCAATCCATACTTATAGTATTAAATTTCAGGGTAAAAAAAAAGTCGTGAGTGACACACCAGATTATTTCCTTTAATTTTAATAAAGTTATTTTAAATTTCTACATGCGTTAAAAGTGTCCTTTCTCTTAAATTTAAAAATTATTTGTATACTATGTCTGATATACATTTTATTCTTGAATATTATACATTTTACAAAATAATAAACGTATTCTTTGTCTAAGAATTCCAATTTCTAAATACTTGGTTTCATATAATGCAATGTTTAAAAAGGTTTTCAATATATATATGAAAGGATAAAGAGAGGTAAGTTTTTAAATTATAATTTTATTATTTTAAATTAATAGTGAGTAACAACTTAAAGAAAATCCCATTAGAAAGTCGTAACTTAAAATTAATTCTAAAGTTTCCCCTGTAAAGTAAGTTTTAGTACAATGCATGATCGTAACGCAAAAGTCATGAAAGTGAACGAATTTTAGGATAATAAAGTGCTGAACAAACGTAACTTGCAGTTTCTTGTCGTTAGATAATGCATAATAATTAACCCCGGCGTCCTGGACCTCAGCTAAGCTGTCAATCGTTAAGTTAATAGCCAATAATTAGACGAAGGAGTGGTGAAGTTTCGCGCCAAAAATCCATGTATTTAAGAGAAAACGCGCGTGGATGAGCTCTTTTCTTCCTGTTCTTGCTTAGTAAAACAACGTCAAAATAACGGCCCCGGGAGATAACGCGATGCAATCGCGGGCTGCCGTCGTTCTCGGCTCCTATGCACTCGGTTCCACCTGCTCAGCCTTAAATCATGGATCACCTGTAAGATGCTCAAGATGGCCCAATAAACGACTGTCTCTCATCTTTGGACTCGTTACTGAGTGAAAGCCTCTCTTCTTGATAGCTATTATGTAAACCAGAGTTATATATATCCTAATTTTAGAAGAAGGACATTACGAGGCAAAGTCATTTCAAACAACTCTCCTCTGACATTTTGACTTATTGGCACTGAGAGCTCTGACAGCGAAGGGGGGGACCTTTTTTGCGGTTTTTATGTAAAGAAAAGACTCTCCACAATCTTCTTCTATATATAAAAAAAAAAAAAGAGAGAAGTGTCTGTGTCTGTGTGTTTATGTGTCTGTATGCGCTCTGGTACTCACACAGCCGATCGCAGAGCTACAAAACGTAGCATATGGGTACCTGGGACCCTGTAGGTCTACACCTCACCGAGATTTTTTCAAATTTCGATTTTTTTTTTTTTTTTTTTTTTTTTTTTTTTTTTTTCAATTTTAACTATAGGGCAGTTCCTTGTTTGTAAACAAACATCTCAACTTTTATGAGTGGTTGGCAAAAAGGCTTGGGAAAAGCATAGCGATGGCGGATTACCAACGGAAAATCAATAGTGGGCGGGGCGCGGGAAAGTCGAGCGCGCTTTTTTGCCAACCACCAGACGTCACGAGGAAATGCTCTATTGGTTTTTATGTTTCATTTTTCATGAATTTATTTTTCCATTGTAATCTTCTGTGTATCTAAACAATGACTTTTACACAATTTATTTTTTATTTAATACATTCATTTGAAGGCGAAATCTTTTTTCTCTTTTTAATTTATTATATATATTGAAAATAAAATGGCAATACGGTAGAAAAAATTAAGTATATTAAATTTAAAATTTAAAAACTTATTTATAACAGTTATGTTTAAATATAATTTTTATAGTATAGCAACTTTTTATTTTTCCTTTTTTCACACAGAAACACACACAGAGACACTTCTCTTTATTTATATAGAAGAAGACTAGCAGGCTACTCCCGCTTCGCTGGTTAGTATATTTAGAGGAATTATCAAAGGAATTGGATAAATATTTATTTTTTACATCCTATCATAAAAAAAACTAATTTAAATCACTCTAAACCTCGCTTCGGGTATCCGCTGCCTAGGGCAGCTTTTTCTTCATCCGCACTACAGCGGGTCCAGAGCATCTATTCTCCGACCAGACTATACCTCAATTCCGACTGTGGCAGTCGTTATTTTGATCACGTGACGTCACATTCCGACTTTTGATTTAACGACTGTCGTTGTTTAAGGACGGTCGCTATGGCAGTTGGATTGGAGAATAGATACCCAGGTTTCCACTGCCTGCAGAAATACCTTTCCCGGCCACTTCATTTTGGGTATTTATCGACGACAAGTGAATCTGTTATTATTTAACAACTACGATTTTAAAGATGACTGTGTCTCAACATCTATTAAATATTTTAGTTTTTGAGCCATGTATTTTATACCCCCCCCCTTTTTTTCCACTGTATTATCATATCATTCCGAGCAATATAATAAAAGAAATAAAAAAGTATATTTTATTTTAAAAGGAATTAAAAGCATAAAAACAAATAAATTTTAACCAGTTTAATCGTTTCTACTATACATTACAGAGGAAGAGAAAATATTTTTCTTTTAAAGGAATTAAATTAAAAAATGAAAAATAAAAAGTTGTTATTCTATAAAAAATATGCATAAACTTAACTGTTATAAATATTTTTTTAAATTTTAAATTTGATATACTTATTTTTTTCTACTGCTTTGCTATTTTGTTTTCAATATATATAATAAATTAAAAAGAGAAAAAAAAAATGATTATTCATGAAAAATGAACCATAAAAACAACTATTAAAAAAAAAAAAAAAAAAAAAAAATAATTAAAAAAAAATTCATATTTGAAATTCGAAAAAATCTCGATGAGGTACACACCTACAGAGTCCCATGTACTTATCTACTAAATTTTGTAGCTCTGCGTTCCGTAGTGTGAGCACCAGAGTGCAGACACACAAATACACACACAAAACTGATCGTGGTACAGCCTTAATATAGCTCACCTTGGCGATTTTTGAAATCTTATCGCCACTTTAGACAAAAATACATAATTTATGTGATTATTTTTACTTTCTTCTATATGTAATATAGAGAAAGTATTGGATTCGCGAAAACTTTCGACCTCCGTTTTTTGACGGATCTACACGTTTTGGGATGTCCTGAACACGAATTGATACTTTTTAGAAAATGTCTGTCTGTCTGTGTGTCTGTGGTTTAGTGTTTTCACCGTATCTCACGAACCAATGAATGAAATTCAACCAAACTTGGTATATAGTTGGACTCTGGCGGGGCATTGTGCTGATTAGATTTGGGGATCAATAGCCCAGCAGGTGGCGCTGTGATCGCATTTTATGTAAATTTTTAACATGGCAGTATAGGACAAATTTTCGTATTTTTAACCGTATCTCACGAACGAATGAATGAAATTCAACCAAACTTGGTATATAGTTGGAACCTGACGGGGCATGGTGCTGATTAGATTTGGGGATCAATCGTCCAGCAGGCGGCGCTGTGATCGCAAAATTTCGTATTTTACACCGTATCTCACGAACCGATGAATGAAATTGAACCAAACTTGGTGTATAGTTGGACCCTGACATGGAAAGGGTCTGATTAGATTTTGGGATCAATCGCCCAGCAGATGGCGCTGTGATCGCATTTTATGTAAACTTTTAACATGGCAGTATAGGACAAAATTTCGTATAAATGTACATAATGAGCGTTATTTTAAACTTGTGATTGTAAAATTAATATGAATTATTGATAACAGTAGTAGTTAACTACGAAAAAAAAATTGTGCATGTAGGGGCACCGGTTCCTCCCCCGGTGGGGAAGTAGCCCCCCCCCCGGGGGGGGGGTAAATTTTCAAGATGGGTATCTTTCGAAAGATCTCGTCAATACCTTTAAAACGAATGGTTGAACTATAAATCTGTGACAATTTGAAACAAAGTTATCGATTTTTTTTACTTTAAAAAAAAAGAAAACTTTTTTTTTTTTTTTTTTTTTTTTTTAAATATTGTTACTGGTTGAATATGTATTACTTTTAACAAAAAAAAAACTTAGAAAAAAATCGTATTTTTTTTTTAAATATTGTTACTGATTGAATATGTATATAGGAAAATATAGAAGAAAGTCTTGTGGTGGCCACAACATACTAGTTTCTATTTATTTTCTTTTTCCTTCCCTTTTCTTTCTTTTCTGCTTTTCAATATTTTATAATTAATTTATATTTTTGATGCGCTACTTGGTTTAAAGTGGCCTTTGCGAAAGTGGACAGTCCTTGGCGAAAAATGTCCGATCTATTTCAGTGTCAAAATTAAAAAAAATTAAAAGCAAAAGTAATTAAATTTAATTAAAACTTAATTAAAAGCAAAAGTAAGCAATTAAAAAGTAAAGCTCTTTAATGTAATGCTGAATTAGCTTTCATGCCAAGCGCGATTCATCCGTGCCAAAAACATACTATTTAACCAAATGAAAATAATAATAATATAAATAAAAATAAAATTGAGGTATATTTTAACACGTTAAGTGCCACGTCAGCCATCGATGGCTGACACTGAACTTTCAGTTTAGGCCGCGTCAACCACCAGTGGCTGACGGTGTAAAGTATGATATAAAACTTTAAGTAAGTACTGAAAATTTATTGAAAATTTACTTAATTTTTATTTATTACAGGAGTATATCATTATGGTATTTTAATGAATTTTATTGAAACACGGTAAACATGAAAACGCATTGTTTTACCCTTTACCGCTTCGCATTGCTGTACGCAAGCGAAGTGTGACGTTATTGACCGTCCGTGGATGCAAGAAAATGATTTTCTATTTTAATCGCCCATTGGATTTTTGTAAAAATTTATTAAAAATCGAGGAAAATTATTTCCCGATTTTAATCCCCATATTTGGGTATATATATCTATATCTATATATACCCAGGGGGGGAGGGGGGCAAAATATAAAATTAGCCGACTCAAATCTGGCTTAAGTCCGACTGAACATGAATGAAAAAAAATGCAGTTTGCATTGATTAGAAAAAAAATTTCTTCTGTATTTACCCACTATATATATATTACTTCAATGATGATGCACTAAAAAATTTTGTTTTTAGATAAAAAGGAAAAAATTACACAAAAAATATTCTTATACCTATTTCTTTCTTTTAAAAAACATATTAACAGATTTCTTTCTCACCTCGAATAGTGATTGACTTTGTAGTACATTTTCGCAAAATAACAAACCTACAAAAGTACGTTTTCTTTTAGCTCTGCAGTAAAGAATTTCACAAAAGATTTTTTAAAGCTTTATTTCTAAAGAGAAAGCGTTATAAAGATTCTTTTTATGTAGCCCTATATATCGTCTAAATTGTGTCTTTTGAAATTTGGGCATCAAAGTAGCTCGGACGTTTCTTGACAAGATCTTTACTTACGCAATTGCGATAGCAATTTTAATCCAGCGCTAAAATGACAACAAAACATTAAAAGCTGCCAACGAGTTCCTATGATAAGCTATACCAAAGACATCGTAAGGATGAATATAGTAACCGATTCTAGAGAATGAAACACAGTTACTGCATGCTTTTACATGCAAGACTAGATAAAAATAAGTCCTGCTACACTAAATAAAATTCTGTTTTGTGGAGAATTTTAAATCTATTACTTAGAAAATAAACACAGGCTTAGGTTTTTTTTTTTTTTTTCCCTGCTCTTAGATACATTTTTTTAAAATCATGGATAGATGGAAAACGTCCGGAACCACTTAGTATGCGGATTTATAAAAGAATGTTTAGTGGAAAAACATTGCAATCATCAGATTAATGTTCTCAATTATGTTAAAAAAAAAAAAAAAAAAAAAAAAAAAAAAATGCATTTTCAATAATTGGGAAGAAAAAGCTGTTTTCCTGAAAGACCGTAATTGTTTCAAAAAATTCTCTTTCGATTTAGATAATAATCAAAGTATGATTATGTAAAACATATTTTAAAAAATGAAATTATGCAGAATACGTTTAAAAGCCTTTTTGACCAAATAAATTTACGTAAACTAGTATGTTTTGCCCATTACAAAACTACAAAAAATGTGTCATACCCACAAAAATGAGGTATGTTTGAAAGTAAGTCAGATTGACTATACGAGGGACCTAGAACTAGGGTGATATGTCTTCCGTGGGGGTCTTTTTAATGAGTCTCAGTTCGTATTTACGCGATTTTAAGAGAAAACCACGGGAAAACTCTGAACGGCTATACCGACGAGCGCGACCAAGACTGTAAATTTGCACCTTACATCCGACAGCAAAAAGTCTCGGATATTGATGAGACCTTACAAAAATGAATATGTACGCTGTAATATCTCTTTAATATATATATATATATATATATATTTAACAGCATAGTAAGACAGGTGGCACGCTGGCGCGCCCCATCATCGACTGTCCCAGATACGAGGGTATCCATGCAGTCCAAAACAGCATAGTAATAAATACAATAATGAAAATATTTTCCGGTGATATTAAAGAGCATCCAGTGAATAATACTTGCAACAAATATTGATTAAAATGTTCATAAAATGTATTTTAACGTGAATTGGATTGGTATTGGGACTAAGACCGACTGACTGCTGTAGGTCCTAGGCCTGAGGGGAGTGCCCTCCAAGGGGGTCTTTCTAAGGGTTCCTAGCCCATATTTACGCATGTTTCGGAGAAAACTACGGAAAACTCCGAACGGCTAGGCCAACGAGCGCAACATGGGATGTATTTTAACGTGTCAACAATTTATTTCTTCTGACTGTACGTAGGGGAGAGATTGAATTGGTTCTGCTCTCTATTTTAGCTTTATCAGATTCTAGACCCAGTTGGTTGTTACTGAAAAGCTCTGTAGACTAAGTGAAATAAGAGATTTCTTCAACGACCGAATACTTTTTCAACAAATCTTTTCCTGGTTTCAAATTTTTTATCTGAAATAAAAGGTAAAGACTAACAAATCAATCGGGTTATCAGTCATTTAGCCGATAGGACTGTTTTAAATAAAATTCAGAGCCGAAATAAAAGAGATTTATCCGACCTGAAAGTAAAGGTTATGTGAAAAAATGTCAATCAGATTATTTGTTAATAGAACGACTTGAGTAAATTTTATTGAACATCGGAGCCAAAAGCTAAACAATTTAATCGGGTTATCTGTCAATGGGCCGACTGCAACACTTTTATTGAACTTCGAAGTCGAAAGCAAACCAATTTAATCGAGTTATCAATCAGTAATCCGAGTGGAATATATTTATTGAACTTCGAAGCCAAAAGCAAACCAATTTAATCGAGTTATCTGTCAGTAGGCCAATTGGAATATTTTTACTGAACGTTGGCATCGAAAGCAAAGCAATTTAATCGGGTCATCTGTCAATGGGCCGACTGGAACACTTTTATTGAACTTCGAAGTCGAAAGCAAACCACTTTAATCGAGTTATCAATCAGTAAGCCGACTGAAATATTTTTATTGAACTTCGAAGCCAAAAGCAAACCAATTTAATCGAGTTATCTGTCAGTAGGCCAACTGGAATATTTTTACTGAACGTTGGCATCGAAAGCAAAGCAATTTAATCGGGTTATCTGTCAATAGGCCGAATGGAATACTTTTATTAAACTTCGAAGCCGAAAGCAAAACACTTTAATCAGGTCATCTGTTAACAGGCCAACTAAAATAATTTTATTGAACTTCGAAGTCGAAAGCAAACCAATTTAATCGAATTATCTGTGTGGGCCGACTAAAATATTTTATTGAATTTCGTCGAGTTATCTGCGAACAGGCCGACTGGAATACTTTTATTGAACTTCGAAGCCGAAAGCAAAACAAATTTCATTGAGTTTCCAACCTGGAATAGACTAGAAAATTAGGCTTGTACGAAGTTTAAAAAATTTAACTTGAAATAAAAGCTAATTAGAAGACGATCAATCGGATTATCTGTTGAAAAGTTGACTGGAAGGTCTGTCTTGAGTGTTAGAGCTATAATGTAAAAGAGATTCATCTGACGGTCAAATACTTTTTTATTGATATACTTCCCACTTGAAAAATTTCCTTAGAAATAAAAGCCGATTGAAAAAAAAAAAAACTTCAATCTGTACATCTGCCTCTAGGCCGACTAGATTATCTATCTTCAACATTGGGGGGGCAGCCTGCCCCCCTTGCCCCCCCCCCCCCGATCGCTACGCCCCTGATTAAAAATTCAAATTTTATCAATTTTACAACAAAAACAACTTAACATAACGCATGCACATGATAACTAATACATATCTCTAAATATGGGGATTAAAATCGGGAAATAATTTTCCTCGATTTTTAATAATTTTTTACAAAAAATCCAATGGGCGTTTAACATACGTGGTGTGGCTATTAAATAACAAGACTATTGCTGTAAAACATTTTATTTTAAATTTATACATATTTAGTTATTATCACCTTCAGTATACACCCCTCCTCTATCCCTACAACGCTCCTTGCGAATTTTCCATTGTTCGAAACAGTGCTGGAAGTCTTGTCCTGTGAGCTCCTGCATGAGGCGTGCCGCTTTTTCTTTCACAGCTTTAACTGACTCAAATCTTGTTCCTTTTAATGCAGATTTAACTTTGGGGAACGGATAAAAGTAACATGGAGCCAGGTCAGGCGAACAAGGTGGATGGTCTAAAACTGGGATGTTGTTTGTTGTATTTGGCTAGAAACGTCAGACAATGACGTGTGACAGACAGTGACGTGTGAGCCGGCGCGTTGTCTTGATAGGGAAACTCTTGATAGGGAACCCATGACTTGTTCTTCCACAATTCGGGTCGTTATTTCCTTACCCCTTCACGGTGTTGAGCATGCATTTTCGGTTTCAGCACATCAAAAAACAAGTTCAGCTAAAATCATCGAATCAAATTTTGTTAACCTCAATTTTGTAGGCCTGTGTAATTTTTAGCCGCCATTTTGAAACAAAATGATGGCTACTTGAAAAGGAAAAAGAAATCAACCTACCCTTACAAATAAGCCGGAAGGACTTGTTTCAATTTTATTTTTATTCACGAGTAAAGAAATGTTTCTTTTTATGTTAAATGAAATAAATGAAATGAAAAGTTGTAAACATTTTATATTATTGGCACTAGCTTGAAATTACAACTAAAAAAATATATATATATCAGGAAAAAACGCAAAAAATGGCATAAAATATAATATTTTTAAAAAATCTAATAGGAATATCGAAAATCTAAAGGTAGGTTGCAAATCTGTACGCATTTCTTTATCTAGAAAAAAAATTTCAGACCTATACGTGCCATAATTATCTCTGCACGTCGGTACGTCGTACAACAGACTGACAAACACTTTTCTTACTAGTACAGATGACGTTACTTTTACCTGTGATCTTGTGAAAGCATTTTCGTACCGAGATTTAAAATCGTTAAGATAAAAGCGATAAAAACCACGAATGTTTGAAATCTCTCTGTTGGCATCATGAAGAAAAAACATCGAGAAAAGAAAAATATACATTAAGAAAATTATAATTTCTGGATGGATTTTCATTCCCTCGTGCGCATTTATCACTTCTCACAAATTATTTCAAAAGATTATGGAATTAACAAAATTTAAAAACTGAACATTGTTTAATTTCGAAAATTTGTTTTTATTTAATAAATTTAAATTTACTGAATTATAAATAATTTAAGTTATAATTCTTATGAAAGTAAGTTTCCTCTTACATATTCATTCTCTTAAATTATTTTTTACAATTTTATTTAATTAAAATGAAATGTACATATAATATAATTTGGTACCTATTTATAATAGGACCCACTATGTCAACTTTTGATATTTTGGAGCAATATTGGCAAAAATATGCTATTTATTTGTTGGTAATTGCGAGTTTTATTTACATTTTTAATGTATGGATAGGTTTAAAACGCGCTTGTTGCTGTAAAGATGCAATTTTTAAAATTGCATTCTTTGAGTAAATTGATCAGGAACAGCTTCAGCAAAAAAAAAAAAAAAAAAAAAAAAAACCTTAGGTAAAATTTGGGGAGTAATCAAGAATAAGCGGCTGCTGTGGCGGCGTGGCGCAATTTCAAATTTCAACACCACGGACATCGTTTTGTTTTTCTCCCAAAACAAGTTCCGCTGAAGAAGATGGCGTATTTGTTTTGAGAGGAAAAAGAGCTGGCGCCATTCTTGTGGAAAGAAGCAAATTAATCAAATACAGTCGGCTGCAAAAGTATCCGAGCACTAACCAATAATTCGGATATCAAAAAAATACACTTATACACTTTTGTTGAATAAATCCTTGTCGAATCATGTTCTTAGATTGACTAAGAACATGACTCGACAAGGATTTATTTAACAAAGCAGTATTAAGTATACTTTTTTTAGACAGGGATTATTGTGGTATAACTTCAGTATAACCTCACAGCTGAATTTGGCGATTTTTCTTTGGCGCCGTTTTGAACGATAACGATGTCGTTCTGGACTGTTTGCGATATAATATGGCAGCCTATATGTTGTTTATTTTGGATTTATGATTTTATAACTTAGGTTAGGTTTTTATCATTTATGTTTTTGATTTTTAGATTTATGATTTAGCCATAATCGCTAACAAAAAAATCGCCAAATATCGTTGTGGGGTTATACTGAAGTTGTTCCATGTTATTAAACAATGAAACAATAATTCGCCAAATGTACCCGCAAAACTATTCCAAAACATGTCCGTAATCCAAGCTGAAGATCGCAACTTTGAAAATGCCGCGGTTACAAACAGGAAGGTTATAATAAACAAGTTAGATTTGGTGAGAAAAAGACTGCCATATTTTGTACGGTTATCGCCCATTTCGTGCCTGTCGCTCATTCCTAACTAGACCCGAAATGGTTGCCAAAATAACTGACGATTCGGACGTTCATCGCCAAATCTAATTTAGAGACTGCGATAGTCATTTTAATTCTAGTCACATGCTAAAAATATAAATAAAATATAAAATACCGGAAAAAAAAAAAAAAAAAAACTGTATATGTTATAAACATCCCAAAACAGAACAACTAGGATATTGGTCAAAGCGTCACTTTTGTAATTTTTTTTCCCACGGTAAAATGACGTTTTCGGAAATGGGTTACTATCGATCTCAAACGTAAACAAGCCGAAAATGCGCTTTTTCAAAATGGCGTCTTTTTGAAATTCATAGAAATAAGTTATGCCTATTTTTAAGATTAATAAAATAAATGTTTAAAATTAAGGGAGGCATACTATATAACAATCGCAGCTATCGTAGATCACAAGTCGGATCGTACACTCCGCAACAAAAGTATCCGAGCACTAGCAATAATCCCCGTCTTAAAAATATACACTTAATACTGCTTTGTTAAATAAATCCTTGTTGACTCATGTTCTTAGTCGGATTTATTTAACAAAGCAGTATTAAGGGTACTTTTTACTTTCTTCTATATGTAATATAGAGAAAGTATTGGATTCGTAAAAATTTTCGACCTCGGGTTTTTGATGGATTTACACGTTTTGAGAGCTGTAGAACACGATTTGACCATTTTTAGAAAATGTCTGTCTGTCTGTCTGTCTGTCTGTCTGTCTGTGTGTGTGTGTGTGTGACAAAATTTTGTGGCAACTGTATCTCAGGAACTACTATACAGAATTTCATACAAATTGGTGTGTAGTTGCACCTTGACATAAATTAGTGCCTATCAACTTTTGGTAAAAATTGTCTTACAGGTTGCGTTGCCATCCCGCTTTTTCTAAATTTTTAACATGGTGATATAGGACAAAATTTTGTATAAATGTGCATAAAGAGAATTATATTTTAGTAATCATTATGAAATTTACAAGAATTATTTATAATAGAGATAGTCAACTGGGAAAAATTTTTTGTATGCGTAGGAGCCTCGCCACCCCCCTGGGGGGGAAGGCACCCCTCGAGGGGAGTAAATTTTCAAGATGGGTATCTTTCGAAAGGTCTCGTCAATACCTTTAAAACGAATGGTTGAACTATAAATCTGTGATAATTTAAAACAAAGTTATCGATTTTTTTACTTTTAACGAAAAAAAAAAATCTTTTTTTTTTTTTTTTTTTTTTTAAACGAAATTTAACCAGACATTGTATTTAGTTGGCCCCTGACATAAACTGTGGCTGATTAGATTTGGGGATCAATCGCTCAACAGGTGGCGCTGTGATCGTATTTTTTCTAAATTTTTAACATGGACAAAAGTAGTACAAAATTTCGTATAAATGTACATAATGAGAGTTATTCTAAACCTGTGATTGTGAATTTAATATGAATTATTGATAATAGTAGTAGTTAATTAGGAATAAAATTTGGGGCATCGCTTCCCCCACTAGGGGAAAGTACCCCCCGGGGGGGTAAATTTTCAAGATCGGTATCTTTCGAAAGGTCTCGTCAATACCTGTAAAACGAATGGTTGAACTATAAATATGTGAACAAAGATATCGATTTTTTTTTACTTTTAACGAAAAAAAACTTTGGAAAAAAATCATATATATATTTTTTTTAAATATTGTTACTGCGTGAATTTGTATAAGAAAATATAGAAGAAAGTCTTGTGGTGGCCACACCATACTAGTTTAAGACGGGGATTATTGCTAGTGCTCGAATACTTTTGCTGCGGAGTATCTGATCCGACTTGTGATCTACGATAGCTGCGATTGTTACAATAGTATGCCTCTCTTAGGGAACAACTTGCAGGTTGGTCCCAACTCTATTTGAATATATATATATATATTTGGTAATTATGGCGAAATGCGATTTTCGTAAAGAGTTGCCATGGGTTCCAAACATAAGCAAATGTTGCAAAGAATCTAGAACGACTTGTTATCGTTTAAAGTGGCGACAAAAGGAAATCGCAAAACAAGGTTGTGGTCCTACCTGCAAGTTGTATCAAAGGAACTAACTAGTATAGTGTTAGTTCACAAGTAAATTTGGCGATTTTTCTTTGGTGATTATGGCGAAATGCCAATTTTGCAAATGGTTGCTAGAAAAATCGCCAAATCCAGTTGTGGTCCAATACTATACTTGTATCGTATCAAATTAAGCTACTTCACTTTGCATGAAAGAAAAAATGGATAAAATTCTATACTGCAGTGGTCAGTAATGCGCATGAACGCATAATTCGCGTACATAAAATAAATAAATAAATAAAATACCGATTAAAGCTAACTCTTCTTGCATGAACCTTGAAATGCATGAAATTCTATACAGCAGCAATCCGACGATGAAGTACAACGCCATAACATAGCGCTGGGCATAAACATTTTTAACTGCTCATTGCCTTTGCATGGTGCTTATAAAGAATAGCTTCGTTTAACGATATAACGATCTTTTGAAAAAAAAGATTTGGGTCTAGTCAAGAATGAGTGAGTGACTTCTTAGTGCAATTTCAAATTTCAATGATGCCAACAGGAGGTCGTGTTGTTTTCCTCATATGCGATTTAGTGAGAAAAGGACCACCACATATGGCGCGCTTATCGCCTATTTGGCAACTGTCGCTCATTCTCGACTAGACCAGATCCAATAAAATAGTGTGACATTACACTGCAATTCAATATCATATTTTAAAACCTTTCAATTATTATTATATCAATAATCGATTCAAATATTGACTGAACGAGGTAAAAACCACTTGAAATCTTCACACCTTCAAAACTTCTTTGCTGTAAATTAAATAAAATTGTGCGATATTATACAGCAATTCGATATAATATTTTAAAACCTTTCAAAGAACACAAATTGAATGAAATTGCTTAAATGCAGAATATTTGATTGAAACGTGTCAAAGTAGATAAAATACTTAGTAGATAAATTAATTGTGTTTTAGACAGTATAAATTTTTACTTTCTTCTATTCAATAGAGGAAAGTATTGGATTCGTAAAAATTTTCGACTTCGGGTTTTTGGTAGATTTACACGTTTTGAGAGCTGTAGAACACGACTTGACCATTTTTGGAAAATGTCTGTCTGTCTGTGTGCGTGCGACAAAATTTTGTGGCAACTGTATCTCAGGAACTACTGCACAGAATTTCATACAAATTGGTATGTAGTTGCACCTTTACATAAATTAGTGCCTATCAACTTTTGGTAAAAGTTGTTTTACAGGTTGCGTTGCCATCCCGCTTTTTCTAAATTTTTAACATGGTGATATAGGACAAAATTTTGTATAAATGTGCATAAATAGAATTATTTTTTAGTAATCATTATGAAATTTACAAGAATTATTTATAATAGAGATAGTCAACTGGAAAAATTTTTTTGTATGTGTAGGAGCCTCGCCACCCCCCTGGGGGGGAAGTCCCCCTCGAGGGGAGTAAATTTTCAAGTTGGGTATCTTTCGAAAGGTCTCGTCAATACCTTTAAAACGAATGGTTGAACTATAAATCTGTGATAATTTAAAACAAAGTTATCGATTTTTTTTTTACATTTAACGGAAAAAAAAGGGATTTTTTTTTTTTTTTTTACGAAATTTAATTAAACTTGGTATTTAGTTGGCCCCTGACATAAACTGGTGCTGATTAGATTTGGGGATCAATAGCTCAACAGGTGGCACTGTGATATTATTTTTTCTAAATTTTTAACATGGCACTATAGGACAAAATTTCGTATAAATGTACATAATGAGAGTTATTCTTAACCTGTGATTGTGAAATTAATATGAATTATCGATAATAGTAGTAGTTAATTAGGAAAAAAATTTTGTGCATGTGGGGGCATCACTTCCCCCTTGGGGAAAAAATACCCCCCCCGGGGGGGGGGGGGGGTAAAATTTCAAGATGGATATCTTTCGAAAGATCTCGTCAATACCTTTAAAACGAAAGGTTGAACTATAAATATGTGATAATTTAAAACAAAGTTATCGATTTTTTTTTTACTTTTAACGATTTTTTTTTTTTTTTTTTTTTGTTACTGAGTGAATTTGTATAGGAAAATATAGAAGAATGTCTTGTGGTGGCCACAACATACTAGTTTAATTAGTAAGTCTACTTGGTAAAACACACATATATCTAGACATATCTTTCTATAAGTTATTTTTTTCCCCTTTCCCTTGGAAATCTGAAAAATGAGCATTCATTTCAGAGATTTTAACTATTGCAACAGAATGCAAAATATAAAACATTTTTTTCCCCCTAATTTAAATCATAACAAATTCGATCGTAATGCAACTGGGCACACACGCAAAACTTGTTTATGCCCAATCGCCATGTTGTGACGTCATGACTTTAGCGGCGTAAAATTTTTTAACGTTTTTTTTTTTTTTTTTTTTTTTTTCGCCGTTTTGACTGATAAATTATTTTTGAGGATAAACTGACGATACGTTTATAAATTTAAGCAAAAATTTCTGACCAAATATTAATAAATAGGATGTTTCGAAAAAATAAATTTTTTTCCTCAAAAATTGCCTATGTATCACGTTATCCATATCACGTTATGCCAGCTTGCCCCTAAGGACAAATTCATCGCCAAGTCCATTACGTGCCCTGATAAAGTGTGTTTTTAACGGAGAAGGATCTTTTTTAATGCGGAAACAAGCCAGAAATGCGAAAAATTGACATTTTATAATGTGACTAAACCTCTTAGAAAGAAATCACATAAAAATAACTAGTACTATTTAGAAAACTGTAACACTATATTTACATCTATGCATAACACGCACGATTTCTATTGATCTGTTACACAAATATATTGATTATGCTTATGTATTATATTTATAAAAGCACATACATAACCTGCAAAAAGAAGTGATATCTCATAAAAAACAATACTATTGTAAAAGTCACCCCGCCCAGCAAAAACTCTTTCCTTTCTTAAGCAGCGAAAAAAAGGATTGATATCAAATTTCGCCTCCGCTATTGAATCCCGGATACTCAATGCTTAGCTTAATGAAGATCTACCAATAACACTGCATGTATCTTTCTAATAAATCCTAATCTCTTTTAACATTCTTTGTTATCTGTGTTAGTTTTTTCGCTGCATTATAAAGTTATAATTTAAAGTATTTTTACGGCGGGGTGCGTCCCCTATGTAGAAGTTTTAATTAATAAAAAATTTAGTTAGTAAAGATTAAAATATTATTACGCACCCCGCCGTAAAAATACTTTAAATTATAACTTTATAATGCAGCGAAAAAACTAACACAGATAACAAAGAATGTTGAAAGAGATTAGGATATATTAGAAAGATACATGCAGTTTTATTGGCAGATCTTCATTAATCTAGGCATTGAGTACCTGGGATTCAATAGCGGAGGCGAATTTTGATATCAATCCTTTTTTTGGCTGCTTAAGAAAGATAAGAGTTTTTGCTGGGCGGGGTGACTTTTACAATAGTATTGTTTTTTATGAGATATAGACATATGTACATAAGACAAATTCAATTGATTTGGATTTATTATTATTTATAGTATCCAGTATTTATTTATTTTTTTTTTTTTAAATTTATCATAATCATTATAGTTATTTTTTAGGGTGCCTCTTGTTTAGCTCAATGTTTTAAATATAATTTGGTGGTTTATCTCAGGGGCCGTGAAAGAACCCTGTAAGGTAAGCAAGTGGCGGTTCTCAAATGAAAAAGTACTCGTGAATTAACATACAAATAAATAAAATTCGAATTAAAATTATTTATCTTTAACGTACGATGAACATTTTCATAACATTATTTCTCACTCTTTTTTTCTTCAAGCAGTGAAATTACATGAAGTGGCATAATTTTATGTGTATTCTGTCTTTTATTAGGGCAATTCTTAATCTTATTGCGTGACGATGAGAAAACAAAGATCCCTTTGTACTTTGTCGTCTTATGATAACTTAACTGACTGGTCATCAATGGGAAGCATGAATTGCGAATATCCTTATGAAAATTCACTCTGGCCACAGTTCATGTCCTTCGATCCTGATCAGTTTTCTAATTCCTACCAAGATGTTTTTCTGTGCGACTACAGTGCTGCTGGCGATCTGCCACCTTTGAGTTTGTACACTGAAAATGCAGATGACTCACAAACATTTACAGATGAAAGTTTTTTGCCATTCGGAGATTCATGGAATCCTTCGAATTCTTATACATTGCCAGAACAGTCCTTCGACGAATCATCTTACAGCCTACCAGTTGAAGACGCTGCGCAGACTTATTTTGGAGAGCTATTTCAGCCCCAACTCTTGCAATATGGATCCCCTACTATTACTGATTACGGAACGGTTGCTGTTCTTTTGAGACACTTGATACGCGTAGACATGACCCATAATGGGGCCATATCAGTCTATAATTTTCCTGCGACGAGCGTGACCACATTGAATTCTGCAGGAGATAAATGTTACATCAAACATCCCAATGCCCTAGTTTACATGGAAGGATCCATGATACACATAATGACCGGAAACGATAGAATGGTCAAGGTGTCTCGCAAAGGAATAACTTTTTCAACTTTCAGTAACAGTCTTGCGTATTTCGTCGATGAATCTGGGACCAAAACTACGACTGGTAAGTTCACCGACCTCAGTCAAGATCTCACGATGGATGTGTTCTATGAAGGCAGCTGGCCAAATCACGGAAACATCGAAGAAGAGTGTTACAGAATGGCATCAGAGGCTACTTATGTAAATCATCCGGACGGTAGTGAAGTATGGAACGTAGGCAGGGTCCGTATAAAGCAAGACAAATGGGGAGAAGTCACTATTAGCCAAAATAACAACAACTTATCGATTTCTACGTCCCCAACTATTCGAAGGGTAAATGTAGAGAAACCTTCAGTAAGCATTAATATCGACTGCTTTCAAAGAAATTATTTAACTGTGAAAAAAAATGATTGTCTAGTAACATCCGCATACTGTGGCTTAATTGTACAGAATCGAAGCCAGAAAGCTGGACTCGATCGTAATGGAAAACTTGTGTTGTTTTAATTATTAAATATTTTTATTTTATAAATATTTATATGTAAATGAAAAATGTTCCGAACTTTTAATTTTTTTCAAAATTGTATGTAATAAATATATATTTAATTAATTTAAATGTCTCAAAAAGGAGTCGAATTTTTTATCATAACACAATGTAATTTATTCTTAACTGAATTTTTTCTCTTACAAATGGAAAAATTACTTTTGCGACGATAAAATACTTGCTCGTTGAGATCTTCTTTCTGAAATGTTCTTCAGTATCATTACTTGTACGTTAAAAGCGCAGATTTTTTGGTACCATTATTTATTAATCACATTTCAATCGCACAACGGATTTTTAACCACACTCTATATTTTTATATGTATAAGTCTGTTAGGGCATCTGTTCGAATTTTTTAGTTCACTATGCAAAGCTACACCGTTCAACCGACCGCCACGAAAATTGGTGCAACTATTAATCAGGACACAATCTAGCTAAAATAGTATTTTTTAGTTCAATCGGATGATTAGTTGAAAAGATATTAATAAAAAATCCCTATTTTGACTTTAAAATTATTTAAAAAAAAAAGAATTGATGCCAATAAATCCTTTTATGTCAGAAAAGAGCGATCATGTATTTTCAATCGATCGTTCTTTTCTGACGTAAAAGGAAATATATTTATTGATACGTGAATAATGAAACTGAAACAAAACTTTACGAAAAATTAAATTGGCATCTGGCAAAATTAGCGTCATTATACCATAGAATAATAATAAAGGAAGAAGGAGCGTACGTGTTTTGGTTTCGGTTTGTAAAATCCAGGAATGCCGGGTATACGGTTGTAACAGTGCTTCCATCTGATTGGTTGGCGACTTGTTGGCGAGATTTTTGAATCGTCTCGTCTCTCTCTCAATCAGTCTGCGAGGCAGCACCCACAACAAACAGCGATAAATGCGTGGAGGATGGGTGCCCTACGTCAAAGTTTAGAGGAGCAAAAGTAGCTTTCGCTGGCATTTCACTAGAAGGGGTTTGTAAGCATTAGAGTATTGGCATGCTCCTTCTTCCTTTATTATTATTCTATGCATTATACATTTAAAAAAATTATTACATTTATAAAGTTTTACTATTTTAATTTTGTCATCCGCGTGTAAATGAATATATTTCTTTATATATATATATATATATATATATATATAAAATTTAAATTATTTAAATTGATTGTTTCTCTGTGATTTATTTGTTTTAGTAATCGCATTGATTTGAAAGTGATATAATATGAATTTTATTGTGATAATATACTTAGTGAATCATTTTACTGATTTCATTTATTCCATAAGAATACCCCCCCCCCCCATAATTTCAATGTTCAAATAATTTTGATAATAAATACTAGGGGCTTCTGCCCCTTGCTTGCTCCGCTCACTAACCCCCGAGGAAGGCTTCGCCTCCCCCAGACTCCCTTCACTTATTAACCCCTGCCGGACTCTGCTCGCCTATTCACCGTTTTACCTTTCACTAAATAGGATTATTAATAGTAGATAACGCAAGACAAAAGCAGAAAATTTTTATAAAAATTCTCATATTAAATGTCAATTTCAAATACATAATATTTAATACCACATTTTTATTTATTTATTTATTTATGAAATATGCTAAAAATCAGTAAATTTTTCAAAATAGAAAGAAATTCGTAACATCTAGACCATTTTGCGTTACAGCTTTATTATACGACCCCCCTTTTAAATTTTGACTATTTGGCGACGAATTTTTTGGTATAATTGTTGTTAAAAAGTAAATAAATAAATAAACAATAAAAAATCTAGTACACATTTTAGCAGAGATTTGATATTTGTCACAATTGGCGATTTCTGCATTTGACGATCAAAAACGTAATACAAAAATATACATACAAGATATATATTTTCGCAATATATATTGCACGAAATATTGTTTCATATTATTGATTGCTCTCTTAATATATACGTTATTAAAATAACCATGATTTTTGAAAGGAATTAAATATGTAAGGAATTAAACTTGGCGATGTTTTTTTTTTTTTTTTTTTTTTTTTTTAAATCGTCAAAGACGACAGTTATAAAATCTATTCCTCTATTTTTTATAATGCCTATACTTTTTACTATTGAATTTATTAGTTAATTTAGGGCAGTATATATAATAATCTATATATATATTTCTAATGTACAGTTAGGTAATAATTTTACACATTTGAAAATATCTGAAAAGATTATTATCAATATTATTATAATTACATTTAATTTGGAAAAATGAACTACAACTTCAATTTTTAATTCTCTTTTACCTACTTCTTAAAATAACGAAAGATAAAATGCGCTCGAATCTCTGTAAAAGTTTTAGGTGATGATTTTTCTTCCTATAAATTTATAATATTTTGTTTATATTTTATAAAAATATATTCGATGTATTTTAAAATATGTTTTTAAATAAAGTTAAATATACTTTAAAGATATAAAGAAATGCTGTCAATTATACAGATACGACAATTTTTCATTATTCACACAAGTAGTAACCCCCCCCCCCCCCACTACGAGGATCGGAAGTGACGTCATAAGAGGTGGAAAGGAGGGGGAGGAAACCTGAAGTGACGTAATGGTTGAATGGTTGGTTGGTTGCTTGATCGTGAAAGATGACGGTGGTAGAGATTCTTTTTATCCGTTGGCAACCTGGACTTCTTGTCAAGACATGTGACTGAGGGGTGACGGGGAGGGGAGAGTTTTCTTAAAGGGACAACACAGAATCCTGTCAGAACATGAAACAGAAGGACGTCATCAACCGAAAAGAGGACAATTAGTATATTTTTAATCAGCAATTAATTTTTTAATCAGTATTTCATTTACCAATCTTAATGAGTGAAATTCTCTTAATCCTTTAACTGACTATTTTAATTCGCCAGATTTTTTTACAAAACGATATTACCCTCCAGTGGAATCGAACCCACCATCTGTGGCATGCAAGCTCCGCGCTCTATCGACTAAGCTACGGCGTTGTTAGCTTGAACGTTCTTCTTTTAGTTTCCGTTTTCACGAGATAGGGGTGGGAAGAGGTTTTCCCCACATGGCTTTTAACTTCAAAGTATAGTCCAAGGGGATATGGGCAACAAATGGATTGATAAATGACGTGATCTTCCCAAAATATTCATATGATATTGGTGATTTGTTCATTTTTGTGAACATTTTTTAAACAATTAGAAAATATTGTTCGAGATATTTCTTTCTTGAAAAATATTAAAACAATCCCATTTTCTTAAAATTTTATTTACATTATTAATAATACGATCAGATTTTATTTTTTAAACATGCAAAAAAAGTTTTTTGCACATATTCCTTATTTATTTTATGTTTTTATAAATTACAAAACATATATATCTTTTATTTATTTATTATTATTTATTTATTTATTTTCATTTATTTATTTATTGAGAAAAAAAGTTGAATTCTTTTTCTGGATAAATTATAAAAACAATTCAAAAAACTAATATTCTAGCTTTTTCTTTTCTAAAAAAAATTAACAGTTTTATTTTTTACATTTTATTTACAATAGTAAAAATGCAATCATGTTTAATTTTAAAACATGCGAAAATTTTTTAACAGTTATTCATTTAAAATTTTTAAGTTTAATAATAATAATTAAAATATATATATATATATCAATTCTTTTTTTTTTTTAATTTTGTTAATTTTGTGTTTTCTTTATTCTTTATTCTGAAAATTTTAAACTTTTTTTTTTTTTTATATTTTTGTTAATGTAACTGTTTTTTAGATTTAATGAAATATTTTTTTGAAAATATTTCTCTTCTTTTCTCAGTTTGTTAATTCTATATTTTCTTTTTCTCAATTTTTTAAACTTGTTATTTTTTATTTTTGTTAATGTAACTGTTTTTAGATTTAATGAAATATATTTTAAACATTTCTCTTCTTTTGCTTCAGTTTGCCAATTCTATATTTTCTTTTTGTGAATTTTTTGAACTTTTAATTTAACTTTTAAACCTTGAATTTTTTAAGCTCAGAACACGTTGACAATGTATTTAAAATTTTTTTAGCCAACTGTTTCGGATACCTGCTGCCTTCAGCAGCGTTTATATGATTCAACAGAAAATTGATTTAACTAACTTCCCGACTAGCTAGAGATTTGAAACTTTCAGAATAGTTCAGAACACGATGAAAATGCATTTTTTTCATACTTTTAACCAACTGCTTCGGGTCCCTGCAGCCTTCGGCAGCGTTATCAGTACAAAGCTTGCAATCTATTTTTAACTAACTTCCCGACTAGCTAGACATTTGAAACTTTCAGAAAAGCTCAGAACACGGTGATAATGCATTTTTTAAATAGTTTTAGTCAACTGTCTCGGGTCCAATGAAAATGCTTTTTAACATTATGTATATATTTCTAAAGGTGTATAAGGAAGTCACGTGGTGCCCACATAAGAATTTTTTTTTTTTTTTTTTTTTTTTTTAACTATCAAAATAGATATTTTATGATTTTTAATGTCTAAAACAAAAAAGTTTCTTAAAGAACTCTTCAGAAAATTCTTAGGATACTATGTAAGCAACGAAAAATATTCTTGTATCAATTGACACCCTTTCTACTAATTACCTGCAAAAATTAACACGTCGGACCTTTCAGGGACTGAACTCTCGACCACCGCGTTATTAACGTGACGCTCTAACCAAATGGACCAAGGAGCGACAAACGAAATAGCTTATATTTACTTTAAAATGAAGGCGCCTTGTTTACTAGTGTGACACGAAGACGCGATGACAAAGTCAATTTCATAAAAGAAAAAAAAAAAAAATGTCAATTGATAAACGAAAATCTTCCGTTGTCTACAAAATATCCTAAGAAATTTTATTTATTTATCTATTTATTTATTTATTTATTTATTTAAGAAGCTTTTTCCTTTTTAACTAAAAATCACAAAATAAAATTTAAGAAAAAAATCATTTTTTAAAGTTAGTAGTTTTTTTATTGTGAAGCCCTAAAAAGTATAAAATAAAATTTATTCTGGCAAAGACATGCTTCAAAGAAATGAAAGTTTCAACACTAAGAAAATTTTAGAGAAAAGTACAGGTACTTTCCTTTTGCAAGAGATTAAAATTTTTTTAAAAGTTTTCGAGACCAATATTCGTAGTTATTAGTTTTTGTATAATCATTTGTTAGGCTAGAAATTTCAAATGTCTCGAAAGCTTTTTAAAATATTTTGAACATTAAAAAATTTTCATCTCTTGCAAAAGGAAAGTACCTATATTTTTTCTCTAAAATTTTCTTAGTGTTGAAACTTTCATTTCTTTGTGGCATGTCTTTGCCAGAGTAAAGTTTATTTTATGCTTTTTAGGGCTTCACAATAAAAAGCTACTAACTTTAAAAAATGATTTTTTACTTAAATTTTATTTTGTGCTTTTTTAGATAAAAAGGAAAAAGCTTCTTTAAAAAAAAAAAAAAAAAAAACTAATTAAAATTTCTTAGGATATTTTGTAGACAACGGAAGATTTTCGTTTATCAATTGAAATTTTTTTTCTTTTTCGATTATTTATCTGCAAAAAAAAGTTTTGTTTCGTCTTTCGAGGACCGAATCCGGGACCATCGCGTTATCAGAATGATGCTCTAACCAAAAGTCTAAGAACTGTCAAGAAAAATCATAGAACATTCTAGAAAAATCTAACTAATACTTATAAAAAAAAATCCCTTTTCGGCAAGCTTAAAGGCAAAGGTAGCTTCCTTTACGTTACTGTTACAATTGTAAAGAAATTTTACATATGCATTAATACTTAGCCAATGGCTTTGTTCCCACACATTACATTATTTACGTCGCTATTTAGTTTTCAAGAAATTTAATTTTAAACTACAAAAGGGTTTTATTCATTCTACTTAAAATTTTAGGCTAAATTTATTGGTTTGTAAATGTTTCAATTTTTTAAAATTCAAGCTCATAATCATTCAACAAATAAAAGCCTTAAAGATATACAATCCCAGCAATGATGAATCCCGGAGGGTGCTATTGGGCTACACCCCCCTTCCCACCCAAGCTTAATCAAAATTATATTTTTTATTTAAAATCTATATAACTGTTGTTCAATATCTTTCTTTTAAAAGAAAAAGTAATAGAAACGTGAAAATGCACTTGCGATCTTACTAGTTCTGGTAAGCCTGGCGTTGCTATGGTCAAGTCAAATACAGATAAGTGGTAGCGGTTTTTGGATAGTTATTTCATTGTGATTTTTATTGAATTATTGAAAGTTTTGTATTGTGTTTTTGTGATTCTTATTGTCAGATGAGTAAAAATTGTAAAGTGAAACTGTTTTGGTTCACATAAGCTGGAACATTAACATTAACATTAGTTAACATTGGACCATTTGGCACCGCTGAATTTCAATGTTAATTGTTATGAATTTAGTAAATTGTATGATTTGGCGAGATTTTGGTGATAAAACTTGCGACTTAGCAATGAAATTTGTGATTTGACGGCAAAAGTTGATAGCTGACGACGAAATTTTTGACTTGGCGACAAAATTTGGCGAGCTTGGAGAGGGAGAAAGGCAGCTTTGGCGTCATTATATTTTCTTTCCACGCGAAAACCTCATATCTCTTCACAGACCAATATCTTGTTTCGACAAGATAAAAAGTCAAAGGAAGCTGTAACGTATTGCTCTCAATCGTAAATTTTAAATTCTTGCCTAAACTGACATTCTAAACTATTCACCACAAACGATATTTGTATTAAGATTGACATATTATTTTAATTTTATATTTTTAAATGATTAATTAAAGCGTTTAACAAGGTTTTTAATTAACACACTTTTATTAACTTGATATGATGCAACTATTAATGTATGTAACGGAATTTTGCAATTCAATTTTCGGTAAATTCTTGTCGTCTGAAGGACCTGAAATTTTGCACACGACTTCATAATCAATGATAATTCTAGATGCAAGTGTTTCCAGGCACTTTTCCCATCAGGGGCAGGTTCCAAGGGCAAACAAAAAATCTATACTTATACAAAACTATCGTATGTGACACAGGATTTGGATGTATTTGTATAATGTCGAGTGGCAACATTTAATTTTTTTTTAAATAAAGATTTAAAAGTATGTAATAGTTTTCTAAAACTTTTATTAATTCATTTTTCAATAGAGCATTTCCTCGTGACGTCATGTGGTTGGCAAAAAAGCGCGCTCGACTTTCCCGCGCCCCGCCCACCATTGATTTTCCGTTGGTAGTAATCAAGTAATCGCCATCGCTATGCTTTTCCCAAGCCTTTTTGCCAACCACTCATAAAAGTTGAGATGTTTGTTTACAAACAAGGAACTGCCCTATAAAAGAGTGTTCTTTATCTTTTTATTTATTTTTTTTTATTTTTTTTTTTTTAATGGTATAATTTTATTTATCAAAATAAGGGAATTCGAGTACTGAAATACTTTAATTTAAATTTAAATTTTCATGAAAATAAACTTCAACGGAAAATTTATTAAAATCGTCCCTAGTTCATTTGTTAAAGGGATACCTAAATGTCCCCAAATTTATTACCTTTTCTACCATGCCAGTTTAATTCGTTTAGCATGGATTTACAAGATTTTTTTTTTTTTTTTTTAACGATGACATTTATCTTACATTATAGCATCTATGTCATAAAGCGCATAAAGCTAAGTCTAAACCTGATTAGCCCTAACCACGGAGTCCTAACATATGTTGATTTTATTTACTTATTTTTTTATTAACTTTTATTTGTTTAAAATCACGGATAAAATTTTATTTCATTTTTCTCAGTACATTGTTGTAATTGTGACGTCATATTTTCTGTTAAATTAATTATTATTATTTTTTTTTAATCAGATTATTATATTGTTTAAAAACATGATTAATTATTTTTTTTTTTCAGTGATTTTTTTTATCCGCGTTTGTAATGATCGATAGATGGCGCTTTCTGAACTGCAGTTGTTAGTAAATATAATAGCCATGTGTATTTATTATTGTTCTTTCTCCGCCATTACATCATGGAAAATCGATTGCGTAATATGATGATATGCAGTGATATGATAATTTCACCTTAGCCCACCAGAGGGCGAACATTTCACTACAATCGCGGATTATCATTTGCACGTGACATAAGCATCAGATTATAAATTTTTGCAATGAAAGCTATAGAAAATGTCGGCTTCATCGCAAGAAAAATCACTTTTTAACTTGTAACTTTTAAGCAATTGAAGTTATCGAAAAAGTTTAAATACAAAAGTTATTCTTTAGGGTGAGGCGGTAATTCGCCTGATTTGAAGTATTTTCCCATTTTCAATATTAAAGAAATTATGGGCAAATGAAAATTTCCACCCCCCACCATTTCCACCCCCTTTGAGCAGGACACCCCATCTACGAACTCGACCGAGATTTTTACTGTCCTGACAACATATCCCGAGCTGGTTAAATTTAAATAAAAATTACTCCAGTTATCGTGTTCACAACTTAACATGGGAAAAAGCGTTATACATATATATCTAATAAGGTAATTCCGGGACAGATGCCCCACTTAAGGAAAGGGAGCTATAAAATAAATTGGGTAGTAATAATGACAACGAAAACTTGTGGTAAATACGTAATAGGTATTGTTTATTACTACTAAGTAGTTTTTTTGTACCATATTGTAAATTTTTTAAAGAAAAAAATAAAATTGCGACAGGACTACATTTGGCCATCTCTCCCGAAGTTGCGGGTGAGATGCCCCACTCACATGGGAGAGATGCCCTACCTGTAAAAAACGGTTATATGGCAGATGCGTACATGACATTTGCGTACAAGCTGAAATTAGTGACACTTGCGTACAAGTCCAGGTGTTCCAAATGTTACAGATCTGTTTTCGAAAAATCAAGTGGCATTTCCGTACAAAATTTGTTTCGCTGTATTTTTCGTTTGTAACACAAAGGGGTTGTATCCATATGTTAAACTTGAAGATAAATACGTGAATTTTCTCTTATGCATGTAGTCTTACGACTGACAATGTTATAAGCTTAAGGCATATAAAAGTTACAAGCTATAATAGCCGTAGTTACTTTCTGAAATGACATTCAATTATTTATTCACTGAGTCAAGATCAATAAATGTCCTTATAAATGCTATTAAGATCATTTTTATTTCTTAAATACTTTTTTACTTTTTAACAAGTATGAATTTTTTTGTCTCCAATAAAGAAAAAAAAAGTTAAAGAAAGATATATCTTCTTTATCAATAACGAATTGAATTATATTCCAATTCCTGAAATTATTTGTCGTTCACCTATATGCCTCTCTTTGTCCCCCCCCCCCCCCGAAAAAAAAAAATGTATGTGTTTAAAAATGAAAAAAATCGATAACTTTATTTTAAATTATCGCAGATCGATGGTTCAACCATTCGTTTTAAAGGTATTGCTGAGCTCTTTTGAAAGATACCCATCATGAAACTTTACTCCCCTCGAGGGTGGACTTCCCCCCCAGGGGGCGAGGCGGGGCTCCTACATACACAATTTTTTTTTCCCAGTTGACTATCTCTATTACATAAAACATATATTCGTTTCATTTGGTTTAGTACAGTCCAACGAAAAGCTTTCTGTAACATTCCTATATGATATACATTTAGAATACCGAGTTTGGAATTTCTGCTACGACTTGTCCTTGAGATATGCTGATAACACAGACAGACAGACACACAGACCATTCGCTAAAAACATGATTTTCGTATTCAGGGGACCTCAGAACATGTAGATACAACAAAAACGCACGTTCAAAAATTTGACCCTAAAACAATACTTTCTCGACCCTATGGGTAAGAGAAAGTAAAAAGAAAAGAAAAAGAAGGAAAGAATAGAAAGAAAGAAAAAGGTTTTAATGTTTGCATCATATGGATACAACCCCTTCATGCAATGATCCTCAAATAAAGCGAAAGAAATGTTGTACACAAGTGCCACTAGATTTTTTGAAAACTCACTTGTAATATTTAAACCACCTGGACATGTACGCAAGTGCCACTGTTTTCAGCTTGTACGCAAATGTCATGTACGCATCTGTCACAACACCTAAAAAACATAATAAAAGGTTTTAACATTGGTCAATAGTTTATAACAACTTTTCGGTTGTTTATAACAAATGAAACGTAAGCTATTTGAAAAAATAAATAAATAAATAAATAAAAAATAAGACCTTAGCATTAATTTATAAAATACTAGCAGGCTACGCCCGCTTCGCTGGTCACTATTTTTAAATGAATCACAATAATTAATGAATTCTCAAAATTGCATTAATTTTTATCATGTGATAAAAAAAGAAAAAAAAAATCTGATCAGGAAAAATGTCGCACCGGGTCCCCACTGCCTTCGGCAGCGTAGACCCGTGCACTGCGCGCAAGTATTCCTTCACCATCCTTATGACTTCTCAAAATTCCATGTTATTACTCATAAACTTTCATTCTCAAGAAAAGGAATTAAAAAATATATCATTTAGCATCGGGTAAAAACTCACACCGGGACGCCACTGCCTTCGGCAGCGCAGACCCATGCGCGCTGCGCGCGCACGTTTGAGGATATACGTGCGCTGTACACGCATATTCCTTCTCAAGTCAAACTTTTATTAAGAAAATTAAATTTTAAAAAAATCTTTTATCATCGGGTAAAAACTCGCACCGGGTCCCAAACCCATGCGCGCTGCGCGCCTATTCCTTCCCCACCGTTCCAGCCCCTCCTAATTAACTTGCATATACCAATTTTGAACGGTCTTACTCAATTAGCTGAGATGCAAAAGAAAACCTGATCAGGACACTTTAAATTGTAAATCAGGTGAAATCTCGAATTCCACTTTCGATAATGTAAAAGAACTTTAAAATATCTTTCGAACGATGTATTAAAAATAATTTAATCATAATTAGAATATGAAATATTGAAATTAAAAATATTACAGCGCCATCTGGCGGTAGAAATTTCTGTAATCTATTGTTCCATTCCAGATCAACAAAGCTTTCAAATGATGTATTACTCATGAAATTATTTTAATTAGTAGATGAGATACAAAAGAAAACCTAATCAGGACACCTCAAAACGTGTAAATCGGGTGAACTCTCGAATTCCATTTTCGATAATGCAAAAGAACTTTAAAATGTGTATCAACTAAAATAAGCTTTCAAATGATGTATTACTTATGAATTTTTTTAATTAATAATTGAGATACAAAAAAAAAACTGATTCAGGGCACCTCAAAACGTGTAAATCTGGTGAAAACTTTCAATAATTTAAAAGAACTTTAAAATATCTTTCGAATGCTGTATTAAAAATAATTTAATCATAATTAGAAATTGAAATATTGAAATTTTAAAATATTACAGCGCCATCTGGCGGTAGAAATTTCTGTATTCCACTGTTCGAAAAGCTTTCTAATGATGTATTACTTACGAAATTATTTTAATTAGTAGCTGAGATACAAAAGAAAACTAATTCAGGAGACCTCAAAACGTGTAAATCTGGTGAAAACTGTCGATAATATAAAAGAACTTTAAAATATCTTTCGAATGATGCATTAAAAATAATTTAATCATAATTAGAAATTGAAATATTGAAATTTGAATGTATTACAGCGCCATCTGGCGGTAGAAATTTCTGTAATCCACTGTTCGATTCCAAATCAAAAAAAGCTTTCTAATGATCTATTACTTATAAAATTATTTTAATTAGTAGCTGAGATAAAAAAAAAAAAAAACCTAATCAGGACACCTCAAAACGTGTAAATCGGGTGAAATCTCGAATTCCATTTTCGATAATGTAAAAGTACTTTAAAATGTGTATCAAGTCAACAAAGCTTTCAAATGATGTATTACTTATGAAATTTTTTTAAATTAATTTCTGAGATATAAAAGAAAACTGATTCAGGACACCTCAAAACGTGTAAATCTGGTGAAAACTTTCGATAATTTAAAAGAACTTTAAAATATCTTTCGAATGATGTATTCAAAATAATTTAATCATAATTAGAAATTGAAATAATGAAATATTGAAATTATAACAAATAATTAGCAATAAATTAAAATTGCGACTATAATTTGAGATTTAAACTATCCTATCTCTCAAGTTGGATCGAACTGCACATGGTGTGCGAATTTTATTATAATCGGTTAAGTGGTTTAGGAGTCCATTGAGGACAAACATTGTGACACGAGATTTATATATATTAAGATTAAAAGATTTAGCTACCATAGTCAAGATGTAAAATTTAGAATAAAACACATAAACTACTGAAAAATATTTCAAATATAGTTTTTAAGATATGTGAAAATTTCATGTTTACAGTTTGGAAAGTATAATGAAAAAATATTATGAAATGTGTCGAATTTATTCAGATAATATTTTTCTTTTTCTCTTCTCTAATCTTCGCTTTCCCGCAAACATTGCACAGATCCCCGTACGTTGTGCATGATTCATGTAACCATTTATGTCACTTTATGCAACTTATCCAATCACTGATTCTTTTGTAAAATAATAGTTCTCACATTGGAGGTAATTGTTTGTAGGATCATTTTCGTCCTTTTCAATGGGCATATCCATCACCAGCTGTTTTGGAGCTTTGCTAATTTAACAGCGGATTTTAGCTTTATTTCTTGGATGTGCTTTTGGGATATAATAACCTTAGCCGACGCTATCTTTCTTTTTCGGCATCTTTCCTCTAACCTAGGTACAGGGGAAATCTGGTGTGATATTTTTGTCGGGGAGGATGTTTGAACAGTTGATTCAGAAATTTGGGACTGTTCACCCGTCTGTTTCAATACTTCACTTATGGAAAAGAAGTGTTTTGGAATCGCTGCTTGGTTTAGATGAAAAATTCCCATCTCCCGAAAATCATTAATAGCAGTGTAAACAGAAGCTGCCCTTTTCCAGGATCTGCCAATCAGTTCTGAAGCTTGTATTCTCCCAATGGTCCTTCCTGGATGATAACAATCCATTTCCTTGCTTCCTCTTTAACGTAGTATTTTAGTGGCTAAAAAAAGACCGGTCAAGATGTTGAAGAGCTTGTGTCGTATGGCTGGACAGGCATACAATTCTAATAATATTCTTGTCCGCAAATTCTAGCAAGTCATAACAGTTTAAGTGCAATGCGTGGCCGTCCAAAATTAATGTCTTTCCTTAGGGTCTTCTTGGAACAAAAAATTCTTTAAGTCATCTCAAAAAAATATCTGTATTCATGTACGATGATTTTTCGTTCATGAACACCATAGATCCAGGTGGAAGACCACCAGGATGTTCTTTTTTTTTTCCGAACGCCTTTAAAAATAACTGAAGGGGGGGAGGTATTGTCCTTATGCATTGCAACAGGCAATGACTGTAACATTTTCTCCTCTCTCTGTAGACGTCAAAACGTGAATATCTTTTGTCCCTTTGGTAGCCACGACCTTTCCTGGAACATAATTTAACTGACAGCCGGTTCCCAAACAACACACTTCTCCATAATACATTCTGAAGATCTCCATAGGATGTCCATATATGTCATTTTTATCCATAGGCTATCCTGAGGATGTCATTTGGAGAAGAATTGCTGTTAGGGTTTCTTCCATATTATAAATACTCCCCGGTCTGGTAAAGAATTCATTTTCTTCAAACACTCTTGAGCGAAGTTAAAAAAAATGATCAACACTTTCTCTGTTCATGCCTTCCCCCCTTACTTAGTTCTGGGTTTCTCCTAAGAAATTATGACAGGCGTACCCAGCCATTCTTTCGTCTAAATTAAATCGATGCTTGAGACCTAGTTTTTCAGCAAACTGAAATGCAAGTGTCCTAATTATCTCTCTGTCAGGTGTAAATCCATATTTTTCTAAACGTTGGATGTGCTTGACGAGATTTGTTTCGTTTTCAACTCCAAACACTCCTTGTGGCCCCAAAGAGCTTGTTTTGGTATTATTATCTGTTTTTCTTCGACGACGAAGTGTCCGAGAAGGAATTCCATAGCACCTAGCTGCTTCACTGACACCAATTTCCCCTGCTTCTAGTCTCCTAAGAGCCTCTTTTAAATAGTTTTCTGTCCAGGTCCCACAAGCTGCTCCAGTATTTTTTCTTTTGAACACTGTAGGCATCTTTCTTGAAACAAGCAAGAAGCATTGAACAACTGCATGAACAAATACAATAATATACACTCACCGGCACAATTAACCTCCCACCTACAGTTTCGTTCGCGCCCAAGATTGTTTACGTTATAGTTTAAAGGTCAAAGGTGAGTCTGACATACCTGAGCGTTTTTTGCTTTCTTATCTGGACTCAATCTGCATTTTTGTGCTTTCGTTTTGAGTTGCTACTTCTAGCGATCACGCGAATTTGAATTTCATTTGATGAATTTTAACCTAAATTTATAGTTTCAAAAAATATTTTTAAGTTGAAAGATTTAACGATTTACAAATATTACGCATTTTATAAAAAGAATATGATTTAAAAAATATTAGTTTAAAATTTAAACAATTAAAAGACTTTTCTCCCTGAAAATGTATGTGGGGCATCTCACCCGAATATAATCTGGGGCGTCTATCCTTTTAGTATGGGAGAGATGCCATGGCAACTGTCCAAAGTAAAAGACAGCAAAAATGGCGGCACAATGGCCGAAATCGACTGATCAACTTCTTACTACAGGTTTTTAAGCTTATATAAAAAAAATCCATTTCTATTAACTAGTGCCAGCCTTACAATGCAACATCACTCTTATAACAGAGTAGAAAAAACATAGTACTTACATGAAATATTGTTGTGACAGCCGAACCCAAAGAAATAAGCTCACGTAACTTCCACAGCACACCATTCAACATCTATCTGAAATAATAATTGGACTTGCAGAATCATCTAGCGTTGCGTTTCGAAATTACATTAAGTGGGGCATCTCTACCGGTGGGGCAACTCACCCGGAATTACCTTATATAAAATTCTCATGTCACAGTGTTTGTTACCACACTCCTCCAAAACGGCTTAACCTAATTTAATGAAATTTTGTATGTACATTCGGTAGGTCTGCGAATAGGTTTTTATCTATTAATGAAAGTTGTAACTTAATTAGTTCTTTCTTAATTAATTTTTAACCAACTCTTTCAACAACTTTTCCACCTAGATGGCGTGAGTTGTCCGTTGGATGTATGGATGTTTGTTACTCAATCACGTCACAACGGTTAAATGGATCTGGATAAAATTTGGTACCGAGATAGATAATAATCTGGAATAGGACATATGCTACTATTTGATTAGATTTTTTAAAATTAATTAAAATATGAAAATAAAAGCCATTTAAATTTTTTATGCCAAAAAAGTTTACGAGGTATTTCTATTTATTTATTTTTTTTTCTTTTTTCTTTTTTTCCAACATAAAATGAAATATACTTTCACGCGAAAAATAAAAATTTACTAAATGTTAATGAGCATATGAGAAATGACGTTTTTATAAATTTAAAATAAAATAGTAATAATACAAATCTAGCATGTTTCTTCTGAATTTTATTTCATAGCATTTTTTTTTTTATATACCTCAACTTTATATGTATATATATATTGCACGGATGAATCACGCTAGGCATAAAAGATAATTCAGCATTATATTAAAGGTATTTACTTATTGATAATACTAGACAAATTTTTTAATTTTGATGCTGAAGTAGATCGGACATATTTCGCCAAGGACAGCCACTTAAAGCCAAGTAGCTCATCAAAAATATAACTAAATTATAAAGTATTGAAAAAGAGAAAGAAATAGGAACAATAATCGCATAAATTATATTTTGGTCTAAAACGGCGACAAAAATTCAAATGTCGTCACAGGGAGCTATATTAAGTTTGTACCATGATGAGGTTTACATAATAATTTATTTATTTATTTTTCTATATGCCAACTACTATTAACTAAGAATGAAGTATATATAACCACAAAATAATAATAATAATAATAATAACAACTGTCTCGTGCAATAGACGTAGCTGATCATAGCATATTGTAATATTAAATTTGGCTTGAAACTGCTGTCATTTTATGGTTGATGGATTAAATCAAATAAATATAGGAAATAACTTGAAAGCAAATATTATGTACATCACGCATAATGTTGTTCTTATGTAATTGGTATTCAAATATAAAAAAGCTACTTCAAATTTTTCGATACTGTCTGTATCGAAACTGTCATATATGATAAGCACCCAAATGGAAGCCCACGGGTAAGCTATTGTCGCAGGCAATAGGGACAGGCACCGTAGACTGCGAGGACGAACAATTCCATGCCAAAGGCAGCGGGAACTCAAAGCGAGCTTTTGAGCAATTTCAGTATTTTTTTTTTTTTCATAAAGCTATATAGAAAAGAGTTTCCTTTAAATATAGTGACCAGCGAAGCGGGCAAAGCCTGCTAGTATATATATATATATATATATATATAAACTTTTGAACAGAGGGTGGTTTTGGGTTCTAGGGGTCATGATCGGTGAAGATATGAAGAAATTTTCCAGAAGTCGTGTCATGAGAACCATTGCAATAGGTAGATCCCCTATAAGGAATCTACCTAAAATTCCTTGTTGTTGAAACTTTTATGATTTTATAGCATGCCTCTGAAAGAATAAATTTTTATTTTAGGCTTTTTAGGGCTCACAATGATAAAAAACTTTCAGTGTTATTTTTATTTATTTATTTATATTTATTTATATTTATATTTATTAGTGCTAGAGGCCTATTTCAGTCGGTACAGTTGTCGAATTTTTATAATACACTCTTAATTAGTGCTAGAGGCCTATTTCAGTCGGTTTATTGAATGGGGATTTATTAATTGAAGTCCCCCCAAGGCACAACTTTGACCATGAGTCCCCCCCCAGGCCCAACTTTGACATGAGTCCCCCCCCCAAGGTACAACTTTGACATGAGTCCCCCCAAGGCCCAGCGTTGTCGAATTTTTATACGTCACTCTTAATTAGTGCTAGAGGCCTATTTCAGTCGGTTTATTGAATGGGGATTTATTGAATGAAGTCCCCCCAAGGCACAACTTTGACATGAGTCCCCCCCAAGGTACCCCTATTTCAGTCGGTACAGCGTTGTCGAATTTTTATAATACACTCTTAATAGACTAAGGGCCTATTTCAGTCGGTTTATTGAATGGGGATTTATTGAATGAAGTCCCCCCAAGGCACAACTTTGACATGAGTCCCCCCCCAAGCCCAACTTTGACATGAGTCCCCCCCAAGGTACCCCTATTTCAGTCGGTACAGCGTTGTCGAATTTTTATAATACACTCTTAATAGTGCTAAGGGCCTATTTCAGTCGATTTATTGAATGGGGATTTATTGAATGAAGTCCCCCCAAGGCCCAACTTTGACATGAGTCCCCCCTTAGGCCCAACTTTGACATGAGTCCACCCCAGGCCCAACTTTGACATGAGTCCCCCCAAGGCCCAACTTTGACATGAGTCCCCCCCCAAGGTACAACTTTGACATGAGTCCCTCCCCCCAAGGCACACCTTTGACATGAGTCCCCCCCCAAGGCACACCTCTCCCTCATTGGGAAAAAGAGAAAAAATGTTGTTTTGCGGCTATAAGTCAGTTTGGACTTCCAACGTTATTTGTTACAGTATCTGCAGCTGAAACACATTGGTTTGATTTAATGAAAACTTTATCATGGAATTTAGATCGTCACGAATTAACTAAAGAAGAATTTGTCGATATTAACAAGTTTAGCAGTAGGCCTCTGGCACTAAATTAAAATCTGTCAATGTCAGATTTTCATGTTTTAAAGAATGAAATAATGTCGTGTCTGTATAATTTTAATTTATTTCTTATACACCGGGTAATACAAAAGTCCCAAAAAAAGAAAATAAAAATTTTATTTTTCAAAAATATTGACCGTAGCATATGCGATTTACACTGAAATGCATAGAAAGACAAGAGATTTTTTTAGGTAACGAAAGATTTATCAGCAAATTAGTTTAAGTTTTCTTCATCAGGTGGCGCTATAATTGTAAATTTGCTTTTATTTATTTATTTATTTTTATTTTTACTGAAATTTTTATTTTGTGCGTTTAGTAACTCAAAAAAAAAAAAAACTATCAAAATTCTTTAAGACATTGTGTAGACAATGAAAGATTTTCTTTTATCAATTGACTTCGTTTTTATTAATTATCTGCAAAAAAGTAACACATCGGCTTGCGAGGATTGAACCTACGAGCATCGCGTTATCACCGTGATGCTCTAACCAAATGCGCTAACGAGCGACTAAAAGTACTGTTTAAATTTACATTATAGTGGAGGCGCCTTCTTTTTCAGAATGACACAAAGACACGATGACAAAAATCCAATTTCAATAAAAAGTTTCTAAAAGAATATATATCTATATATATATCTATATATATATATATTTAACTTCTTATTTTCGGCTTTTTAGTATCTAAAAAAAAGCTTCTTCAAAAAAACTCTTCAAAAATTCTTAGAATACTGTGTAGACAATGAAAATTTTTCTTTTATCGACACATTTTCTATTAATTATCTATAAAATTTAACACATCGATCCTTCGGGGATGAAACTCACCACCATCGTATTAATAACTTGACGCTCTAACCAGCTGAGCCAATGTGCGACTATAAGGACTGCTGACTTTTACTTTAAAGTTGAGGTGCTTTATTTATTAGCATGACATGAAGACGTGATAACGAAATCCAATTTCAATAAAAAGCTTCTAAAAAAATCATTTATTTGTTTATTTAAATTTGTTTAAATTTTTATTATGTGCTTTTTAGTAACTAGATAAAAAGCTATTTAAAAAAAAATCTTCAAAAATTATTAGGATACTGTGTACACAACGAAGTATTTCCTTTTATCACTGATACCTTTTCTATTAATTATTTTA
Source organism: Salticus scenicus (assembly GCA_963930645.1). Classification (NCBI taxonomy): domain Eukaryota; kingdom Metazoa; phylum Arthropoda; class Arachnida; order Araneae; family Salticidae; genus Salticus; species Salticus scenicus. Next base: position 16,206,914 of record OZ005655.1, read on the forward strand.
AGAATTAACATGACGCTCTAACTAACTGAGCCATATTTTTTTTTTTTTTTTTTTAATTGGAAATGTCTTGTTTTTCAGCCTGACAGAAAACGCGGTGACAAATTCAACTTCATAATATATAATATATATATAAAACTTCTAAAAATATTTATTTATTTATTTTGTACTTGAAGCATTTTATTTTGAGCTTTTTTAATATCTAAAATATTTTGTGTTTTCTAATATTTAAAAAAAAAGAAAAAACTTCTTTAAAAAACTCTTCGAAAATTCTTAAGATATTGTATAGTCAACAAAAAATTTTCTTTTATCAATTGACACCTTTTCTGCTAATTATCCTCAAAAATTAACACGCCGGACCTTCCGGGTACCGAACTCTCGACCACAGATTTTTTAACGACACGCTCTAATCAACTTAGCCACGGAACCACAAATGAAACGGCTTGTATTTACTTTAATTGTGTACTAGCGTGACACGAAGACACGATGACAAAGTCAATTTCATATAAAAAGCTCCTAATAAAAAGCTTCTAATAATAATTTTAAAAAAATTATGCCAAAATAAATAAATAAAAAGTCATCGCTATCATGACCACAAAAATTTCCAAGGCGTCATGGGAGTCTTATACTATAACTGCACTGCCTGCAGAAGTATGAAAACTGGATCGTCAATCATTAATTTTATTTTGAAACCTTTCTTTGAATCATTTTGGTTTCACTACTGCACGATATTAATTTAATTCTAATAATAATTTGGCTTCTGGGAAATTAAAAATTTAATTGGTATAATATTTATGAGTTTAAAATTTTAAAGGTAAATAAGAAAAGAAATAAAGTGCGAAAATTTCGCACGGGTTTGCTAGTAAAGAATAATAACTTATAATATAAAAATAACAGCGACAATTGAATTAGAAGAGACGTTATTTTCAAGAACGCTGCAATATTATTTAAACCATTTCTTTTTTAATATCTCCCAAAATAGCATGTTACACGTACAGTTGGTAACAAAAATATCCGAACACTAGTAAAAATTCCTATATAAAAAAAGTAGAGTTAATACTGTTTTGTTAAATAAATCCTTGTCGAATCCTGTTCTTATTCAGTCTAAGAACATGATTCGACAAGGATTTATTACAAGGATTAACTCTATTTTTTTATATAGGAATTTTTGCTAGTGTTCGGATACTTTTGTTACTGACTAAATGCCGGTTCATTTATATGTTTATTGGTTCTGAAATGCTTGAATATACTGGAATTTCACAGTTCACAAATTTAAATATTAGATGCTTTGTTTATCTAAATTCGTTCTGCTACGCTAATCTTCCTTTCATGTGAAATTCAAACATGCTATCGAAAAAAGTCATCAGCTGTAAGTAATCACAGTTAAAGAAATACTTACTAGTTTTTAAAAACTATATCCTTGTATATTGTTGAAAGGAATGTTGTTTTTTCCATATGCTTTTAAAAATAACTAGCTTGTTCAGCTTGTCTGCTTCTTTCTTCTTTTTTATTTATTTATTTATTTACTTAATTTTTCTACATTCACATGATGAAAGTATGGATTCATAAAAATTTTTGAATTCCGATTCGATTTCGACAGATTTCTACATTATATCCGAACACAATTTGACCCTTTTTAGAAAATGTCTGTCTGTGTTCGTGTGTCTATGAGTCTGTGTTCAGTATATCTGAATGTGAGTGTGCAATAAAAATTTTAGGGCAATTCAAGTTCAAGAACTAACGCACAGAATTTGACCCCTTTTAGAAAATATCAGTCTGTGTTCGTGTGTCTATGAGTCTGTATTCAGTAAATCTGAGTGTGAGTGTGCGATAAAAATTTTAGGGCAATTCAAGTTCAAGAACTAAGGCACAGAATTTGACCCCTTTTAGAAAATATCAGTCTGTGTTCGTGTGTCTATGAGTCTGTATTCAATAAATCTGAGTGTGCGATAAAAATTTTAGGGCAATTCAAGTTCAAGAACTAACTCACAGAATTTGACCCCTTTTAGAAAATATCAGTCTGTGTTTGTGCGTCTATGAGTCTGTATTCAGTAAATCTGAGTGTGAGTGTGCGATAAAAATTTTAGGACAATTCAAGTTCAAGAACTTACGCACAGAATTTGACCCCTTTTAGAAAATATCAGTCTATGTGTTCGTGTGTCTATGAGTCTGTATTCAGTATATCTGAGTGTGAGTGTGAGTGTGAGATAAAAATTTTGTGGGAACTCAAGATCAAGAACTAACGCACAGAATTTCATGAAATTTTATATTTAATTACATTTTGCCATCATTTAGTGTCTATCAACTGTTGGTGCTTATCTACCGGTAGGTGGTGCTGCTATGATGAAATTTTCTCCAAAATGGAAAGACTATATAGATCAATTTTTACAGTACATAAATCTACCAAATTTTATATTCAAGATCAAGACAGCTACGATGTAAAACTATGCTCACTCATTTTGAATGCATGTTAGCCAGTGGGTAATGCTGCTATGCTGCAATTTTCCTCATTTATGGGGAAGCTATATCTCAGCTTTTATCTCTCTATATATAAATAGCTAAGAGATTTCCTTGGACTCTGTCTTTTTGTGTGTGGTCGCACAGAGAATAACAATCAATTTTTAACTAACTTCCCTACTAGCTAGACATTTGAAACTTTCAGAATAGCTCAGAACACGGTGAAAATGCATTTTTATAATACTTTTAGCCAACTGTTTCGGGATACTGCTGCCTTCGGCAGCTTTACCAGTACACATTTTACAATCGCTTTTTAACTAACTTCAAGACTAGCTAGACATTTGAAACTTTCAGGAAAGCTCAGAACACGGTGACATTGCATTTTTAAACACTTTTAGCCAACTGTTTCAGGTCCCCGCTGCCTTCGGTAGCGTTTAGATGATTCGACAGAAAACGTATTTAACTCTCCCGACTAGCTAGACATTTGAAACTTTTAGAATAGCTTAAAACACGATAACAATGCATTTTTTAAGTACTTTTAGCCAATTGTTTCCGGTTCCTGTTGCCTTCGGTAGCATTTATATGATTCAACAATCATATAACTTCCCGACTAGCTAGACATTTGAAACTTTTTGAATAAATCAGAACACGATGACAATATGATGTTTATATGATTCAACAATCATATAAAAGCCAATCGACACAAACGTATTCCTCGCTAAAGCTGCGACCGACACCACTTTCTTCTTCTTCATTTAAATGCATTTAGGTTTGGGTGTAATACTAAACTCGACTGCGCTGTCACACCACAACTAAATAATTGACTGAGAGTTGAGGGGTGGTACCACACATCACAGTGATCTCACGCCACGACAAAGTAGGACGTCTAATTAAGAAACGCGAAAATGTTTTCATCAAAAGCGTTCTGTATAAGAAAATTTTCGGCTAAACTTTTGTCTGGATAAATTTGGTTAAATAAAGCCTTTATTAGTTCTTTGTACTATAAAAAATTTTCTGAAATCTTCCCACGCAAACAGCATCAGGCCGAGTTTTGTACATTTCGAGTTTGGTTTTGAAATTTTTCCCGTATTCGGAATTTGGTTCGTTAACAAACTGGGGCTTTTCTAGTAGTGTATAAATGCACAAAACTTGATATGCGTGAAGATTTTTATGAAAATCTATGCTAACTTATTTGGTTGCATATCGGCCAAAAATTACTCTGTTATGCTGCTTTTATCTCCATTTATGAGAAGGCTGTATCTCCGTTTTCATTCTGTATAAATGCACCAAATTTCATATATGAAATGACTTTTACATAAAACTATTCTGACTCATCGGTGGATAGATGGTGCTATTGCCCAGCCATCAGGCTTTATTTACTTTTCAGATCAATTAAAATATTAGAACAATATAGAAGAAAGTTTTGTGATGGCCACAACATACTAATTTTGTTTCCTTGTTTTTATGTTGTATCTATATTTCATTTTAGGAGGGAAAATTAAAAAAAAAAAAAAAAAAAGATCTAGTTCTTTTAAAAATATATGTTTATAAAGTGCCTTTTTATTTTTCTTTATTTTTTTTTTTTTTTTTTTTTTTGTGTTATCTCACTTGTTTTAAAAATAAGTCAGATTTTGATAAAGGGAACTAATCACACTCTTTTAGGAGGTATATTTAATAAATTATTACCTCCTTTTATAGTACATAATTTAAATTTTATTTTAACTATATTTAAATCAGAAATCTTTTGTAATTTATTCCATTTAAGATATTTGTCTTTAAAAAATTATTAAACGCAATTGGAGAGTTTAAGCTTAATTCCCGATAGGCTGATTAAAATTATAAAATTAAATATGCTATGAACACAATTTTATTTCAAACTACAATAGGACAAGGGAAAAGCAATATAATTTAAAATTTGCATAAACAAAGATGAATATTTCAGTTATTCGGTATCCACTTTCAGGTGAAGATTACAGCCTAATGCCCTTTAATGTGCAAAAAAAAAAAAATAAATAAATAAATAAATAAATAACCGAAGAACGGCACCCTAAATCGTACCTTTTTAGAGCTATATTTAAAATTAATGCAAATTTTCAGGCATTAAAACTATAAAATATTTAAGAAAAAATACGACACTATATTTTGTATGCTACGTAACGAATAAATTTCTAGTCTTCACACTCATAAAAAGCATTATAATTCATTCCAACATCATAAAACGGAACATTTAACACCATAAAACTAAACTGTTGAATGATTTAATCCAAGATTTCCTAAGTACAATTTTTTGAATCCTTTTTAATTCACCAATTCCTTCACGAAATTTATTTCTTGTGAGCATGAATAAACAACTCGACTGTAAAACAATATAATTCAGGGTCGCTTTTTCATGTTGAATCAAAATATTTTGTGGTTAAATGAGGCATAAGGAAAATTTGTGAATGAGTTAGCAAATAATATTGTTCTTCTAGGAAACTGATATTTACTTAAACTAAAAAATCGTTCTTCACTTTGCCAAGGATATTAATGATGAAATGTGTTTCGAGAATATTTGTTTAATCCTTTAAAGATCAATACACATTACAGAGATGGCTATTAGACACATGCAAGTAACTCATTATAAGTATGTTAAAAGAAACTAGTATGTTGTGGCCACCACAAGACTTTCTTCTATATTTTCCTATACGATTTTTTTTTCTAAGATTTTATTTTATTTATTTTATTTTATTTTATTTTTATTTTTTTTTTTTTTGTAAAAATTAATACATATTCAATCACTAACAATATTAAAAAAAAAAAAAAAAATGCGAAATTTTTTTTCTAAGCTTTTTTTTTTTTTTTGGTTAAAAGTAAAAAAAAAATTGATAACTTTGTTTTAAATTATCACAGATTTATAGTTCAACCATTCGTTTTAGTATTGACGAGATCTTTCGAATGATACCCATCTTCAAAATTTACTCCCCACGGGGAGTACTTGACCCCAGGGGGAAGCGATGCCCCCCCATGCACAAAATTTTTTTCCTAGTTACGTACTACTATTATCAATAATTCATATTAATTTTACAATCACAAGTGAAAAATAACTCTTATTATTGCACATTTATACGAATTTTTGTCCTATGCTGCCATGTTAAAAATTTAGATAAAATGCTATCACAGCGCCTCCTGTTGAGCTATTGATCCCCAAATATAATGGGCACCAGTTCATGTCAGGGTGCAACTAAATACCAAGTTTGGTTAAATTTCATTCATTGGTTCGTGAGATACAGCGTCCACAAAAAAATGATACAGACAGACAGACAGACACGCAGACAGACATTTTTTAAAAACTATCAATTCGTGTTCAGGACATCCCAAAACGTGTAGATTCGTCAAAAAACGTAGGTCGAAAATTTTCGCGAATCCAATACTTTCTCTATATTACATATAGAAGAAAGTAAAAAAATTAACATTTTCAATTTGAGAAAAAGTTTTGGTTTCAAACGTCTTTTTGTTAACTTTATTCAATTCAAATAATGTTTAATTTAATAAACTTTGTAAAGTAGACTTATAAACTGCAAAAAATTCGCAGCATATTTGTTTTAGGTAAAACTAACAGCATGGCCATTTATCAGGTAAAAGAAAAAAAAAAACTAGACACGAGTTCATCATCAAAAAAACAAAAAAAAAAAACAAGGTGTACTCGCGCATACTGAGAAATTTCAAGTGACTTCTGCACCTGGCTTCCTCTGACACATCATTTGATAAATTTCCGTATAGTGCTGCTATCTACCGAACAGACAAGGAACAAAGATTTAAAAAACGATTAAGAAAGGAAAAATTTTTCATACAAAATTAAATTATGTGAAATAGTTGGTTTCAGTGGGAAACCATATAACGTTAAATGTTTTTTAGTACAATCAAATTAGGAAAAATAAGGGAAAAAATTTATAAAGTTTTGAAACTTCGAAATTATACTTATGAAGGTTCTAATAATTCAAAACAAAAAGTTCCCTACTCTGAGGGGGAAACTTCCTCCCCCCCCCCCAAAAGAAATATATATATATATATATATATATATAATTCGTTTAAATAAAGGAAAGAAGAAAAAAAATAGAAAATTAATTTATAGACTATTGAAATTTTGGTAGAACATTCCTGAGTAATTTAATTATTGAAAACAAAAAAAATTTCCCACCCTGGGGCCCTAAAAAAAATTATATGACGTATTGAAAATAAGAAAAATGGTTAAATAGAGTTTTGAAATTTTGGTATAACATATTCTTGGGGTGCTTAATAATGGGATACAAAATTAAAAAAAATTCCACCATGCAGTGGGAGCTCTCCTCCTTTCCCCCAATAAAAAAATAGTTCAATTTTGCTGAAATTAAGAAAAATACGAAAATAAGTTATATAAGAGTTTTTAGTTTTGGGGAAAGTTTTCTTGAAGTGTTTAATAATAGAAAACACAAAAGTTCCCTTCTCTGGGTTTCCCCCTCCCCCCCCCCCCTCAAAAAAAAAAAAAAAAAAAAAAAAAAAAAAAAAAAAAAAAAAATCGAAAATTTGTTGAAATCAAAACAAATGGGGGGAAAATTTGTAGAATTTTACAGTTTGCGAACAAAATTGCTGAGTGGTCTAATAATAATAATGATAATTCACCCTTTTCTGGAGCAAGAGCTTCTTCCTCTGCCCTTCGCCCCATAATTGCATAATCCACTGAAAGTAAGACAATAGACATTATTTATATAATTTTGAAATTTTTTAGATAGTATGCTTGAAAAGGTTTTAGTGAAAACAAAAAGCCTTCCCTAGGAAGGCTAAATTATTTCAAAGAGGCGTATTTTAAAAAGGCGTTTTCAAAGAGTTTTAAATTATTTTCAAAGAGGCGTGTATCAAAGAGGCAAGCTAAATTATTCCAAAGAAATTATTTCAAAGAGAAGTTGATAAAATGTCATTTTCTGCATTTCCAGGTCTTTTTCGTGTTAAAATAGCTTAATTTTCCCTTAAAAACGCATTAAAAAGCTCCAATAAGGCAGGTAATGAATTTGGCGTCAAATTTAGCGACCTTTTCCCTCTTTGGCGAATTTTTTGGCGACCTTGACGAGAAAATCCTTATTATCGATATACCAAGTATGGAAGCTGTAACCTGATTGGCTCACCAGTTTCTGGATTTTTCCCGAACATTCTGTGTTCAGCAGAGGAGTATAAAAGGAGCTGCAACGCGCAAAATCCCAGTCAATGAGTCTGAGTGAGTTCCGTCAAACGCTTGCATTGCTAATGAAGGAGTTCTGAGCATTTTTGAATGAGACTTGCTTTTTGTGTAATCGCTATACAGTGTGTACTGTGGATTTGCTCTTGACGGCTGTTATTTAAGCTGTGTTTACTGGTTGGATTGAAGTTGATACTTAGTTTATAGACCTGTATTTTTCTGGAACTTTCTGTAAATAAAACTACTGAATTTTTGAAAATTTCGCCTCTTATTTTCGGACAACTTACGAACCCCCAAGTACGCAACATTTCTGGTGTCAGGAGTGGGTTTGTCTGTGAATGGTGATAACTAGAGCTATGGAGCAAGAAATGAAGAATCTTCTAGAAGGGTTAGCTGCCCAAATGAATGGAATGAAAGATAGTCTGAGTCAGGAAATGAAATAAACGAAGGCAGCACAGAAAAAGATGGAATCAGGATTGACCGAAGAAATGAAAGAAATGAAGGACAGTTTGGGTTAAGAAATCAAGTCTATTCAAGTAAAAGTTGAATGCAATGAAGATGAAATGAAGAAAGAACTCTCAGCAGTGAAGGGCGACTTTGTGTCTGTGAAAATGGTGACTGAAGAAACACTTTCGACTATGGGAGACAGAATTGAAGAAGTGGAACGTAAAGTCTATACAGTTATGAAGATAGAAAAGAAAGTTAATGAAGATAGAACAGAGTTTCGAGGAGAAAATTTTGATCAAGAGCTAAAAGGAAAGTTTTCAGAGATAAAAAAGCAAGTTTTTGAGAATGGAGAAAGATTTTGAGGAAAAATGAAAGAGTGCAACAGAGAAATGATAGGGAATAAACTGCAAAACAAGATTCGGAATCTTGTAGAAAAGTTAGAATCTATGCCCCAGGAAACTGAAAAGAGAAATAAAAGAATCCAGAATCAGAAATTTATTAAGCTATTCACCTACGACGGCAATTCCTCCTGGCAGGTATATCAGACACAGTTTTCCATCGTAGCGGAAGTTAACGGCTCGGACTCTACTGCCAAGACAGTCCATTTAGCAGCAGCATTACGAGGCGATGCAGCCGATACACTAAGAACTATTTCGAAGGAAGAACGGCATGACTTTGAGGCCCTGACCACAGCATTGGAGTTACGTTTTGGAGAAAACTGTTCTAAGGAATATAGTCGCCTCCAATTAAAGTCCCATTACCAGAAAGCGGGTAAAAGTTTGCAGGAGCTGGCAGCGGATATTCAGAGACTGTCGCACGTAGCATTTTCCGACTGCCATGCTGAAACTCGAAACGACTTGGCTCTTCAGTAATTTATCGATGCCGTTCGAGATCCAGAAATTCAAAAAGCACTTAGACTCTCCAATATCAGGGATGTTGAATCAGCTTTAGGCTATGCACTGAAGATAGAGGCAGCCCAACAAGCCTCCCGTAAAGACCGTCATACCATCAGAGCACTCTCATTAGATGATACGCCAGCTGATGTAAATGAAATGAAGAGAAATCTCGCAGAAATCTTGGGTAGATTGCGTAGCCTTGAAAATAATAAAGAAGTAAAGGATCCGAAGATAAAGTGGTGGGGCTGCGGAAGAGATGGACATGTGAAGAGAAACTGCCCTGTACGAGCTACTAAAGAAAATAATCCAGCTTCACAATCACTGCAGGGAAATTAAGAGAAGGCCATCTCGCGGGGCGGAGGTTACCAGAAATTACAGAGCCCCACTTTGCAGTATTCTATGTTTCATCGATGAGTGGCGGCGATAATGGACTTTAAGTTTATGGCCAAGTTAACAACACCACCTGCCGTATGATTCTGGATACTGGAGCCAACGTAACCATCATTAGACCGGATTTAGCTCAAGAACTTAAAGAGAAGATCATCTGGACCCGCCCTGCGTTAAACTCCAGACTATGACCGGAGACGAAATCAAAATATATCGAAAAATGAACTTGACCATCACTTTTGGAAAGGCCAATTACCATCATATGGCATATGTGGCTTATATAAGAGATCCTTTAATCATTGGAATTGATTTCCTGAGAAAATTTAACTTTCAATTGGACTTCAAGAATAATGAACTGCATTCGAGTTCGGAAGACATCGCTGTGTTCAACACTGAAAATCAAGACATTCAGACAATTTGCCAGATAACAGCCAAGTCTGAAATTTCTATCCCTCCACACACATAGACAATAGTTTCCGAAACACCTCCTAACAAGCAGTACTTCCGATATGGACTGATTGAATACCCGAAGATAGATAATTACCCGAAAGGAGTTCTGGTGGCTTCATCTCTGGTTGACCTGACGAAGAGCATTATTCCTGTGAGAGTCGCCAGCATAAGCGATAAAGTAAGGACAGTGAAAAAGGATGAGGTGTTAGCAATCTGTACTCCTGTTACATGCATCAACCGGCCCATGCAATCAACCGAGTCCAAGTCTTCCGAATTTTCAGCAACAGAATTACTCAGGAATGTAAAATTAGGAAATGAATAGAGACGTGCTGCGGAGAAACTACTCTATTAATTTAAATGAATTTAATGATCTCTTTTCTCGAACACCTGAAGACATCGGGAGGACTAACATAACCAAGCATCGAATTGACACAGGGAATCATTCTCTAATCAAACAATATCCAAGAAGGCTTCCATTTGCTAAACAGGAAGAGGTGACTGAACTTCTAAAGGAAATGCTGTGTAATGACATCATCGAACCAGCAACGAGTCCTTGGGCCTTTCCCATAGTACTGGTGCAAAAGAAGGATGGTTCAACAAGATTTTGTGTGAATTATCGTCGTTTGAATGATATAACGAAGAAAGACAGCTACCTTCTTCCTAGAATTGACGACATATTGGACCCACTTGCTGGCAATAAATAGTTCTCGACTTTGGATCTGAAGAGCGGTTTCTGGCAAGTAGAATTACATCCTGACGATCATGAGAAGACTGCATTCACCACGGGACACGGACTATGGCAGTTTAAAGTTATGCCGTTACAATTATGTAATGCACCTGCAACGTTCGAGCGCCTGATGGAAACAGTACTAAAAATACTTTCCTATGAAGCCTGTCTGGTGTATTTCGATGATATTATCATTGTGGGGCGCAGCTTTGAAGATCATCTAAGAAACATCCGTAAGGTGCTAGAAAAACTCAGGATGGCTAACATGAAATTGAATCCTAGCAAGTGTAACTTGTTCCGTCGTGAAGTGAGTTATCTCGGCCATATCATCTCTGCTGAAGGTGTAAGAACTGATTCTGAAAAGATCTCTGTAGTCGAGAATTGGAGTCGCCCTGAAAATGTACACCAACTCCGAAGTTTCCTGGGATTATGCAATTACTACAGGAAGTTCGTGAAGGGTTTCTCGAATATTGCTAGACTACTCCATAAGCTGACGGAAGCCAAACAGAAGTGCCTATGTACAGATGAATGTGAAAAGAGACTTGAAGAGGCTTTAACACCATCGCCTATTTTGACGTATCCACAGCCTGACAAACAGTTCATACTTGATACAGATGCCAGCCATGAAAGTGTGGTGCTGTTCTGTCGCAGGAAGTTCATGGTCAAGAACGTGTCATTGCCTATTGGAGTAAATGCCTGTCTAAACTGGAGCGAAATTACTGTACCACCAGGAAGAGCTACTCGCCATCGTAAAAGCCATAGAACATTTCCATCATTACCTCTATGGCAGAAGGTTCCTGCTCCGGACTGACCACGCATCTTTAACATGCTTGCTTCAATTCAAAAACCCGGAAGGCCAAATTGCCAGGTGGATACAACGTCTCCAGGAATATGGCTTCGAGATACGCCATCGCAAAGGGGTTCTACATTGTAATGCAGCTGCCTTGTTGCGTAAGCCCTGCTCAGAAAGCTGCAAGTACTGCTCTAGTGTCGAACAGATACCAGCAGATAAATCCAGTTGCCTGACAAGCTACAGTCTAAACACCACCGACACTGCACCAGTGGAGTGACCAGGAACTTAGACGAGCCAATTTGGAAGATTCTGACGTAAAGCTAATATTACAGCTGAAGGAGACGACCAGCAACAGACCTACCTGGCAGGACATTTTCAGATTTAGCTCCATTACGAAAAGTTACTTGGCACTCTGGGACTCTCTTCATATTAGAAACGGCGTTCTATACAGAAAATGGGAATCTGACGATGGCAGGAGTTTCAGTTGGCACATTATTTTACCTAGATCGAAGATTCCAGATGTTCTAGAGCAGCTGCATAGTAGCTTTACCGGAGGCCATTTTGGGGTGATGAAGACTCTACAGAAAGTTTGAGAACGCTTTTACTGGTACAAGGCAAGAGCGACATGGAAAAATGGTGTAAATCCTGTGATGCTTGTGCGGCCCGCAAAGGTCCAAAGAAATGAAGCCGAGGAAGACTACAACGATATAACGTAGGAGCACCATTTGAACGGATACCATTCGAGATCTTAGGTCCTTTGCCACGGACCTCCAGAGGAAATAAGTACATCCTCGTCGTGATAGACTATTTCACCAAGTGGCCTGAGGCATATCTCATTCCCGATCAAGAGGCATGCCCAGTCGCGGATGTTCTAGTGCAGTAATGGATGTCAAGGCACGGCACGCCCCTTCAACTTCATACCGACCAAGGTACGAACTTTACCTCTGCCGTTTTCAAGGGACTGTGTCAATTACTCGGCATAGACAAAACACAGACAACATCCTTATATCCCCAGTCGGACGACATGGTCGAAAGGTTTAACCGTACCATCCTGAATCACCTCTCTCTTCTAGTATCAAGGAACCAGCAAGATTGGGACTTGAAGTTGTCATTGTTCCTGCTGGCTTAAAGAGACTGGATGATGTAATTGTAAGGATTACTAAAACACCTTCATCAAAACCGAAGGTGGTCCACTACGATCGGCTAGCCAAGTACAACACGTAACGATAATATTCAAATTTAAAATTTAAATATTCGTTAAATTTGTGCATGTGTAATGTAAATATTTGTATATAAATATTTCTACTTATTTGTAAATTTTGTAAATAATTCTCACTTGATTTTGCAATGTTATTTTTATTTTACTGATATGTGCAACTTAGTTTTTGTATTTTAGATTGTTTAGTTTGTTTAGTTTCGCCTCCTAACCAAGGGTTGCTTTGCCCGAGACGTGCAGTCCTTGAGAGGGGGGCAGTGTTGCGAAATTGTAAATAATTGTATTTATTTTTGTATAAATTCTTTCAAAGAGGCTTAGTAAGTTGATAAAATGTCGATTTTCTGCATTTCTAGCTCTTTTTCGCGTTAAAATAGCTTAATTTTTCCCTTAAAAAGCATTAAAAAGCTCCAATAAGGCATGTAATGGAATTGGTGCCAAATTTGGCGACTTTTCTCCCACCTTGGCGACTTTTTTGGCGATCTTGGCTATAAAATCCTTATTATCGATATACCAAATATGGAAGCTGTAACCTGATTGGCTGATCAGTTTCTGGATTTTTCTCGAACATTCTGGTTCGACAGAAGAGCTACATAAAAGGAGCTGCATCGCGTCAAATCCTAGTCAGTCACTCTGAGTGAGTTCCGCCAAACGCTTGCATTGCTATTGAAGGAGTTCTGAGCCTCTTTGAATGAGACTTGCTTTATGTGTAATCGCTATACAGTTTGTACTGTGGATTTGCTGTTGACGGCTGTTATTTAAGCTGTGTTTACTGGTGGAATTGAAATTGATACTTGGTTTATAGACCTGTATTTTTCTAGAACTTTCTGTAAATAAAACTCCTGAATTATTATAAGTTTCGCTTCTCATTCTCGGATAACTTACGAACCCCTAAGTACGCAACAATATGCATTACAGCTGACGGACAAAAGTTTAAACTTCGAAATAAAGATTTTTTTTTATTTCAAAGATCGCTTTGGCAGGTTACAGTGTAGGAAACTGTGAACAAACAAATGCATGTTTAAATGTTTTGCTATTCTCATTTGTATTTATAAAATATTTTTTCTGTACTAAATCGATGATGTTCTACAATTTGTAATTTACATTTTTTCTATACTTCGATCTGTTTTCAAGATAGAAACGCTAGATAACTCCGCTATTTTCCACCAGCTGGTACTGTAACCGGTCGCATTTCGTAGCGCATGGCAACTTTACTATGCTTACATATTACTTTTACAAGTGCAGGTGCAGCCGTTCAACAGTTAAAACAGTTTTGGCTGCCTTATTTGGGCACCCTGTATTTTCTTTAGATCGTAAGAATATTACAGTGGGACTTATTTCAGACCAAGTTTTTTACAACAAAACAAAAAGTACCAAAATTGGAGCATCCATTCAAAAGTTATGGGCCAGCAAAATAAAATATATATATACTGCAAATGAATCATAAAAAAAAAAAAAAAAAAAAAAAGTGCTAACATTAAATTAAATTGAATTAAAATAACTTTTATTTGAGTGTTGTTGGTATTATCATGTACCTATTAGTTGCTAAATTTTATAACATTCTTAAATTCTTCACTTTATATATATATATATATATATATATATATATATACGGTTTGAACTGAGAATCTCCTCCTTTTTGAAGTCGGTTAATAAAATATGCCACATATATATGTTACGGTAAAAGTGATTAATCTGGGGATTATGCATAATTACCGGTTATTATGTATAACCCCCGCTAAAGTTTGGTAAATGTGATTAATTACTCAATATTTATCACATTTACCGGTTATTTTATAAAATCCCCAACGCGTCATGGGGAATGTGATAAATTCTGATTAATGAATTTTTAAATAGGAGTATTAAGAAGTTTATTTTTTGTTTTCATGTACTCAAAGCGTTCAGACGTTAGCAATACTGACTGCTGCAGTACAATATTGTGCATATGTTTCAGATTCATGCATTTTGAGATAGGGGCATCCAGTGATTTTTTTCTTGGTTTTCATGTACGCAAAGCGTACAGACGTTCGCAATACTGGCTGCTGCAGTACAATATTGAGCATATTTTTCAAATTCATGCATTTTGAGATAGGGGCATCCAGCGATTTTTGTTTTGTTTTCATGTACGCAAAGCGTACAGACGTGCGTGATACTGGCTGCTGCAGTACAGAAATTTACTTAAAATGCATGAAATTCAAAAATATGCACAATTTTGTACTGCAACAGCCAGTATCACGCACGTCTGTACGCTTTGCGTACATGAAAACAAAAAACAAAATCACTGGATACCCCTATCTCAAAATGCATGAATCTGAATCATATGAACAATTTTGTACTGCAGCAGCTATTATCACGCACGTCTGTACGCTTTGAGTACATGAAAAAACAAAAAAAAAAGTCACTGGATACCCCTATCTCAAAATGCATGAATCTGAAAAATATGCACAATTTTGTACTGCAGCAGCTGCACGACTGTACGCTTTGCGTACATACGCGTTGGGGATTTTATAAAATAACCGGTAAATGTGATAAATATTGAGCAATTAATCACATTTACCAAACTTCAGCGGGGATTATGCATAATAACCGGTAATTATGCATAATCCCCAGATTAATCACTTTTACCGAACATATATATTTCATTGTCAGATGTAGAGCAATACTTTTTCAAAATGTGCGTTCTAGGGTAAGGTACATATAAAAATATTGTGTTTTTATGTACATGCAGTCCTTTGGTAAAAACGTATGCAACAACTACAGTTGATTAAAGTATATTTTATGGTTGTAAATATGTGTGTGTGATCGATTCGGTTTAAGAGATAATCGTCATAATTTGCTAAGCCAATTTAAAACGATATCTCTGTACACAAGTCTTTTTAATTCATCTGTTGGTTACATAAGATAACAAAATAGGTAGATATATCTACATCATTTTAATTCTATAATTCATGATATTTTGAAAACTATAATTTGAACACGTTAATTGTAACATGAGAGAAAGTATTGTGTGAAGGAAGGAAATTGATTTATAAATTATTAAACGAAATAAATAGAGCAAAACTAAATGGAATTTACGAGTAACAGGATATACTTTGAAAGAGATTTTCCAGGTTAACAGTTTTTTTTATGACTGAAATTTTTCATCAATTCAAGTCTAAAACAATTTCTAGATATTCATTAGAATGATAATTAAGAGGTTTTTTTTTTTTTTTTTTTTAATTATTATTAGGTGTTATTATGAATTATAATTAATTTAAGCTTTTTTATCAAAATATTAATTTTTATACAGTTGTTTGATATGAAATCTCAGTATTTTATCGCACTTAATAAACAATGAAAATGCGTGGGACATTAAAGATGTTGAATGTTCCTGCAAAGCGGGTAAAACAATACCTGAAAACATTACGTTGCAGTTTTGTTGTACTGTAATAAGTAAGTAGTTTGTTATTTTCTTAATACATCGTCGTTCCATTTTATTTTAATGCAATAAAAATAATTACTAAAGAGAATGTGTATGAAACATAGTAATAGGATCCAATGAAAATTATTGCGTTTTATTATTCAATAATTGCACTGTATTTTAACTGCATCTATATGTTATCTTACAACAAAGGTACATTTAAAAAAAAAAGTACAACTATAGAGTTTGTCCATAACTGGATTTCGCGATTTTTCTTTGGCACCGTTTTGAACGGTAACGATGCCTTTCTGGATTGTTTGTAATACAATACGCTTTTGTTTACGCTTGGAATCCATCGCAACCATTTGAAAAAATGGCGTTTCGCCATAATCACCAAAGAAAAGTCGCCAAATGCACTTGTGGACCAACACTACAGTTGTTCCATGACATCCATGAAATGTGATCATTTGCTTTGCTCGTTAGCGAAGGAAACGATCAGCTTTATCTGAAAGATTTTATAATTAAAGCAAAATTAAACATATTATTACTTGTGAAATCCTGAGGTGTGAAATGTTTTGAACAAACAGTCATTCTGGGTGATACTTATTCCCCAATTCGTAAAAGTCTAACTCATTCAGATTTTCTACTAACTAAAGCTTTACTTCCATTATCCGAAGCAACAGAAATTTTATATTTGTTATTTGGAAATAAATGAAAACTTAATTCTGGGTTTCTGGATCCTTTAGGATTACATTGTGGTGCAGAACAATATGTGTAGTCTTTTTTACCGGATTTATTCACTTTTATTCAATAAATAAGTGAAACTAAACATAGAATATACAGAACGCAATGGCGTTTTGACGAAAGCTATCCGCGTATTGTAATTTCACCTTAGGCCACCAGAGGGCGAGCATTTCATTACAATCGCGGATTGTATTTATACCATTTTCTAATAGAATTTCCCTTTCGTTACATATTTTTTTAAATGGTTTTTGGGAAAATATACTTGTTTCCAACAGTTAAGCAACAAGCTGTTTTCTTAGTTTCTTCCTTTATGCATAACTTTTAAACAATTGCACTTATGGACATGAAACATTTGGATAGAACGAGAATAATCTAGTAACTAATATTAACTATTTATCACTAGTCTTTTTTTTTTTTTTTTAAGTATTATTATTATTATTTTGAAAAAAAAAAAAAAAAAGATTTTAGAAAAGAAAATTAAATTAAAGATGATATAGAGAATGTATTACAATAAGAGCATGATTCGACAAGGATTTAATTTAACAAAACAGTATTAAGTTTACTTTATTATATAGAAACAATTGCTAGCGCTCGAATAATTTTCCTGCCGACTGTACACTGTTAAAAATAAACTACTTAAAAATGAGAAGATGAGGCTGCTCATATTTTTTGAGAAGATTTTTCTCAATGCGGGAGCCATTGCTTTCTGAAAAAACATTAGTAAAAATAAGTATAACTACTAATAATTTAACTTTATGAAAGGCATTACGATAAATGCTTTTAATTTGCTTTTTAAATACCTTGAATAACGTAAACTGTTAAAACACACTTTTCAAAAATAAGCAGGGTCTTCTCATTTTTGAGAAGTTTCATTTCTTATAATAGCTACAAGTAGTATACCAGACGATTAGAATTCATTGCGATATTTGATATTTCCAACTTAGTAAATTAATTAAATCATAATAATAGATAATTTTATTCTTAAAATCTTTCTAAATGTGAAATTATCATCCTTATATAATTTTCAAAGGCATAACATTTTCTATACACTTCAACTTTATTTAAGATGCTTGAAATTTACATGTGAAATGAGAACATTAAAATAAATATTTTATCTCTTCAAACGTCATAGGCTTCCTTAATTTTCATATTCTAGAAATGTAAAAATATTAGTGGTTTTCGGCCATAATTTACAAAACAACAGATTTGATTATTAAATTATATTTTTAAAGAAATGTTAGTGTATTTTCTTTTTTACAAGTATTATTTATTTTCTTTTATTTATTCAAAATCAATCCTTTCTTAGCATTTTAAAAGTGACTTAATATTAATTTGTACGAATATAACTAACAATTGTACAACTAACATTTTGTTTGAGTTAATTTTACATAAGGGTTATTTTTTCTAAAATATTTTATTTTGTCTATTTTATACATACAATTTTATGAACAAGGTTTTTTATAATTTATTGCATATATTTCATATAGTTATGATTAATTTTTTGTTATAAACAGCCCAGCCCTATATAGCTAAAATGGACAAGCACATCTCACGAATCGTCTCTATACCAAATTTGATGGAAATCTATTTATCCGTTTTAATTACAGAAAGCTGTTTATTAGCAAAAGTTTAATTATAATGTCTCTGTATTTATATTTTCATAATTTTTGAATTTAGTTTTTAACAAACATCTATATTTACCTTCAATCATTTGTCTCAATGATGTACAAAAAAAAAAAAAAAAAAAAAAAAAATGAAATTCTTGCAGTCAAATTTTGACCGGATACAGAGCACTCGGCAAGTTGGCTGAGTAAGCCGAGTGCCGAGTACTTAACGAAAGCTCAGTGTATAATTATGTGAAATCATTTAAATTTTATTGAAAAGCATTTCTTTTAAACTTTATTTAAAATATACTTATGAGAGAAAATAAATTAACATCACTTTAAAAAATTATTTCCAATATCAAAGTAATAAAGTTGATGAACATGTCAAAGAAATTTTACATTATGATGTTCACTTTTAAAAACCATACTCAAAAGAAGAAAAGAAACAAATTACTCCTTAACTTTCGTAAAACAGTGTAAGTCTCAATCGACTTATTCTATTTATTTCTTTTTCTTTTCTCTTCACCCCCCCCCCCCCCCCCAGTGATTTAACCCTCCTAAATACGATTGGGATTCTACAAAACAAATGTATTTGACTAATACTTACTACAATACATTTTCCATTGGAAATAATGCTTATCCGCGATTGTAATGAAATGCTCGCCCTCTGGTGGGCTAAGGTGAAATTACAATTAACAGGCTTTAATTCGGCTTCCATCAAACCGCCATTGCTTGCCGATGTTTAGTTTCACATATATTTATTGAATAAAAATGAATAAATCCGGTAAAAAAGATATCACATAGTGTTGTGTGCTGCAGTGTAACTCCAAAGGATCAAGAAATCCAGAATTAAGCTTCCATTTATTTCCAAATGACAAATTTAAAATTTCAGTTGCTTCGACTAATGGAAGTAAAAAATTAATCAGATGATTTGAAACTAATATTTGTTCAACTTCAGTTAAAAATCTACTTCCGATCGAACTTTGAATAAACTGAAATATTTTTTTTCCAAAAGCAATCAATTTTCCATGATGTAATGTCGGAGAAATTATAGTACGAATATTAAGTAGAATAACAAAAAGAACAATAATAAATACACGTGGCTATTATATTTACTAACAAGAAAAGCTGAAAAAGCGCCATCTATCGATCATTACAAACGCAGATAGCATTTAAGGTTTCCTTACAAGTACGTTACAATAGTGAGTAAGGTAAGAAATTGCACAAAATAAAATTTGATGAAGTCAAGTATACTTGAAACATGATGAAAATATATATTTAAATCATGATGCTTCCTATCCAAAATGAAGTACATTACACTTATCAATCGCTTACTAGGATGCTTAAAATATTTCAGACACGTTATGGTTCTTTGATAGTCATTGTTGAAGTGAGTTTTATGGCAGTACATAGTGTACGAAAAATTCTTACTATGCTATATGTAGTACTATATATCTCCTGAAACTGTACTAGTTTTTCATATCCGCGAATCATCAATAACAAAATTATAAATGCGCTGTTATTAGACACACCCCATTTATTTATTTTTATTTATTTATTTTTTATTTCTTTATTTTCTTTATTTTTCTTTCTTTCTTTCTTTATTTATTTGAGACAGTTTGCTGGAGCAATTTGAACTACACTTTGACTTTGGTGTTTTCACCTGATGTTCACACCAAATCTAATAAAGTTGCGCACCATTTGTTATATCCGGGAAATTGATACCGAATCTTGATGAAAAATAACCAAAAATTTCTTACAGTGTAGTTCACACCAAAATGTAGCAAAATTTGTGCCCCATCTTTCTTATCCAACAAATTAACATTGTTTTTAGTGCAAAGTAATCAGAAATGTTTCACAGTGTATACTGTGTATTAGAGATGAGACGGGCTCAGCCCGAGCCCGGGCCCGAGCCCGATCGGGCTCAAATCTTACGCAAGTCTTCGGGCTCCGGGCGGGCTCGGATTCAAGCTAAAAGTTCTGTTTATTTTATTCTTCACTAACTGGAAAATGTTAAAGAAAAAAAAAAAAGAAATTTTATTCATTTTGAGAGCACCTTTAGTAATGCCATAATAGTCATGATAGGTTATAAATCACAAAATAATCTTGCAAACCTTAATAGCTTTCACTTTCTTTTTTCTAAATAGAACTTTTTTCTACGGGATGCATATATGTCATAGTGTTATACAGTAATCCTTCCTCCGTCGTTATATTGGGCCTCATTATATCACTCATTCGGATAAATTTTTTATTCCCCGACAGGCGCGTTATAAACAATGGGCTGCACTATAAATATATATTATATAAATATGTACATGTATACAGAGACACAGACATTATAAATTGTTATGAGAACATTTATAGTTATTTAAATTGAGGATTGATAATAAGAAAATTAATTTGAAAAGGAAAACGGTATTTAATTTTACTATTGTGTATGCGTTGCATGGCGTACCACTTTCAATATCGGGCTCGGGCTCTGATCACACAAAAGTTTTCGGGCTCGGGCGAGCTCAGCTCAAAAATGTTTCGGGCCCGGGCGGGCTCGGATTGCCAAAATAGAGCCCGAACTCACCTCTACTGTGTATATACATGTAGAAATCTGTCTTACACAGATTTTGATAGCTTTTCCCTACAATGCCTATTTCTTACGACTTTTCCATACAAATAGGGAGAAGCGTTTCATAATTTATGTAAAATGTATTATTTTACTATTTTATTTTATTTATTTATTTATTTATTTATTTATTTTTTTTATTTTATTTTTTATTTTTTTTTTTGACATTTTTCAAAATAAAATTTTTTTTAAACATTAACTGATTCAATCTTTTCATTATAATGATTATATCTCTTAATGATCGAAAACCTTGAACTATTTATGCATGATATTCATTTCTTGTTAAATTATTACTTTTCCTTAATATATTTTTAAAATAACATTAACTAATTATTATCTGACTCACTCTTGGTTAGAGTGAGTCAGTCTTGGTTAGATTCGTCCTATATCCCGAAATTTGGAAAGCGTTTCATCTTACTCGATTCCAGGTGGCCCAATAAAATTATGACGACACTTTTATAGCAGATTGAAATAAACAGCGTTTTTGGACTAATAGAATAAAGCTAAAAAATACTGAATTTCTTTTCTTTTTTTTTTCTTTTTCTTGTTTGAGATGTTATTTCAAAGCATAGACATTAATTATTATGCGTTTGATGTCTTTCGTACTTGACGTCACGATTTCGTTTACAGTTCTTGTTACTGGAAAAAGTAAAGTAACCTCATTTGTGTAACACAAAAATGTTTCAGAGATATGCTTTGAATATTGATAAAGTGTTTTATACTTAAAGCTATTACTATTTCCTGAGATTATCTGTTTGGTGGTTAATTTTGCACTAAAAACTCAGGGGGGCGGGAGGGGGGAAGGTCTTAGCAAGCAGGTTTATTTCTTTGCTACCGTGCTACCCGTTGGGGGAAAAATAGATGATTTCTAAGCGATTTGAAATTTCGCTACACCTGGAAAAAATGTACGATATCTCCGTTGGTCACTTTAGTGGGAATCGTAACGTATGCAAGGTAAAATTTGTTGTATATAATTTTGATATCTTATAATTCTTCGAAAATGATTTATTCACGAGATTTTTTTTTCCCCCTATGACTAATTTTTAAGCATCTTGAAATAAATTTGCAGAAATTCTACTAATAATATATAATTTATAAAATTCTAATTTAATAAATTTTATACAGTTTTTATGCTTGTTTTGTAGAAAAGTGTGTGGAGAGGGGAATGAAATGTTTTCTAAAAATAGTTTTAAAATACTCGTACTCTGTTTGCTACCAAAAAACTATGCATAAGATATTTCAACTGTTTCTTATAGATTTTTATTCGATGAAATAATAATAGTAGTAGTAGTAGTAATAATAATAATAATAATAGAAACAGTAAAAAAGTTCGATCATGTCTCTCTCTCTCTCCAATACACATATTTTAAGTTGAAGTTTGCGTGAAATCATCCAAAATAATATCTTATAACCGATTAAAAAAAATATGTTCAGTAATTATTTCTTACTCTAAAATAATATTCATTTAAATCAAAAATTAAATAAAATATAATAAATACATACAAAATTAAAAATAAGAGGGATGAGGGAGTAGCAGTTGTAATTAAATTACACATTTAGATACAGAAATGATTTTTCATTTAAGCATATTTGTGTATAAATATTTTTTTGTGGTAGTAATTATTAATCTGTATGGATAAAAGAAAAGTTGTTTGCTTTAAGATAAATTTATAAGTGCTGCTTGTAAAATTGAAGGAGAAGGGAAAAAAATGAGATAGGGATCTCTTAGACTAGCTGGCTGCCCAGTGACATTATAGAACAAAGATGGAAAGAGGAAAATTTATAGGACTCTTAAAACTTGAATGGAGCACCGCAAAAACAACTCCAGGCTAGGGAGAGACAGGCCACCCGCACGCCGCTCACACAGACTCTCCCTGCAGCCCTCGACTTAAGAAGAGCATTTTTTTTAGAAGTGCGAGGACGGCTTCGGGGTCAACTTTTCGGCGAGACGGTGATGGAATCTCGTGGTGGTGCAATCTCCCGGTAGCTCTCCAGCTATACTGCTTCCTTCCGCATCCACGGTCCTTGAATTTTAATCTCAAGATATGAAAAATAGGCGCAACCCGAAGAGCCCAAAACACCTATGATTCATATGATTCATCTTTGAACAGAATCTATCGAATAGAGCCTCCAAAAGTGCCCTAGAATTGTAAATAGAAGTCTTCTATGATTTGCTTGAGGAAAGAAGTAGAAATATCCTACTGCCGTTTACGATGGAATAACCTCTATAATGCTCATCTGGGTGAGTCAAATTTTAATAAAAAGAAAATATTTAATTGTATCTATCCCCATTTATTCTATTATTTAGTCATGTCTGAGTACTACCTAAAGTAATGTTGAATAAAATTAAACTTGAATTGAATAAAATATTAGTTTTGTATAAGAGACCAAAATATTTAATAAAATGCATTATTAATGAAATTCTTTGTATATCTATTAATTAAGGAATTATTTATTTTGGAAAATTTATTTTAATTTGAAGTTATCTCCTTAATAGATAGATAAGCTTTATGACCCATTAAAAATATTTAAAGAGCTTGGGTGTAACTTTAATGTAATTAACGCAATGTACGATACAGTTTGGAGAATGTCTTAAATTAACAATTTCTCTCCAACACTGTAAAATCAACCAAAAAGCGATTTGGTGCCTATCCAGTTGAGGTCATAAAATGATATAATAAAAAGAAAAAATAAATAAAATAAGATAAACTAATTTAGGAAAACTTTAAGGTGGACTCAGACAAAATAATAATATAAAAATATACTAAGCAGTTGCTTAAATAAAATTGGATAGATATAAATAAAGGAAATCATAGCATTATAATGTTATTGTATTTGTATAGGAATAACTGATAAAAAATATATATAACGAATAGATATGCAAATGTGTACATATAATATATATATAGATATAAATTACACTTTCATTAATAATGATAAGTAGAATATGAAAATAAATGAAGTGTATTTGAAATAATTACAGTTGTAAATTTTGAAAAATTACTGGAAATATTTTATATGTACACATAAACAGCAAGATTGCTCAGAAAGGTTTCTTGAAAACAATTAATCTAATATTTTGTTTGTTTGATAATATTATTTTGGATGCCTGTATACATATAAAATTTGAATATTTTACTTTGAAGAAAGTAAATAGTTTCCTAAAATAAGGAATAATAATAATAATTGAACTAGAATAATCTAGCTAGTCAGTAAATATATGTATACAAGCATAATTTGTGTTAATGTTAATACATATAAGAATGATTTTTTAAGAGTTGATTTAAAGTAAAGATTAGAAAGTAGGGGATGTAAATGAAAAGTACTTACGGTGGAAACAAAAACTGAGAAGGTAGTACCGGGTAAAATAAAAATGGAGAAAAAATTAACAGTGTCATTAGATACGCTATTAGTGGGTCTTCCACACTTCAGTGGGGACAGTCAGGCTAATATAGATAAATTTCTAGAATCATTTGAGACATTAACAAATGCGACAGAATTAGACGATGGAATTAAATTATTAATTTTAAAAAGTAAAATCAGTGGAAAAGCGAAGGAGAAAATAAACTTGGATGAGGATTTAATAAATGAGAATGTGTATGAGCAATTCAAACTTAAATTAAAAGAAAAATTTAAGAGCAAAGTAAATTTCTCAAAAGCTCAGGCAGATTTCATGAATATCAGGCAATCACCAAAACAAACTATAGAAGAATATGCAACGGAAATAATAAAAAAATCAAATGAATTTTTAAAAGGGTCTGGATTCGAAAACAAAGATGGGGCAAAAGAATTTGTAAACAGTTTAAAATTAAATAAATTTATTGAAGGCATGAGGGCAGACATAGCATTTGAGTTAAGAAAGGCAGATATAAAAGATTTTGAAAGTGCATTAAAAATGGCTAAGACCATTGAAAATGCAATGCAATTTAACGTGGAGGAAATAAATACTATAGAGAAAAAAAATAGCAACGAAACCGATATGTGTACATTATTATTAGAATTAACATCGAAACAAACTGAACAAATCAAACAATTAGAAAAAAAAATCGAAGAATTAGAAATAAGAAATAACAGATTAGAAAGTCAAGAGAGACAGAAACATGACAGCACAAGATTTTGTGCAATTTGCAAAACTAGATCACATAATACTGAACAATGCTGGTACAATTCAAGAACTAATCCCAATATTGTAAACAATACAGTCCCTATAATACAAGAGAGTGAAAATGCAGGGGTTAGAAACGTAAGATCAGAAGAAAATAGATCTAGTAATACAAATTATGGAAATTTCGATAGGGGTACTAGAAATTATTTCAGAAGAAGTTCACATAGAAATTTTAGACAAAGGGGTACAAACCGCCCTGCTATAACGTTTCCAAGGCAGTCGGGAAACTAAATGAGGGGTTTACCAAGAGTAAAAATAATAATAACATAGTCCCTCGTAAATCCCTTAACATATCCAGGGGACTAAAAATGCATCAAAATAGCGATAAAAAATATGTGAAGCAAACAGACAAGGAATTATACAGAAATTATTATGAAAAATATTATAAAGTACAGAGGCAGAGAACCGAGAAATATAAAAATTCACGCAGGTATAATAAAAACAAAAAGAAATCAAATGTAATTCATACACCAGATCGATATCTGTGCACAAAAAGATGGAAAAACACACAAGAGATTAAATATTTGACAAATATTGATCAAAATGATATAGGTAACTTACCCATCTTAGATTTGAATATAAATGGGGTACCTACACGAAATTTAATCGATACAGGCGCAACTTTAAATGCCATGTGTCCCAAAATATTTCAAAAAATCAAAGAAACAGGGATAAAAATTCAGTATTTGTCAAATAATGTAAACATACACACATTAAACAATCAGAGAATTAATTTCAAAAAATGCATTAAAATTACATTCAAAATTAAAGGACAGGTGTATTTTATATATTGAACTTTAATTTTGATAAGAAGTATAATGTAATATTAGGTTATGAATTTCTCAAAAGAAACAAAATGATAGTAGATTGTAAGGCAGGACATGTACTATTTAAAAACATGAAATTGGAATTAAATAAAACTCCAAACAACCAATAAATTCCAAATCATATAAATACCATGTCAATAGAAACAAATACACACGCATCACAGATGGAGGACAAAATACAATTCCCACAGTCAGGAGTGCATGATCAGGAACAGGAAGAAAATGGAAAAATTTATGGGTATTTTAAATGCTCAAAAGATCAGACAAAGTCAAAAAACAATGAAAATGAACTAATAAATTGGGAGGCATCTTCTAGTAAACAAATGATAGAATTAAATGAGAAAAATGAAGAAAACATTATAAGGCAGGATACGTTAAATCAAAATTATCACTTTGCAAGACTAATAAGAAAAATGGATGTTGCACCGAAACAAACAGTTTGGGCGGAAATAAAAGTTCCTTGAATATACCAACACGAAACAATATTCCTTGAACCACAGAGAAATAATTCGGGTACAAACATAAATTGCTCTATACATAAAATAGATAATGAAAATAAACTAAAAGTTCAAATTTCAAATACAAAGGACCACAAAATTACTTTGAATAAAAATATGAAACTGGCGAAAGTTACACAACAATTCATAATAACGGACAAAACAAAACCAAAGAGAGAAATTATTAACAATTTAAACATGGTAGATGTTAAACAAATGAGAAAAGCTGACTTAAAAAAGGAAGATTTTAATCTAAGTCATTTAGATTCAGTAACACAAAAAGAAATGCATGAAATATTAATGAAAAATTATGCGGCATTTTCCAAAAATTACAAGACACTAGGGCAAACATCATTAGTTACACCAATATTTAAATTAACTCATAATTACCCCATTCAATTAAAACCGTATAAATTGGCTTATAATATGAAAGATGTTGCGAAAGAGGAGATAAATAAATTATTAGCGGCAAAAATTATTGAACCAACAAACTCGCATTATGCAGCCCCCATAATTTTCGTAAAGAAAAAATGTAACTCAAAAACAAATGATCCCAAACACATTAAAGTGAGAGCAGCAGTAGATTACAGGGTCCTTAATGAAATCATAGAAGTTTCACCACATCCCATCCCAGATGCGAAAGAAATAATTCAGAGACTTAGTGGCAAAAAATACTATACTTTGATGGACTTTCACTCGGCATTCTTCCAAATTAATTTAAAAGAAGAAGACCGAGAAAAATTAGCATTCATTACGGAATTTGGTTGCTATCAGCCAACCAGATTAAATTTTGGTAATAAAATATCAACTATGACATTTGCTAAACTTATGGATAAGATTTTAGGTCACATAGATAAAAATAAAATTGGGTACTTCATCGATGACATTATTTTAGGAACAGACTCAATAGAAGATATGAAAAAATTAATGCAGGAAGTTTTAGACATTTTAATAAAAAACAATCTAACTATTGACCCGCAAAAGATGCAAATATGTAAAAATGAGATAGCGTTCTTAGGGTATAAAATCAATGAACATGGTTATTCACCTTCGGAGGGAAATTTAAACAAAGTAAAAAAATTAATGAGACCAAACAATAAAAAAGGTATCTTACAACTGTTAGGGTTTTCGAACTATTTCAGAACATTGATAAAAAATTACAACGACATAATAGATCCATTATTACAACTTACAAGAAAAGACATAAAATTTAAATGGGGTGAAGAACAAGAGAAAGCATTTATAAATTTACAAACCGCGTTATTAAATGAACCAACTCTAAGAGCTCCAGATATGAACAAAGACTTTTATTTGATCACGGATGCTTCAAAATACGCAATATCGGCGATTTTGGCACAAAAAGAGAATGGAATCTTGCATCCGATTGAATATTATGGTAGGAAATTAAAAAATTCAGAAAAAAATTATCCAGCCATGAAACAAGAGTTACTAGCAATACATGAATCAGTATTAAATTACAAAAACTTACTGTTAGGAAAAAAGATATTTTTGTTAACAGATGCGAAGGCGTTAACATATTTTATTAATTTGGAGAAACAGCCTGACATAATTTCGAGATGGCTTTTAGATCTCCAAGAATTTGACATAACAGTAGAACATATATCAGGATCACAGAATCCGAGTGATTTTTTAAGTAGGCACATAGCAAACATAACGCATGAAGATCAAGAGAATGAAATGTATTTATTTAAAGCCGAAAAAGAGTTATCAGAAGAAAACATTTTAAATGAACAAAAAAAATGCGACAAAATACAAAAAATAGTAGCATGTTTAAAATCAAAGAGAAATAATAAATACAAAAGAAAATACTCTTTATTAGAAAATGATCTATTAGTATTGAAACATTCAAATAATGCTACGGAAAATACGCAAAATATTATCATAGCTCCACATAGTTTAAGAGAGAAAATCATAAATACCGCGCATTCCCCACACTTCGGTTTTGAGAAAACATATCAAATGATTAAAAATAGATTTTACTGGATTGGGATGTACCAAACAGTAAAATATTTTTGTAGGAGATGTATTCCATGTAACTCTTACAAACCGCATCAAACAATAAAACTTCCGTTACAAGTAATGAATAAGAACTATGCATGTGGCCAAGCATTAAATATTGATATTGTTGGAAAATTAGTACCAACGCTAAAACAGAACAAATTTCTTTTAACAATTATTTGTGCATTTTCTAGGTTCTTAGAAGTAATACCGCTAAAAAATACTAATGCAACTACCATCATAAATGCGCTGCTAGAATATTTCGGAAAATATGGCCTATGCCAGTATATAAATTTAGACAATGCGCCTTATTTTAGAGGCAAAGAATTTACAGACTTCGCTAAGAATCTAAATATAACATTGCGTTATTCGAGCATTTACAAACCCAGTAGTAATGGTACGATTGAGAAAGCACATTTAATTTTAAAAAATTCCATCTCAGCCATGTGTCAGGAAACTTTTGATTGGGACACGAGAATAAATTTTTTTTAAGTTAAACTATAATATGTCGAAACATCGAGCAACGGGATACGAACCCGCGGTGTTATTTTTTGGGAAAAAATTAAAAACTCCATTTCTAGATTGCAATGACAGAAATAAGGAAACCCCTTCGCAGTATATATCAAAAATAAAAGAGCATATGCATCAGGTGAGAGCAAATGCATTGCTAAATATGAAAAAAATTTCAGAAGAGTACAATAGAAATAAAAGTATAAATCATAAGGAATTGGAGATAGGTGATGAAGTCTATCTTAAATCACTAAGAAAGAATAGAAAATTAGGTAAAAGGTTTGACGGACCATTTTTTATAGAAAGAAAGTTCAGAAACTCGAATTACTTGATACGAGAAAAAGAGGGAAATAGATGTTTAAAAATTCATATTTCAAAAATATTTAAAGTACCACCAGAAAAAGAAAATTAAAATAACCAGCTAAAGGATATAGGAAGGATCTACGTCAAATAATAGAACAGGTAAAAAAAAAAAAAAAAACACTAATAATAATAGATAGTAAAATAGCGTGGTTAGTTGAGACATACATAATTTTATTGTTGTAGAGGGGTGCTTCAGATTTTAACTGGTAACTGTTTGAAGCTGGTCTTCAAACAGAGAAATTAATACTTATGGCGGGGCCCCTTTATTTAGCTATAGATGTTCTTTTCTCCCTAACGGTGAAGAATTTTGAATGTGGCCTTGATAACAATAATAAAAAAGTTTAATAATAATAATAATTGTAATAAAGCTAACATTAGATTGTATACAAAAATGTATCAAGTTGCGAGTGTGCAGATAATAATAATAATAATAGTGATAAAGTTATTATTGCATTTTGGCTGGAAAAACATAGAAATTGGAGTAGAATAAATCAATAACAGCTGTAATAATAGAGAAATGAACGTGAATTACATTGAGATTAAATAGAATGTAAGATAGAGATTGGATGAAGGCTCTAAAACGGGGATAGGAATTTTCTTCTTAAACACTAGAGGTTAAAAATAACAAAAAAATCCCAAGCACGACAAAAAAAAAAAAAAAAAGCACGGGTTTTAGACTGTAACATTAAGTATATAAGGAGTTTTTAGATAAACTGTGTATAAAATAAAATAAAACAAACGAAGAAATAAATAAATAAAAGTTGTGTACAGAATGTTGAAATATGCAAATAATCCAGAAAAATAACATAATAGTATATATATAAACTGTGTGTGAAATGCTATGATTTTGTTTATTTATATTTATGTATAGATATATATATAACTTTAAAAAAAAAAAAACTTTTAAGAAAAACATTTTTAAAATAAAGAAAAATATTTTCTTTTTTTTGGGAGTAGACTCACCCAAAAACAATTAATAATAAGATGTGCTCAACAGCAACAAACAGATATAAATATATATAAAAATTACAAAAATATGTGTAGACTTTTTAGAAACAGAATGATCAAAAATGAAATACTATGTTTATCTATTATATTTTATGTCTCTGTAGGAATATACACAGAGACATAAAACAAAGAAAAAATGAAATGAACTCTTACATTAAATGAACATTTAAAGTGCTATGGACTGAAAGAATGGACAATACTTCTTCTGTTTTCTTCATATCTCAGTATCATATGGGTATTAGTATTTTGTTTGTGTGTATTTTTGTATTTTATTTTATAGGTCAAAATGATGTAACAAAGGCTTATATATATATATATTTTTTTTTTTTTGTATAAAGGGGGGATATAAATGTTGTAATTAAATTACACATTTAGATATATATAGATACAGAAATGATTTTTCATTTAAGCATATAGCTATTTGTGTATAAATATTTTTTGTGGTAGAATAATGGAAAGTAATTATTAATCTGTATATAAATATTTTGATAAAAGAAAAAAAAAAAGTTGTTTGCTTTAAAAAAAGAATAAGATAAATTTATAAGTGCTGCTTGTAAAATTGAAGGAGAAGGGAAAAAAATGAGATAGGGATCTCTTAGACTAGCTGGCTGCCCAGTGACATTATAGAACAAAGATGGAAAGAGGAAAATTTATAGGACTCTTAAAACTTGAATGGAGCACCGCAAAAACAACTCCAGGCTAGGGAGAGACAGGCCACCCGCACGCCGCTCACACAGACTCTCCCTCCAGCCCTCGACTTAAGAAGAGCATTTTTTTTAGAAGTGCGAGGACGGCTTCGGGGTCAACTTTTCGGCGAGACGGTGATGGAATCTCGTGGTGGTGCAATCTCCCGGTAGCTCTCCAGCTATACTGCTTCCTTCCGCATCCACGGTCCTTGAATTTTAATCTCAAGATATGAAAAATAGGCGCAACCCGAAGAGCCCAAAACACCATATGATTCATATGATTCATATGATTCATTTCATATGATTCATATGATTCATCTTTGAACAGAATCTATCGAATAGAGCCTCCAAAAGTGCCCTAGAATTGTAAATAGAAGTCTTCTATGATTTGCTTGAGGAAAGAAGTAGAAATATCCTACTGCCGTTTACGATGGAATAACCTCTATAATGCTCATCTGGGTGAGTCAAATTTTAATAAAAAGAAAATATTTAATTGTATCCCATTTATTCTATTATTTAGTCATGTCTGAGTACTACCTAAAGTAATGTTGAATAAAATTAAACTTGAATTGAATAAAATATTAGTTTTGTATAAGTGACCAAAATATTTAATAAAATGCATTATTAATGAAATTCTTTGTATATCTATTAATTAAGGAATTATTTATTTTGGAAAATTTATTTTAATTTGAAGTTATCTCCTTAATAGATAGATAAGTTTTATGACCCATTAAAAATATTTAAAGAACTTGGGTGTAACTTTAATGTAATTAACGCAATGTACGATACAGTTTGGAGAATGTCTTAAATTAACAATTTCTCTCCAACAGGGATGAAAGTGTGTTCAGAGGAGGATCAAAACAGAAGGAAAAGTTTCACATGCAAAAATAATAATCACAGAATGTTAAACATATCATGGAGGAATTGTTTGTTTAATTATGAGAAAGAATATCTTTAGTTTCATGTAATAAAATTAGTGATTTTTATTGTAAATCCCTGTTATTTTGAAAAGAAAAAAAAAAAAAAAGAAAAAGTTGATGGGCAAAAATAAAGGTCATTTTTTAATTCAGCATCCTCAAAAACATAAAATTTACAAAAAAAAAAAAAAAAAAACCAATAAGCTGAAATAAAGTTTTTTTTTTTTTCTTTTTTAAGACCTGTGTTATCTGAAATGCATTACCTAAGTTATTTAAAACACAGTAGTACTGAAATAAGTTTAAAATGTTTCTACTGCATAATAGTCATTACTGAAAATTGCATCTACATTTTAGTTCTTTTACAAGAACGAGCAAAAGAATTCAGATACATCGTAAGACCTATAATGTGAGTCGAAATTACTCAAAGAATCCTGTTATAATTTTTGCATTTGCTCATTCACTAAAATGTGATTCAAATTCATTTAAACGCCATGTACCGACTAAATTTTCGAATAGTCGAGATGAATCACTCCGTATTTTTTTTTTTACTTTCCGAACACTATAGTGAGGAAAGTATTGTAATCATGTCAAAAATCCGAATTTGAGATTTTGATGTTTCTATACGTTTCAAGGTCCAATGAGTCCGTTTTTACTATTTTTGCGATGATGTATGTATGTGTGTGTGCATGTATGTGTGTATGTATGTGTGTATGTCTGTGAGTGAACACGCTAGCGTCTAAACGCTTTGTTCGAATAAGCTGAAAGTTGGTACGTATATTGTAAATCACCATAGTACGAACCCTATAGATTTTGGGGAGTCTAGCACTTATAGTTTTTTTACAGGGATACAAAGAAAAAATCTTTATCATTACGGCCTATGGGACCAAAATCTTAAAAGTGCGATAGCATCTAAACGCCTTATTCAATTGAGCAAAAAATTTATACACATATTATAGGTTACAGATACTCAATTTGTATATATTTTGGAGAATCTAGGACTTATAGTTTTCTTACAGGGACATAAAGAAAAAGTCTTTATCATTATGGCCAATGGGGCCAAATTTTTAAAAGTGTGATAGCGTCTAAACGCCTTATTAATATAAACAAAAAATTTGTACACATGTTATAGGTCACAGTTGCACACACTGTATAGATTTTGGTGAATCTAGCACTTACAGTTTTTTTACAGGGACACAATGAAAAAATCTTTATCATTATGGCCTATGGGACCAAATTTTTAAAAGTGCGATAGCATCTAAACGCCTTATTCAATTGAGCTGAAAATTTATATGAATAATATAAATCACTGTTGCACTAACTATAAGCATTTTGGTGAATCTAGCATTTATAGGGTTTTACAGGGACACAACGAAAAATTCTTTATCATTATGATCTATGGGCTCAAAGATCAGTAGCGTTAAATAAAACATCGTGTAACATATGGAGAAAAATACTCAAACACTCTATTATGTTTTTCTCCCTTTTGTTTGTTTAACAACTCCTCTTTCTTTACTTTATCTACAAAACTGTTAATTACTCAATGTTCGGAAAGTCGAGTGGAGTCACTCCAGATTTTTTTTTTTTAATTATTATTATTGTTTTGCATAAGCTAATGTTCAAAGTATCTATACTATTTAGGAATGTGATTGTTCAGAACGTCTTCGAAATCTTACATGAATTTCAATATCTTCATACTTCCGCTTGAACTTTCATTGTCTTTGACCATACATGCAAAGTTAGGCGGTATTTTTCTTAAGCTTTGAACATTTCTCACCAGCATTCTTATTAGATTTTAGGACGTTTTTTGAAAAGTATGGTTTGGTACGTTTTTCCCTCTAATTTTTTCTATATTTGTTAAATATGTATATTCATATACATTCAACGACATAAGTGCAGGTACATTTTCGAATCTAGAAGTTTTTATCAAATATCTAAAGAAATACTTCATTAAATCTCTTGAAACTTTAGGATTGACAAGGACATGTTATGCTATATACATTCCAAAGAAAGTTTTGTTCTGAAGTCTAAAAGGTGATCAGTCACAAATTAACCAAATAATATAATCTTTGGAATCACCCTGTAAAAAACAACGCTTGAAATGAGTTGCAGCTATAGTGTATGATTATGAGCCTTCTTTTAATAAAGATATAAATTTGCATGAGGATTGCATTTATATTAATAGAGATATAAAGATTTCTTTAATAACGTCGATAATTAAAACCCGAATAAACTACTACGTCAGAAACGCCAAAGAAAAATATCTGAGGTGCATACAGCTGTTTCGGTAGCCTTAAGCGTACCGTCTTCAGTGCAAAAAGAATTCTGAATCTGGAGAAGTGCTCGTATATATAGGAGAGGGGCCGGATTTAGTTCAACCAATAGGATTTCAGAAGAGGTTGGGAGTGTGGCCAATAGGAATTTAGGAATGTGTAGTTGTGTAAACAGTAGAAAAATTAAGAAAATGTGGACTGAATGTAAAATTTCCAACAATCAGACAAATAAGGAACAGCGAAATCACAATTTACAAGGTTTTTAAAATTTTTATAAATATGAAAAGCTTTAAAGAAATCAAGTTCATGAATGGATTTAGGTCTGCAAATTATTTTAGCTGAATTAAATTTAAAATTATGATTTTCCTCCCAGGAATGTTTAGAAATGGCCGATTTATTGGTTTCTTCTTTGCGGACGTAATTCATGTGTTCTTTTAGACGAAATTTAAGACTGCGTTTAGTTTGGCCAATATATAATAAATCACACTGACAGGGAATACTATAAATGCCCCAAGAATTTTGCATGTCAATAGGATCTTTTAACTGAGAAAATGAGCACTTCTCCAGATTCAGAATTCTTTTTGCACTGAAGACGGTACGCTTAAGGCTACCGAAACAGCTGTATGCACCTCAGATATTTTTCTTTGGCGTTTCTGACGTAGTAGTTTATTCGGGTTTTAATATTCCAACGCCAAGTGTCCTGTTATTAACGTCGATAATTCTTCGCGCGTTTTTTGTTTGTAATATCCAGCAATTTAAAATCAAAGCAATGAATTCACACTATGCATTTTCTCAAAAAATGTGTGAAATATTGGAAAAACCATTATTTTTACTAAAACATACTGTTATTTAATATTTAGAATAGTATAATGATAATTACAATATATTAAATTAATATTCAAATTAATAAACTTACAAAAATAAGGAGAACTTTCAGCCTGAAATTGAAAGACAAAAGTGACCGCATAGTAACGGTGTAATATCAGACAGAATAAAAAGTAGAGTCAATACTAATGACAATACATAAGATGCTAAAGATTATATAAACAATATGCTTTAGTAAAAATAATGGTTTTCAAATATTTTTCCCAGGTTTTTTTTTTTTTTTTTTTTTTTTTTTCTTTTCGAGAAAATTTAAAATGTGCCTTCACTTATGTCCATGACTGTACGCCGATATAAAATGAAAATATAATCAAAACCCCTTTAGCATTTTGCATTTCTTATAAAATACTGAAAATTTGAAAGTTTCGAAAGCTTGAAAAATTGCTTATATTTTCACTCTCAGACAGAGTGCTAATGTCAAAAATCGAAATTTTTCCATTGCCATACTTGTAAAGTAAATCTTACAGATTTTGGTAAGTAAACTCTTGATTACAGATTTTGAATGTAACTTCAGATTTGTTTTATTTTCTGATCCTTTAAGTTTGTCACCCGTGATTACATTCATCCCAGAAATTTAGTTTGTCGGAAAAGTATTAACATGGTGTTTACACTTGTCGAAACGGCCTTCACTGCTTCATATATATATATATATATATATGTGTGTGTGTGTGTGTGTGTGTGTGTGTGTGTGTGTGTTTCTCAGCTTTTTCATTTCTGTCTTTTAATCTTCAACAAAACTTATTATCCTGATCTCTTTTAAAGTTTTGTTGGGGTGTTAAAAACTTTTAAGATGTGAATTGCTATTGAAAGCGTAAGTCCGCAATTCTGTAACGAGTTGCGACGGAAAAGGAAGAGATCATTATTTTGATTATCTGCATTGTTAGATGCTAGCCAACACAGTTATACTTTTTTTCTTTTTTAGCTTTAGAAATAATAATGAAAACTTCCGCGTGTCATTAAGCGTGGGCTTATCCTTTATGTTTAGTTATTTTATTGTTCCTAATCATGGGAGTATGAAATGGAAACAAAAATAAAAATCATAAGAAATTTAAACTAGTATGTTGTAGCCACCACGAGACTTTCTTCTATATTTTCCTATACAAATTCACTCAGTAACAATAATAAAAAAAAAAAAAAAGAAGTGGGACTTTGACAAAATTTTGGGTAAAATGTGAAAATTATTCTAAGTTTGTCAAAACACGGAAACCATTGGACTTTGGCAAAATTGGGGGAAAAATGCAAAAATTTGTTTAAGTTTGTCAGAACACGGAAACCGTGGGAGTTTGATAGAATTAAGGGGAGAGATTAAAAAAAAAAAAAAAAAGTGGGACTTTGACAAAATTTTGGGTAAAATGTGAAAATTTGTTAAAGTTTGTCAAGACACGGAAACCGTAGGACTTTGACAAAATTAGGGGAAAAAAGCAAAAATTAGTTTAAGTTTGTTAGAACACGGAAACCGTGGGAGTTTGATAAAATTAAGGGGACAGAAAAAAAAAAAAAAAAAAATCTAAGTTTTTTTTCGTAAAAAGTAAAAAAAAATCGATAACTTTGTTTTAAATTATCACAGATTTATAGTTCAACCATTCGTTTTAAAGGTACTGACGAGACCTTTCGAAAGATACCCATCTTGAAAATTTTTGCCCTATATCACCCTATTAAAAATTTAGAAAAAGAGGGATGGCAACGCAACCTGTAAGACGATTTTTACCAAAAATTGATAGGCACTAATTTATGTCAAGGTGCAACTACATACCAATTTGTATGAAATTCTGTGCAGTAGTTCCAGAGATACAGTTGCCACAAAATTTTGTCACACACACACACACACACAGACAGACAGACAGACAGACATTTTCTAAAAATTGTAAAATCGTGTTCTACAGCTCTCAAAACGTGTAAATCCATCAAAAACCCGAAATCTAAAATTTTTACGAATCCAATACTTTCTTCTATTGAAGATAGAAGAAAGTAAAAAGTATTCCTAAATATTAGGGATACATTATTGTTTTTTACAAAGCACAATATGTAATCTCAAGATTTAACTTTGTTTATTACGAAATGCTGAGATGTAACCTTTTTATAAGCAGGATTCATTTGCAACAACACTGAATTGATTGAAAAACACGATAAGCACGAAATTAACACAAAACGCGAACTCAAGACAAAATATGCAAAAGCAAATATCTTATAGTTCCAAGAAGATCTTGAAAGATCAGATCTTCGAGTAGATCAGATGAAGAAGATTCCGGTCTACTCGAAATTATGCAAAATACATATATTATAAAATGAAATTGCACGAATCAAGACAAAATCCATAAAATCAAAACATGAAGTACAAACGAGTTATGCTTTAAACTAGCAACTCATTTATACAAACACGCATACCAGCAGCTATTTTATCTCAAAGGATTTAACGGTGTATATCCAATCTTGACCCAATCAACATTTTCTGTCCTGCGCAGTGAAGAAATTTTTAACAATTAATTAAAAAAAATCTTTGCACATCCTCTTTTATTATTATTATTATTATTTACGTGTAAATAAATATGTATTTTTTAAATCTTTTATATTTGAAAAAAAAAAAAAAAAAGTAATGTGTAATTTATTTATTTATTTTTGGTATCAATTTGCTTTTTCTTTTTAATAATTTTAAAGTTAAAATGGTGTTTTTATTTAATATCTTTGAACCAATTATCTGATTGAACTAAAAAACACGACGTTACCTGGATTTTGTTCTAATTAATAAATATACCACATTTCATAGTGATTTGTTGAATGGTGTAGCCTTGTATAGAAAATTAAAATTCCGGGCAGATACAACGACAAACTTTTAGCTTTATATATATAGATTATAGACAAAATTTCAATGTACAATATACAAAATTTCAGATACTTAAAACTTACTATAAAAAATATACTCCAAATATTTTGACTGTACAGGAGAAAAAGTAAAATAAGGAAGCAAATACACATTGGAAGGCAAATAATTTTCTCCTTTAAATTTTTTGTACATTAAGTATTAATATTTACGCGATTGTAATTAAACCAATGTTATGAAGCCTGTTGCTTAAAACTACTAGAGAATGTCATCCAATGTCTGCATCCAAAAGATTATATGGAAAAAAAAAAAAAAAAAAATGAAATAAAATAAAATAAAACAACCCAAGAAATTATTCGACTAAGTATTTTTTGCAAATAAAGCCGCGGGTAAAAAAGTAGAGCAATCCTGACCTGCACCCGATCCACAAAACGGGTAATCGCAGGCAGTGCCTGATTTAAGGCAGGGCATTCGGGGCATGTGCCCTGGGCCCTCACATTGAGGGGGGCCTTCAAGAAATTCCATCATACATTTAAAAAAATAGTTGAAATGAAAAATTTCCAAATTTATTATAATGATCGTTGTTTTTTGTTTTTTCGTCAGTGGATGGACGTATTACTACGCTGTTTTATACATCAGCAGTATGATCTTTCAAGGAAAGTATCAGCGCATTGAAAAAATTGCAATATTTTTTCTAAACACAAATACAACTGCATACTACCGATACTGCATTCCAAACTCTTACTAAGGCTAACCAAATTTCGAGGCACACACTGCAGAGCAGATCGACAGGCGCGATGTATATTGATCCGAAAAATAAGAATCGGATTCTAGTTAAACTTTACACTTACGAATAAAAGAAAAATTCAAGTGAAGTGAAGTGAATTTTTAGACGCATAAAATAAAAATATGCGGTTTGTTTTGTTTGTTGTAATATTAAAGTACAAGGAAAATGGGTCCATAGAACATAAGTGCCCTAGGCCTCCAAGTGAGTAGATCGGTCCCTGATCGCAGGTACCCGATTCCATATACAGAACTGTGATACACATTCACATTACAGATACCCAAAACTTACTGAGTCAACAGGGAGCCCCATCAACATCCTTTATAAGTAATTCTTTTTACGTGCAATTTAAAAGATTTTTGTTTCATTTATATTTTTCATTTTATTCATATCATTTTGAAACTTTTTATACAATTAAGACGTGATTCCTTCCGCTCAAAAATCATGTAATTCATCATTACACGAGATTTAAACTGAATTAGGCATGTTTCGTTGGGCATAAAGCATTGTTTTCGTTCTCTGTTTCGTTAGATATTATTCACAGAATTTTGCAGGAAATGAAATAATCTTTTCCTCGATGAAGAGTAATTTTTTAAAGCTATTCATCTGACTTTCTCTAGTGTGACGAAAAGGGTAATAACGGACACGTGGTGTGCATTTCATGATGTTTTTTTGCGACTGTTAAATGGATCAGAACTATTCTTGGGAAAGATTCGTGGAATGGTGATCAAAGTAGCGATATGACGCAATTTAAATTTTAATGTTTAGTACTAATTTACCTTTAGATTGATTCTCGTGACTATGTGGCGTAAGGCCGATTGACAGCGCTAGGGTCCTAAGCTTGTAGGGGGAATGCCCTCCATGAGGGTCTTTCTAAGGGAGCCTAACCCGTATTTACAAAAGTTTCGGATAAAAAACTACCTTGCCTTTAGATTAAACATTAAATTGAAGTATATCATGAATAAAATATTTGTAAAGCAAGCATTATTAATTGCAGAAAAACATAATAATTATTTCCGCTCAAATTACCCGCAGTGGAATAGCTATCTGAAGTCAGTTCCCGTTAGAACATCGAAAGTGAAACAGCACTGACTTCACTCAGTAGTTGGGAGGGTCATACCTCTCTAAACTAGTTGGAGTAAAGCCTGAGAGTGTGAACTGTGTCTAGACTTTGTTATTCTGGTCCTACCAGTGGCTGAAAAATTCTACTCTCTAAGTTGGTAGGCAGGAGGTACCGGATTCGAGTCTAGATCGCACTCGTCGGACTATTTTTCGGCTCCACCGAGTTTAAGTATTTTTTCTTTTCTTCTTCTTCCTTTTTTTTTTTTTCTTTTTGAACTAGCAGGAGTACAGGCTAGGACTCTTTAGAAAAAAACCCTATAGAGATAACATCACAAAAAACCTTTTTTCCCAAAGCAAACAATTGGCCTTAACTCCCTCACCACTACACCACTTCGTTAATCTGTACCATACCAAGACGTAACCTGGTTTTAGAATAGATATTACCGGTCTTCTTGTTTTCCGGCCAAACCTTTTGCTGAAATGTATGAAGTA
Source organism: Salticus scenicus (assembly GCA_963930645.1). Taxonomy (NCBI): domain Eukaryota; kingdom Metazoa; phylum Arthropoda; class Arachnida; order Araneae; family Salticidae; genus Salticus; species Salticus scenicus. The sequence continues at coordinate 16,247,134 of OZ005655.1, forward strand.
TAAACATGCTCTTTACACCCTTGAAGTTTCCAGATAATTCATCATGTTTTGTTTTAGATATTTGAGAAAACTTCAAAAATTGAAAGTGTCCTGTCATTTATGGAAAGGTGCTGCCTATCTAGCAAAACTTTGTGTTGTTTTTTCTTAAGCACATTTAAATTATAGCAAATATTAAAGTAATCACTTTTTGCTTGTAGTTCTAATTTCATACTTTTGGTTTGAATAATCTATTTAATTGCAATCATGCAATTACTAATATGATTACTCTTCCATAATCGGGTCCTCCGCTAAGGATGCAAGTCAAATAAGAACGATACAATCAATAACGTGATTGAAAAAATAAATTATACAAATTGTTACTAGTTTGATCGATCTAACTGTGTGATGTAATATTTAGGTTTTTATTGAAATTTTTCCTAAATTACTAAACTTGACCTTATCTAAGATTTATTATTGGCGATTATTTGTAAATGCATGTATATGTATATATATATATATATATATATATATATATATACAATAATAGTTAAGGTTTCCAAAATCTAGATGCTCTTTTTTTTTCAGAAGGAGCCGAGTTCTGGGATTTTCTGGAAAAATCTATTGGTTTCTGTCTTGAGCTACACTCCTTCTCATATTTATAAGGGCACTTTATATTTTGAAATAATGTAAAAATAATTGTGAACAAGATTATATTAACTTAATATATCTAGTATTCTGAAAACCAAAATTGCTATAATTTTTTTAAAATGAAACAAAATTAATAAAAAATAATGCAAAATGTGTTTTTCTCTACGTTTTTAGATGTTCATAATTATAGGGACATTCCAGATTTTTTCGTTTTATTTAACTTACTAGCGGATAAATTACAGTTGACATGCGAATTTGTTAACTACTGAGCTAGATTAATTCATATATAAGCTTTCAATTTTTTTTTGGACGGACATTAATGATAATTCCTCGAAAAAAAAAGAACGTTCAAGTAGTGAAGTATGATAAATGTGTTTTTTAAGTGGAAGGATAATTTCAATCCGCCGAATTTCTAATGAAATTCGAAGGTCTAAAATTGCAGAAGGAAGTGTGATCAAATGTTGAACTGCTGATTCGATAAGAGAGAGATCTGATGCAAAATCATAGCTGTTTTACAGAGATCGAAGACTCATAATTCCTCTTACTGTTCTACTCATAATGACTGCTCCTGAATTTGCTCGTAATTTGTAACGAAAAGTTAGGGTCCACATTTATGCATGTTTAAAATAATTAATAATATGTTAAAATGAATAAAAAACCTGTAATAATCAATCAGCATTTAATGGGGGAAAGAACGTCTATGTTAAAGTTGAATAAAGACAATATGAAATGGTAAAATGTTGCATTTTCGGATGAAAAACATTTTATTCTTGATTAACCAAATGGTTTTAACAGTTACTGGCACGATCTGAAGCTAGCGAAAAACAGAGCAGACTTTTTAAAGGCAGATATGAATCGGGCATTTTAAAGGTGGATCTATGGTGCTCTGGGGAGCTGCTTCTACTGAAGGCAGAATAAATTTAGTAATTTTTTCTATTATTATGAACATCAAGAGAATATCCGCAAATTTTAAACGTGAAATTATCAAATTTTTGTTAGATTTTGGGGGGTAATAATATTTTTTTCTACAAGACTTATATTTTTGCTCTACTTTTAGTGCAATAGGAAATAGTTTGAAGAAATAAACTTCTGTATTATTGTCTTTCCCATGGCCTAAAAGTTGAAAAAACCATAACTTATGATATTAGAAAAGTGCATGCAAGTGGAAAGCAATTTTAAATAGTTTAAATGTATTAAGAATATCATATATGCTATACGAAATGGTATTGAAACTGAATATTAAAAAAAATGTATATATATATACCAGAGAGAATGTCTGACTCTTTAACCCCAAAAAGAGACCCCATAAAATATTAATTTAAAGAATAACTGAAAGAAATTACTAAAATTCGATCTGTCCTTGTAATTGTGAACACCTGAAAAATCACCTTTTTACCATATTTAAAGTTTTTTAAGATAGAAAAACGATAAAACTTTTTTAAAATAGTCTACTAACGAAATTCAAATTAATTAAAAATATATTTGTTTAAATAATAGTGTTCAGTGTTTAGTAAATATAGAAAAACTGGTGTCCTTATAATTATGAGAAGGAGTGTACTTCGAACCAACCTATATCGACATCGTAAAAGGAAAAGAGCGTTGTGTTCCGACTTCTATGCTGGTCGGTCATTTCTGTGAGATTGTACAAAAAGCGGTTCATCCTTTTTCTGAATCAACCAAATTAAAGATCTGTAGTGTATTTAACACTAACACTGTTTACTTGCTTTTTGTGATACGAGCAACAGTTTTATTGGGCTGTTTCGAAAATATCCGTTGAGTATTGACTCTTGTGATATGAGAACAGTTTAAACAGTTTTATTAGACATTTTTTAAAGAATATACATTAAATAAAGTATATTCAACGACGAGAACCTGTCTATTTGTTTACAAACTACTTTCTGGGGCCAAGAAAGCTGACATTTTTCATAACAGTATATGAGAGGTATCCTCTCCATATATTGTAGAAAGAGCTTGACCAGTAGCCAAGAGGGTCTACTCTTGAAGCTAATAGGCGGGAAGTGACAAATTCAAACACAGGTCGCACTCTTCGTTCTACCATTAGGCGCTTTCCATGGTTTTCTCGAAAATTCGTGTGTATACAGGCTCTTAAAAAAATCCCCGCGGAGAGCTCTTCAACCAGGTCTATGTATCGTACCCTTAATTTCTGTAACACCACCACAGAAAACAGTGCACAGATTGAAATTTTAAATGTATTGACTCTAAATTTCGTTCACTAAAATACGAATGTGCATACTCCAATGAATATAAATTAAAATCCAAAATGTTTCTTAAATTTCAATGAATAACTGAAGAAATTTTTAATATCACACTGTGAGTTAATTCTAACCATGTGCCAAGTGATATAGATTATGAAATTTTTCGAAATTTTTATTTTAAAAATTTGATAATGTATTCTTCAGATTTTACTTAAAGCTAATTCACACTTTTCAGTAAGTAACATATTGGTACAAGTTTAAGACAAGAAAAAAAAAAAAAAAAAAGGCTACTAAGTTGTTTAAATATTTATTCAATTAGATGAGACCTAGATGTCCGAATAACTACCGCATTAGGTGTTTTAATACCATGACATATTATATGCATTCTGAGTCATGTTAACATACCACTGTATGTATTAATTACAAACCTAACGATGAACAAATCAAATTTTCTTATCCGAGATGTGCGCATACGTTTTGTTATGTTATAGACAAATTACATTGTGTCTAATAAAAAACCTTAAAAGGTGTAAAGTATCTGTATTAATGACAGATTTTATTAAATCTACAATGGCTAACATATGGTAACGTCATTGCTAATTGTTATGATTACAACATCTTTTCAAAAAATAACTTTCACTTGAACATTTACTGACACACATTCAGGTTCTTTCCTGTTTTAACCCTTTTCTCTTTTGAGAATGGCTAAACTAATTACAAAAGTGGCTATTAGACACATAACTTATAAATAAGTTAAAAAAAAAAATGCATTATTTTTAACTTTTGAGAAATATTCGGTTTGAAACATTTACACGTTTTAAGTTCAAATAATAATTTATTTATCAAATAAATAACTTTATAAATAAACACTGTAAATTACATAAACTCGCAAGAATTGTTTCAGGTCAAAATAATAGTAAAGTCTTTCATCAGATGAAATAACTAGGTACGAATGCATCATTCAAACAGCAAGGTGCACTCATGAATATTAATAATTTTAAAGTGACTTCTGCATATGGCTTCCTCTAAAGCAGGGTTTGTTAAATTTCGACACATAGTGCTGCTATCAAACTAACAAAGAAGAACCAAATGTTTCAAAATCGATTCGGACAAGGAAAAAATATTGAAAATTTAGTGCATAAAAATAAAGTTAAAATATAATGGACGCCTTGTTTCGGAAAGCAATTTTCGGATCACACGAGTCAAAACAGTTCCTGTGATCAATTGTTATAACTCATAAGAAACTTTTTGCTGTGTTCCGAAATCAAAATGATGACAATTTTTAATTTGCACAAGAAGCGTATTTGAAGTTATCTCGTTTCTTTTCAAGATGGATGTATTAAGTTGTTCGATAAATAATGTCGTTTTTTTTTTTTTTTTTTTTTCATGTTCTTTAAAGTGAATTTATTTATATTAACAACAAACATTAATCAATGAGGTATTCACCATTTTGTTGGATGACCTTTTGTCATCTTTCGGTAAGTTGAAAAATTCCACGTTCGAAGAAGCCTTGGTTTTTAGAAGCGAATGTTTTAAAAAACGACATTATTTATCGAACAACCCAATATATATCTATAAAATGTTGACAAAAGCAACTGGTTAAGAACAAAAATACACGATAGATTTTGAGTATTTTTTTTTTTTTTTTTTTTTTTTAACAGTCACAGTCATCTTGTTTCAAGTTACATTTTAATTTTCATATGAATCGAGACAGTAATGATACCCCAATATTTCTGTTTTTATCTCTCTTTTAACCAGTGCTAAATTGTCAAGTCTGACACAGTTTAAACAAAACAAATCATAATCGTTTAAATTATTTATTATGGACGTTTAAATTCTTTTTACACACACACACACACATGTAAGAAAATCTTTTCTAGGATAACACAGGAAGTAATAAGTAATAATTTCATAAAATGAATAAGCTTAAAACAATTAACAATAAAAAAAAAAAAGATCATGTGAAAGGATACTAATGCATAAATCATCAAATTAAAGAAGATTGTAAACAACCATAAGGAATGAAAACTGAAACAATATGAAGTATAGAACCCTTATCTCTTGAACTGGATAGGAATGTCTGAAAAACAGATATAATGTTTTAATTTACGTAAAGGTGTAAAAGATATATACTGACAATGGGAACCGTAATGATATGAGGTGACTATTAAAACAGGTAAAATACTTACTCTCATTTTGATTATAATTCTATCTCATAATATTGATAAGCATTTCATAATCAATGAGTGATGCATGGTTTTCTTGCCTTTAATAGGGATCTATGCCTCATAAGTTCACTATTTAAATCACTTTTATGTTACATTTAGAGTATTTAGTGTTTCATTTGAAAATCAATCATCGTTGCAATTTTGGGTCTGTAATTAACTGGTACTAGTTTCTTATTCATGCGCGCCAGAAGCTATGGAGAAGGAGTCACTACCCCCCCCCCCCCACACACACACACATACACAGATTTTTAAATTTGACCTAAGTTATCTTTATCTTTCAGAATTTTGAAAAAAAAAAAAAAAAAAAAAAAGAAATACAAAAAGATTTTAAAATTTAAATATTTCGAGAGGAACATGATTTTTCATGGACGTATGATTCTCTCTCTCCCTGCCCCCTAAAGTTAAATTATTCATAGACCAATATAAAATTATTGGTCTATGAATTATATAGAATTATCCCATACCCGGACATTTTTCTGAAGAAACTCATAATAGTATTAGTATCTAAAAAATCATTTACCTTTGAATCTGTCTATATTTTCAGGGCCATAGACCTATTTCTTTCAGAAAAAAAAAAAAAAAAAAAAAAAAAAAAATGCGGTATACCATACTGAATTTTACATAATAAGAAATAGTCTATTTCAGAATCTAAGAGTAAACGAATAAAAAGTCTGAGTCAAAAACAGAACTCAAGTATTATTTTTAATTCTAATCAGGATAAAATTATTTTAGTAACTGTAATACAGGGGTGGTAGCATTCCTACATTTTTTCGTGCGTTTTATTGTATTGTCGCCACAATTATAATGCAATATTATTTTAGGTAATATTATAGCATAAAAACCTGTAAGTAAAATTTATTATTAAACATAGTGTTGACAGTACACTGTTAAAAATTACTGTAAATTTAATGTAAATATTTATCCAGAATCTCTGTAAATTTACAGTAGTTCTTAGTTAAAAGTGAATAATCGAGTTTCTCAATTTTTATTCTGTATTTCTAACTAATTTTATTACTTAACTTTTTAATTAAAATTAAAAATGTCTGTTTCTACTTTAGAAAAAGCATTCCAAGTCCGAATTATACTCTCAACAATAATTAATTAAATTAATATTAGTTATTAAAAGGAATGCATAAAAAAAGTTTTTTAACATCTCCGTTTATTTTTCACTGTAATTTTACGTAAGACTTAAGATAATAGAATACATAGAGTTTTCTATTGAAATTTTTAACAGTGTATAATTAAATGCACGTAAAGATGTAGGAAAGCTGCGGCTCCTGTATATATTTAACTTACTAATTATTTTTTCATTTAAATATACAAAATGCGTTAAAAAAAAAATGATGATTTGCTTTAAATATGAAGTTGTGCTCCTTAGCAACAGTTATTATATTAATTTTCTTTTAATTAAACTTGCGGAGTTTTTATTATTATTATTTTGCTCCATCTAAACGTTAGGAAACTTGTTATATGAAAAAGAAGAAAAAGGAGTTCTATTTTTGGGGAAACAAACAATGCATTAAAACTGTTCATCACGTCAAGAAAAGAAAAGAAAGAAAGATAAAGATAAAAGAGAGCAATTTGTTGAGTAGTCTGGGTCGATTATGTCCCACACACCACCGTGGGAGGAAATGATCATCAATCACTATAGTCATCTCCACTTGGTACGGAGTAGGGTTACCTTTCTTGCATTTGAGTAATTTTGTTAAAGATGGTCCCTCAAAGAAGGGAGGGAACGGGGAAATAGAACGGGAGAAGGAGATTGAGAAGAGACGAGAAGAGAGGATTAATTGATTTTTTTTCCAAAGGAAGCTGATAATTTGCTGTTTTTTTATTGAATACAGTGAATAAATTGGTAAATAATTGCACAGAAAAAAATCTTTTAAAATTACTTAAACAACGGAATTAAATATTACATATATCTCACTTTACTTGAGCAGTATTACGCAGAACAACTGTTTAGTAAAAGAAAAAAAAAAAAAAATTTAAATTAAGGTAAAAAAAAAAAAAAAAAAATCCCCCCCCCACACACACACACAAATATATATATAATTTTTAATGACTATAATGAAAAGAATGAGAACGGAAACCAAACAGTTGAATAATTCCCCATGGAAACCCACAGAAGCCGATTAGATAAGTAGTTAACTTAAATAAGTTTGGTGTTTTAAATTTATTTGAACAGTTATATTAACTTAAATGTATTAAGTTAATAAAATTATTTTTCTAATTTTAATACTTTTTTGGTTACAAAAAACGTAAACTTATAAAAGAAGGAATTTTAAAGGGAATTTAATATAAATATATTTTATTTATATATAACCAATGTATGTGCGTGTCGGTGTGTCTGTGGACAGCGAAGCGTAAGGTTGGTACTCGTACAGTCAAGAGATTCAACAAGAATTCGCTTGAGGTGTCTTAGTGCATCTCGAAGCCCCATTTTTGAAATGTTTATTATTATTTTTATTTAATTAAAATAAGAAAATAATATTATAATAGTTTTAAAAGTTAGTCATTTAAATATTAGTTTTCATTTTTCGCCAAAAACAATTTACCAATCTTTTCTTTTTAAACATGAAATATTTTTTTTTATATGAATAATGAAAGAAAACATAAAAAAATTTATTTCTGAGAATAGTATACTTAGCACGAAAGCTAATTGAGCATCAAGAGCTCATAGTAATCTTGGGTAATTAACCCGTTAACGCCCGAATTAATTTTGTAAAATATTATTATCTGATTATTTCACTTCTAAATTAATATACAACTGGCAAAAAAATATATTAACTTAAACAATTCTTCTGATAGTTTTAAATTTCAAGGCTATCCTCATTTATTGACGTTTAGTGTTCTAGCGAGAAAACTTTGAGATAGAAAAACTTTGAGATAACAGATTAATATCCTGTTATATGTTGACGAAGATTTCGAAAGTAAAGTATTATAATATATATTATTATTCAACTTGATTTAAGTTAGTATACCTCCGCAAAAAGCAAATGCATGTGCAACGAATGAAAAATCTTAAAATGACTATCCACATTATGAAATAATAATTAATAGTAGGCACATAAAACTTTCAGGGATTGTTTAGAGTGACGCTATAAACTGTCACTAAAAAGCAGAAATCATTCGAAGAAACCACAAAAAAATATAATTTTGTTCATCAAAGAAAGTATACAAAATTTTATCATTATTGTTATTATTATTTTACTAAATATAAAATCTTCTTGTTTAAGTGATTTATATATGTATATATATATATAATATATAAACATTAATTAAATAAAGATAAAACAAATTAGTTGTTTCATACACCACAAGCTGCGTCGTCTTTAGGAACTGGACTATGAAATTCTGCTGTGCATGAAACTTGTTGGTTTTATATTTGTTTATATAATTTGAAATCAAATTATAGATTTTATAACTTAAGCAAGATATACTATTTTTTAATATATGCCATTGGCCTGTGACATGGTTCATTTATTTGAACTCATCGTATTATTATTATTTTTATTTTTTATCGTGTCTTTTATCATATATAAGGCTTTACTTCAACATGTGGTTGTTTATTGATTAACTGAAGTCTTCCTTCCTGTTGTTTTATCACTGTAATGATTTATTATACATAAATATAAATTATATACATAATATGCCTCAAGCGATATATGAACGCATCTTGAATATTAATTATTTAAAAATAATTAGTATATATAATTTATACTAACATCCCATTCATATATTATTCAAGACATGTAACACAATGCTACATATATAATATATATAATTAGTAATAAAGTCATGCATTGATGGTAAGATTTTTATCACTTCTTTTAATTTTCTTCTTAAGTATATGTGTATGTTATATTACCATATAAAATTGTCCAGGTTGTCTGAAAACATCATGTGCTGAGAAAAGGAATATACCGTCTTTAATGTCGTCCATAGCATTAGTACTTTCTTATTGTGCAAAAACTATTAATATTATTAGTAATAAAATATTTAATAACAATCAGCATTTATTTTCTTTCTGTAGATTTTTAGTAATCTGACTCACGATAGTTTGCTTGAATCGTAGAAATCATTAAATTTGCCAACATTCGCAAGTTTTCCAGAAATTCTTCCACGTGATTCGTTTTCGGTTTTAACAATTTATTTCAACAAAAAACAAACTGATTGCTTGTATTGTGTTATTTTCTAATATATTGAAAATGTAATATAACTCTTTTTGATTTACTATACTAGGGAACTCTGTCCCCTAGTATTGTAAAATTCAGTATTTAGCCGATGGAGCTATGCAACCCCGAAGGAGGATTCGACTCCACTCTACTCGCTTTACTTATGAACCACTGCAAAGCTCTGCCCGCCTATTCGCTGCTTTGCTTTTTATTGAATACCGATATTAACACGTTGAGCGCCATGTCATACATTCTAGATACTAGACATTTTGTCATATATCTTTAAGTACTGAAGGAATCATCTTGAAACTTTAGGAGAGTGCAGAACCTGTTTTACTTCAAACATTTCAGTGAAAGTTTTACCCCTAAAGTAAACGTAGTAAAAATTAAAAATTAAAACATTGAGCGCCCTGTCAGCCATCGGTGGCTGACAGTGTCAAATGTGATATAAAGCCGCGTCAGTCATCGGTGCGCATATAAAATAGGATATAAGACTAAAAATATAACATTTAATGATTGAAAAATTATTAAGAATTTGCTTAATTTTCATTTATTACAAGAGGTATCATTATGGAATTTTAATGGATTTTAAGAATTTGCGTGGCGCTCAACGTGTTAATAGTCCATAACAGAACATAAAAAAAAAAGTTACAGAAATTCCCATATTCAATGTTAAATTGAAATTCATAACAATTAGTACTCCATTTTTTAAAATGAAATATTATGCTAAAAATCTGTATAATTTCTTTTTCATAATAGAAAGAAATTTGTAATATCTAGACCATTTGCTCTACAGCTTTAATATACGACCACTTGGAAACTGTTAATTTTTTGCCATTATTTGTCATTTTTTTTTTTTTCTGTTGTTATAGTTACTTGTAAAAAAAAAAAAAAGAAAGAAAGAAAGAAAGAAAATTACTTTTTTTTTTTTTTTTTTTGTCTATACTTTTTATTATGGAATTTTTCAGTTAATTATAGCATTGTACAGTTGGTAACAAAAGTGTCCGAACACTAGCAAAAATTCCTATGTAAAAAAAATACACTTCATACGGTTCTGTTAAATAAATCCTTATCGAATCCTGTTCTTAGACTGACTAAGAACATGATTCGATAAGGATTTATTTAACAAAACCGTATGAAGTGTACTTTTTTTACATAGGAATTTTTGCTAGTGTTCGGACACTTTTGTTACCGACTGTATAATACTCTCCATATATTTTTAAGATAAAGCGAGGTAATAATTTTACACACTCGAAAATATCTGGGGGGAAAAAAAGTAAAAGTATATTAATAATTTATTGTGGACAAATCTCCTACAGCTTCAGTTTTAAATTCTTTCCTACATACTTTTTAAGGCGCCTGCCTACCTTTAAAATGCAATTTTCAGTCAAAACTAAGATTTTTATTTTTGGTTTAGTATTAAAGCCTGACATTTAAACTTTCGAAACCAGTTTGAATTTTGTTCCTATCTTGCTTAGAATTTGAGTTACAGGCATCTAAATATTAGTCACTTGCAACTTTTTGAAACCAGAAGTGACCGTAATTTTTTGCTTTCATAAAAGTTTTGCTCAGTATAAGCATCAAAATTTGTTACTGAATATAAAATGAATTTTCTCAGAATGAGATTTTTAACATTTTGCTTTTTCACAAAACATCATAACTCCAAAAGTTATTATATAAATCTTATGAAACTTTGACAAAATACTCTAGAGGAGTTGTTTTATGGATTGAACTACTACAATGAATCTAGCCTTTTTTTTTTTTTGTCGATAGAAGTTATGAAACATTTTATAACTTCACTAACGATTGATTCACTAATGTTTTTTTCAGCATGTAAAATGTTATCTTCTCTAAAATATTAAATAATATGGTTATAGTTTTGAAAATAGCTCACTCCCATAAAGAACTTTCAATAACTTTTTTACAGATTTAAATCATACATTGAATTTTTGCGCACCTCCCTGTAATTTTTCATTAATAAATACTAACTGGTATTTACACAAAATGTAAATAAAACAATAAAACAAACGATAATAACTGTTGTTTAAAAAGAAAATTTTATTTTTCATTTACCCCCTTCCCCCTCCCCCCTTCAATATAGGTAACTTTCACTATAATATTAATGAAATAAAAGTGATAGTCGTACAAAGTTTCATATAAGTAGGTAGCATGGTGATATAAAAACAAAAATTTTCTTCACTCTGCCCCCACCTCCCCCCCTTAGCAAATCGTCCAGATATGTGTACACTCACTGCAATTGCAATTTTTCATAAGCAGAAAGTTGCATAGATACAAAGTTTTTTTTTTTTAAATCGACAATGCGACAGTTTAAAGAATAATATATTTTACTTCTATCTGCGTCCCCCTTCCCCCCCCCTCCGAAATATATAATACACTAATTTTGAGATCTCCATAAAAAGCAATTGATAACTATAGACTATGTCATTAAAATCGGTATTTAACCCCACCCCCCCAAGTATGTCTGATACTTATTCAGATTTTTTTCACAAATTGTATGTTATTATACAAAGTTTTTGTTTAAATCTATAATAGGGTGTTTTAAAGGAAAATATATTTTATTTCCATCTACCCCCCCCCCCCCTGCCCCCCACCAGGTATATAATACAATCATTGTAATCTTCATAAAAATTAAGTGGTAATGTATTATTAAAATCGCTAAAATGGTAATTTAAAAATTAAGTATATTTTCCTCTGTCCCCCCGCCCCTCCTCAAAGTATGTTTGACATTTACTGTAATTTTTTCACAAATTGTACATGATTATGCAAAGTTTCATTAAAATCGGTAAGAGGTTTGTTCTATTTTTTACTATAAAATTTTCCTTCGATCCTTTTATTTTTTAAAGTTCTATAATGAAATAATGACAGTTTATCATATTTTCTTAAACGACATATTTTAGTTGCATTAACTGATGTATTATTTTTAAATTTATTTAAAAAATTGTAATATCTGTTCATATTTAAAGATAATAAATCAATAAACATTTTTTCCACATTTGCATTCAATATTCTAATTAATTATTTAATTAATTAGTTTATTTACTTAACTTATTTATTTAATTTTTATTAACTTATAAAAGTTAATTCTGTAGAAAACAATATTTACAATTTTAAATGCGTTAGAAATTCTGCTCTTTTTCTACAAATAATTGCCTTTTTATCTTGATTTTCTTTATGCAGATTGCAGAAATATTTGATTAGGGGTATTTAGACGCTATCACACTTTTAAAAATTTGGCCCCATAGGCCATAATGATAAAGAATTTTTCTTTGTGCCCCTGTAAAAAAATTGTAAGTGCTAAATTCACCAAAATCTATACAGTTCGTGCAACTATGACCTATAACATGTGTACAAATTTTTTGCTCAGATTAATAAAGACGTTTAGACGCTGTCACACTTTTAAAAATTTGGCCCAATAGGCCTTAATGATAAAGAATTTTTCCTGGTGTCCCTGTAAAAAAACTATAAGTGCTAGATTCACCAAAATCAATAGGGTTCGTACTTTGGTGACTTACAATATATGTACCAACTTTCAGCTTATTCGAACAAAGCGTTTAGACGCTAGCGTGTTCACTCACGGACACACACACATATATACTCACATACATGCACATGTACATGCACACGTACATACACACACACATACATGCACATGTACATGCACATGTACATGCACACACACATATATACACACATACATGCACACACACATATATACACACATACATACACACGTACATGCAACATATATACACACATACATGCACACGTACATGCACACACACGTATATACACACATACATACACACGTACATGCACACACACATACATACATCATCGCAAAAATAGTGAAAACGGACTCACGGGACCTCGAAACGTATAGAAACATCAAAATCTGAATTTCGGATTTTTGACATGATTACAATACTTTCCTCACTATAGTGTTCGGAAAGTAAAAAGGTGATGATATTTACTTATATTTATTCATTTTAATTTTATTTGTTTATTCATTCATGTTTTATTTATTTTGATGGATAGTGTAATTTCTAAGAACATTTTTTATACTTAAATTTTGAATTTTTATATTTCTTATTTGAATGCTTACTTTAAAAAAGTAATAAAGATTCAACCACCGGGCGATTCTAATATTTACGAATTTATTTATGAATTATTTAATTAATTAGTTTATTTATTTAATTTTTATAAACTTGTAAAAGATAATTAAGGAGAATACAAAATTTACAATTTTAAATGCGTTAGAAATTCTGCTCTTTTTCTATCAATCTTATAAGGATTGTAAAAATATTACTCTTTCACTTTCACCCTCTAGTTAGTACAAATAATTCTCCGATAACAGTTATCTTGAACGAAAAAGGGAACATGCTCCAATTTAAACGAATAGTGCAGACTGCCATAGCTAGACTTTATCGCTCTTTTCCCTGACAGCTTTTAACAAAAGCAATCACAACCCTTGAGAGGGGTCGAAACACTTTAGGGTGGTGTCTGGGAATCTACCGTCTGGGTCATCGCAGGCAACAGAGTTGAAAAAATTAATTCTAAAATAAGACTATTTATGAATTGACGTCATATTCTAGAGAAAATCTGCATTTTTACTTACGTAGTTTTAAAATTGCATTATGACTGCGTCAAAATGACGTTATTTTAAATGATGTTGTGATATGGAAAAATCACATATTCTTTCTTAAAATTTAATTGTATTTAACTTCTTAAAATTATTTATTTTCCTTGTTTAAAAGGCTTCTTCAAAACGAAAAGAATTAGATTTATTTTCTCCAAAAACGAACGTTACATTCTTTCAGATATTGCAGATAAATATGAAATAGCCTTGAATCATCTGTTCATTCCAACAACAAATATATATATATATATATATATATATATATATATATATATATATATATATATATATAATAACGGAATGAAAAGCATAAGTACCGTTGTATGTTACGGCTGCTTGTGATTAACTAAAGCATATTAAATAAGTCTAATATTTCTATCAACGATTAATACACATTTTCAGAAATAGGTTTGAAACGCGAGAAATAAAATTTATTATTTTCGTAATACTTAATCTGTCAATTCATCATCGAGAATCAAAGAAATGTGTAATTGTATCTGGCGGAAGCGTGAATTATAATGTGTAATTTGACTTGATATTCCGTAATTTCAGAATTAAATCGATTTATCACAATAATTCAGCGAATCTTATGGTTAACATACAAAAAATAAAATATTTATGGCGAGAAAAATCTGAGCCACAATATTTGAAAATAATATATGTAAATCTTCTTAACGGAGTTAAAAAACTGATGTTGCTGCGGCGGCCTAATTTGGCGAAAGTTCTTTTTGAAATTAATATGTTTGCCAAACTTCTAGTTCACTTTTGATCACTTTTGTTTCACCCTCTGTGTTAAAAGGAAGCTTCGTTTTTCTGTCTGTACTGCCCGTGCCCTTCTAATTATTGCTATCATAATAGCGACTATTTCTACATATATTCTTATGATTCTTTGTAACATTTAATTTGGATTTGATTATATATTATTTGCTCATAATTGTTCGGGGAACTACTTTTGTGTAACAATTGTTTTGTCCCAATTAGAAAGTATGTGTAACAGGTTAGTAATAAAGAATCATATAAGATTTCGACGAATTTGGATTATTGTTGTCACGTCGCATTTGCTCCTTTAATTTTTGCAGACTATCACCGCTATCAAAAAGATACTAATCTATACTGCCAACAAACAAACCACTTAACAGATATAACATTTCATTGATTCTTAAACCCACAGCTTTAAAGCTTACCCCCCCCCCCTTCTTTCCTTTTTTTTTTTTTTTTTTTTTTTTTTTTTTTGTGTGTGTGTGTGTGTGTGTGTTTATACCAAGTTGACGTAATATACACTGACGTAAATTTTGATGTAAATAAGAGAAACTAAAAAATTAAAAATAAATCAAAACTTAAAAATAAATAACTTAAAAATAAATCAAAATTCATTTAGTAGTTTTTGAATGAAGCCCGAAAGTACAGACAAATTTTTTATACCATTTTTCTTAATAATAATATATATTAATTTACAATTGAATGTAAATAAAGTTAAAGCCAGAACTAAAAAAGTAAAGTTATTTGAAATTTAAATTTTCTACAAGCAGTACTAATAATTTTTCATTTAATGAATTTTAAAACTCATTTTAATTTTTTACAAAAGCATCGGACTCCTTAAGTTGAAAAACTTAATTTCGAAATTTTCCAGTCTATAAAGAAATTTTTGTACCCATATTCAAAATGTATATTTATATTTCTACAAAATATTACTGGAAAGAAAAAATTACTATTTTTCTTGTTTTTACTCCATCATAATTTGCGGTACATTTTGCCTGATTTTATACGTACCTTTACATACATATATCATTTCAAATTTATAATTTTTACCATGCCAATGAAAGACAAAAATTAAAATCCTTGTTTTGTGTCTTATATATGATATGATAAACTATTTTCAAACTGATTATGAAAGACGGAATTTCACAAGAATAAATTTGAAGTAGCTAAGAAAAAATTACATATTTTCATTCTTATAAATCATGAATGCAATCATGGTTGAATATTTATTATAATTAATAATTTGTCGCTGTTTGAAATGATTATATATATATATATATTATAATAATAATCAACAGAATTCCTTTAATTGAAATTAAGCAACCTTTCCGTTCGTAAGATTAATATTAAGATAATATATTTATTTATTGTGGCTGAAAAGAATTAATATATTCTTTTTTTAAACAAAGTAAAGATTAAAGTTGGCATTGTAGTTCGAGTGCTAATTTAAATTTCTGGTATTTGAAGTTGTTTTTACTTTTATAGATTTTATTCTATGTATTCTTTCGTATACTTTTTTTCAATTGTTAAATCTCATTTGATGTATATTAGCCCTAGGCTCTTGTAAATTCTTAGCATTTGCTTACAGCACACAGAAATATGCACATTTTGCATACAACGTACAATCTAAGCCTCTGATGAAATATTGTACTGCTGTATGCGCCTACAATTTGAAAGTTTTTCATTTCTTTTTTCAATTTGATCATGCTCTTCAGGTGATGTCATTTCATTTTTTCTTTCTACAATGTATGAAAAGGTGATACCTATATACATCATACATAATTTTTCATGAGGATAATGAAAAGAATGAGAACAAAAACTAAACAGCTGAATAAAAGCAATTAGCAATAGGTAACTAGTCTGTTAAAGGCAGTTGTAAGAAATAACATCAACGATCTACCCTTCATTATACACTCTTTAAAATATTTACGTTAATTTTAATCTAACTATAGGTTGTTAAATAATAAAATGTACTTTCAATTTGAATTAATTACAATAAGAATGAGATTTAAATATATATATTATATTTTCACTGGCTTTTCACATATTTAAATATATACATACATATTTTAAATAGACTAATTAAAAATTCCGTTAAAATGTACTGTATGTTTTTCGTTTATCAAAATATTCTCATTATATCTGAAATAGCTATACATTATTTGGTATCATTAAAAATAATTAGATATTTTTCAACTGTTAATGATAATTAAGTACAAACTTAATTAAATATATGATGGACATTTTTGCAGTTAAAAAGTGGAAAATTTTGAATGCAGTGTTTTTTTTAATTTGTTAAGATGGATTTCGGTTTCCTACAAAAAGCTGTATTTCTTAAATGTTAATATTTTAAATTTTTGCTAATATTTTAAATAAACTTGTTTATTTTTACAAAAACTATATTTTTCAGACCCCTTCTCAGAAAACTATATTATTTAAAATTTATCAATTATAAAGGAAAAAGTTAAATGTTACACGAACGGTTTAAATTTTTATAAGAAAAATTTAAATGTTACACGAACAGTTTAAATTTTTATTTAAAAACTTATATATACTCTTTTGCTGTAGGTAGCGGCACTTAAGAATTTTCTAATTTTTTTTTCTCTTCTCGGAAAGCAAGATGTTTTGGGGTAGACTGACTTTTCCAGATGTTGTTGAATGATGTTTACTGGGCTTCCCCTAACTTTCTGGAGAAACACTTTGTGTGATCTCTTTTCCCGGGAAACTGAGCGGTTGATGACTCGAAAAATGCTATCTAGCCTGTGAAATGCCAGAGTTCAGATAGGGAGACGAGAAACTTTAAACTTTTTATGTTTCTGAGGACTGCATAAAGCGGTATTTATGATACGTGGATGTCAGAAAATCTGTCGAATTCAAAGAGTTTATGACACGGGTATGTCTGAAAATCTGTCGAGTTCAAAAGTCTAGGTCTGGAATTTTTGTGGGTTGACGGAGAAATCCCAGATGTTTTTTCTGTCAGGGGCATCTGGCGGAATTCTTTTATTTTTTTTTATTGTATAGGGGTGAGAAAGGCTCCTCCTTAAGGCAGCCTAGTGGGCCTATCATCGCGTGGGGGTAATCACGAAGAGGTGTAGGTTTTTGAAAAAATTGGATTTCCATTGGACAATGAATAATTTTAGAAATACATTTTGGCAACAAGTGAGAATTGAGTTCCCTTTTTGGGGGAAAAATGTTTATTCTTTTTTCGATGTGAAGACTCCATCCAGGACTGAGAAGTAGGAAAATTTTCCTTATAAGGAGAAGGGGGCCTCCGGGCTCCCGGAGATGAGGCTTTCAGCTGGAGAACTTCATACGTAAAGGTTCGTTTTCTTGGCGCTCTCGCAGCATCACAGAAAGCAGGCTAGGACTGAACGGTAGCGGGCCCTGACTCACTCCAGTGGCGGCGACTTGCAAGTTATGACGGTGAATCTCGACATCGGTAATGACATTTGAGGCCAGCGGCTATATCCCGTCATAGGTTGGACCTTAATTGATAATGTGGACAAAACAAAAGGCTTTGCCGACCACCCCAATCAGTGAAGACCTTTTTTTATAGGTGGGAGATTGGGGCGGCATTAAGGCTATCGTCCGTTTTTTTTAGTAGCATCCGTCCTTTTTTCGTTCGTTCAAGAGGAGCAGAAATGACCCACGAGTTGAAAAATGAGGTCATTGTAGCAATATTCTACGAAATTAAATCCGTCATTGAAAAGATAAATTGGAATGAGACAACTAATGCCCTGGTACTAAGCCCCAGCTGACCATCAACTGCGTGAGGGAGGACTTCGCCCTGCAGCATACTCATCCAATTCCCAGTGTTCAATTTTGAAAGCCATGATTCCTGATAGCCAGATTCCTGTTTAGTCTAAAGGAATAACAGCCACAACTTGAGAAGGTCTTAATTGTAAGTTGTTAAAGCTTTTTTTTTTTATTTATTTAGTGTTTGCATTTTAACAAAAAAAAAAAGGGTTTTAAATGATAAAGTGTTCGAAAGTGTATGAAACTCTTGGTTTCTTACGTATTTTTTTTCATACGAAGTTGTCGTATGTTATATAGTGTTAAATGAACGTAATATTTTTCCTGATTATTTATATATTTCTTATGTTTTGTTTTTTAGTGTAGGATAATGAGATCAAATAAATACTATTGTTTGTATTTTAAGAGAACTTAGTTTTTTTTTATAGATTCTGTTGTTATTTTTTTTTTACATTTTTTTAATTTATATAATAGTATGTTTAAGTTGGAGTTTCCAGGAGGAAGCCATCCTTTAAATACCTAAATTTTTTATTATTGGAGGAGGTTCTCTAATTCATTAGAGAATTCTAGGGTAGAAAAATTATGTTATTCAGCCGAAACTAGAGATTACTAATAAAAGAAAAATCTTATTGTTTAGGAAGTATGTAAGATGATAATATTGGGCAAAAAAATTAAAGTTCCCAATGATGAACCATGATGACAGTTTTCACTTTATTATTCTGGTGTAGGATAAATTTGTTAATGAGACCTACAGATATATATATATAGATTTAGAGATCGTTAACTCTGTTAAAAATTTTTAATAACCAAGCTTTAATATAGAATAAATGTAGTTTGAATCGATGTGTCTTCTAAAAATAGATTGAATTTTAATATTAGGAAAGTCTAATGACAAGGACTATATTAATATATTAAAAGTGGTAGGAACATTTTTTCAAATGAAATCATTAAATAAAATCGTAACTGGACACCTTCAGTTAGCTACTTTAACCTTCTGATTGGGAATTGTGAAAGAACAAAAAAAAAAATAAATTGAAGTTAAATAAGTTGTATAGTCAAATCTTGTGACTTAGATATTAGGATTTAAAATCTGGTTAATAAACGATTCCCAAAGAGGGTTGAGGTGGTAAGTTTCCTTTCCAGGTGGATCCTGAAAGAAGATATAAATAAAATGTTTTTTTTTCTTGTTCATGTATTTGTGGTGTCTGTGTACTGAAAGGTCCAGTTGTATTTGAAGAGTTAGTTAAAAATTTGTTTACATTGAGGTATATGATTTAGTAATTTAGTAACATAAAAGTAACAACGCTGTCATCATTGTCCTTCATTTTTACTTGGGTTTCTTATGGGTACACAACGCAAGTTTTTATTTTGTTTAAAGTAAATTATATTTTATTTGTGAGAGATAAATCGAAAGGTGAAGTAACGATTTTAAATCTTCTTTTGACACTATACGATACTGGCCAATTTTGTTTTTTTTATTAAAGAAAAAGTCTGGTGCTTTCTTGTAATTTTTTAGTAAACAATTCTGACAGGATATCAAAAATTTGATTGTTATAAAAGTTGCATTTAGCATTTTATGAGAAAACCAGAGAAAACTCTGGATTTTTTTTTTTTTATCTTTTGGCCTTATTTTAGAAACTTGAGATCTATATATAAGAAGTTACTGGTAAAGATAATAGGTTCAAATTAAATTTAGACATGAGTTTTTTTTTTGTTTATTTCTTTATTTTATTTTATAGTCTTTTATACACAAAATAAAAAATCTGTAAATTATAGAATCTTAATATTTATTAATTTAATATATTTTATTTGAAGTTAGATTTATCATTAATAGAGTTAAAATTCCAGGCAGAGTTGAATTTACTAATTTAGAAGCAAATTGAGAGTTTATATCATTCATAAAGTGTAAATAGTTTTGTTGAAAGAAAGCATCAACTTTAGGAAGGGTAAAAGTGAAAGAGCCATTAGAATTGAGTAAAGCAACTTAGTAACATGAGAAAAATCTATGTATGTAAAGGATAGAAAGATTAAATTTAAAAATAATGGTGAGAAAAACTAACTAAGTTTAATCTCACCATAATAACTGGCGCCGGGAGTCCAGGATCTCAGATAATAGTTATTGCGGAATAGAAAAGGTTCTTTTTAATTGTGATGCTTAATATTATTAATTTGCAGTATTTTTATCTGTATAATTTTTTTTATTTTTGTGTTTTATGCTTTTAGTGATTTTTTTATAGAAGTATATTTATATCCAATGTATTAATTCTTTTTAACAATATAATTAATTTTGGTATGGCCCTCTTCTTGCATTTGAAAAAGTTTCCCCTCAAGGAAAGGATATATTTTTCTTTTTCTCTCTCTCTCGGTATATATTTTTTTTATTATTTATTTACTTAGCCCCCTATATATTTAGATATAATTTGATCCAAAATTAATGATAACAAAATATTTTTCCCAGTCTATTTATATTTAAAATTTTACAAAAGAAAAGAAAACACGATTTGATAATTTGTATGCAGAGTACTGTCTAAATGCTAAACTTTTACTAAACTATGTTTATATATATGTGTATTTTTTAAATTTTTTAGACTTGTTATTTCAAAAAAAAAAAGGGGGTAAAGATTTTTTTTTTTGATAACTTGAAGGTAATTAGATTAAACAGGTTAATTACAAAAATGACAGGTGACAATCATAAAGGAACTCCGGTAGAGCCTGGCCTAGAAGGTAGTGGACTTCAGAATGATTCACTAATCGCTCAAAGTCAGAATTCGAGTGCAGCACTGGCAGTGGGGGTGGAAAACGCGCAGTGCCAGAGAAGAGCACTCCTCTTGGATAATCTCTTTTTCATCCCAGTTTTTACAGGGAGAGACCCCTCTTTTTCTGTCGGCGAATTCTTTGCAAAATTTCACGAGTTTGCTCGTTTCCTAGGATGGAAACAGGAAGAGCTTTTCTTCGCTGCTACTCAGCGCTTGGCAGGGGCAGCACAGCAGCTGTACAGGGACCACAAGATGCATGTTAAAGATTTCGGCGATTTAGAAAAATTATTGAGAGATAGGTTCGGGGCAAAGAAGGATTTGCACAAAGTGATACACGATTTTTGGTCCTTTGTACAGTTACCCGACATGTCGGTGGCAGATTTTATGGCTAAGGCAAAAGTTAGGGCTAGAAGGGCTCTAGAGGCGCAGAAAATCCCCCTCGAAAATTTAGCGCAAACCGAAAGATGAGTGGCTTCTTGCTCTTTTACTAAAGAACCTGAGGCCAGAAATTAGAAAAGGAGTTATTGCTAGGTCCCCTACTACGGTTGAAGAAGTCGAACGCATTGCGCTCGCAGAAGAGGAAGCTTTTCTCTCGGTTAGCCCCCAGCAAGTCTCTAGCTCAAGCGGCTATGGGGTTGAGATGGCCTGTGCGGCCCAAGTAGCGACCCAGGATGGGTCAGCAGCTCCCCACCAGACTCTAGCGAATCTTATTGCTGATTTATCAGTACAAGTGTCACAGCTATCCTCAAAAGTCCAAAGCCTTGAGAGTAGGAGAGATGAACGACCACCTCCGAAATCTAAAAAAGATATTGTGTGTTATTATTGTGGTAAGGCCGGCCATTATAAGAGAGAATGTTTAAAGAGACAAAAAGATGTTCAACAGAGTAGGAACTCAGCCCAAAATTCTCAAAATTATACTTTCAGAAGCGGTTATCGTTCCCAGGGCCGGGGAGGTGCCCAAGTAGGCACTGAGAGATTACAAAATAACACCCACCATGAAAACAAACCTTTAAACTAGAGGGGATCTCACCTAGGGAGGTAGAGGCTTGGGATCTGGCACCTTCAACACAAATACCTCAAAATACTGAATATTTCTATTCAGGTTGGAACAAATCTTTTGTAAATAAACTGCCTATATTATCATTTTTCTATAAAGGTGAACATCATAATGTGTTAATTGATTCTGGGTGTTCCTGCAATTTGATAGCTAGTAATATTGTAAAAAATATTAGGGGAATAAGTAGACAGATTTGTTCAACAAATCTCAGAACACTTTTAGGCGGTGAAGTTACCTTAAGAAATAAGGCAGAGCTAGAGTTTAAATTGGGAAAAACGGAATTTTCTGACATTTTTGCTATATGTGATGGCTCTCTATCTCCAAGTTTTCAAGTTATTTTAGGGATACCTTGGCTTAATAAATACAATATTAAAGTAGATTTCAAAAACAAAACACTTACTGGAGATAATTTTGAAATTTTGTTTGGGTCTCAACAAGACCAGTCTGTTAATTTTGGCACTGCAATGCTCAACCCTATCCCTATATATGCTAAAACAAAAAAAAATATTCCTTCTCTCTCAGAATCAGTAATACCTGTAAAAGTAAGAAACATGAACAATTCTAGTTCCAAAAATGTGTTTATTTACCCTCATAAATTTATCTCTGATTCCATTGTCATTAGTCATACAGTTTGCCTGAATAACCCTAATAAGTTGTATGTAAAGGTTTTAAATTTAACAGAACAACCTTTTCATTTAAATAAAAATTGTCAACTTGGGTTCTTAGAGGAAATTGGGGAGGAAGAGCCAAAGCCCCAAGTAAACTTTGGGGAAGTGACAGAAATTGGAGAGTTGGAAAATATAAATTTGCAATGGGACACCGAGTTTAAATTAGATCACTTAGATGAAAATTTAAAAGAGCAGGTACAAAAATTTTTACAAAAGAACTCGGATGTTTTTGCTGCCTCAGTACTTGATTTACCAGGGTGTGACACTGTTATGCACAACATAAATTTAAGTGATGACACCCCTGTTAGGAGTTCTCCCTATAGAGTTCCCTACAACTTAAGAGAGGAGATGAATAAACAAATAAAGACACTCATCGAAGCAAAAATTCTTGTGCCATCTAATTCTCCATATGCATCCTCCATTATTTTAGTTAAGAAGGCGGACGGTTCATTTAGGCTAGCATGTGATTTCAGGAAATTAAATAAGAAAATAGTTAGCGACAGTTACCCCATCCCTAACATCTCTGAAACTATAGACTCTTTGGCAGGCGCCAAATATTTCTCCACTTTAGATCTTACTAGTGGATTTTTTCAGCAAAAGATACCTGAAAATCAGCAGCATATTACAGCAATTGTGACGCACGATAAACTATTACAATGGACCAGGAGTCCATTCGGTTTAAAATCTTCCCCCGCAGCATTCCAAAGATTAATGAATTTTATTCTAAGTGACTTACAGCATTTAAACATTCTAATTTATATAGATGACATCTGCGTCGCTTCTAAAGACATAAAATCCCATTTTGAAAAATTAAATTTAGTTTTTGAGAGATTAAGAACCCATAATTTACGTTTAAAGCCCTCCAAATGCCATTTTTTTAAATCTCAAATAACATTTCTTGGGTTTAACATTAAAAATGGTGAAATTTTTCCTGCTAACAAAAATGTTGAGGTAATAAGTAAAATTAAGCGGCCTGTAAACAGAAAACAAGTTAGATCATTTCTGGGATCTGTGGGATTTTACAGAAGGCATATAAGTGATTATTCGAAAAGAACAATAAACTTAACTAATTTGACAAAAGAAAAGACAAAATTTCAATGGACAGACAAAGCTGAACGAGAATTTTTAGATATGAAAAATGAAATTGCTAAAATTCCTTCTTTGTTACTTCCCGACATGAAAAAAGATTTTATTTTGTATACAGACAGTTCAGCAGAAGCCATGGGGGCAGTTTTATGTCAGTATGACAACTCAGGTTTTCCACACCCTGTAGCATTTGCTAGTAGAAAATTAAAAGAGGTTGAGAAAAAGTATTCGGCCACGGAGAGAGAACTGTTGGCCCTAGTTTGGGCAACTCAGTATTTCAAATGTTACATTTTCCATCGAAAATTCATTATTTACACTGACCACGCGGCCCTCACGTATGCTTTAAAACTTAGGGACCCCACATCTCGAATTGCTAGATGGTTATGTGCTTTAAGCGAATTTGAATTTGTCGCCAAACATATAAAAGGAAAGTGTAATTCCGTAGCAGACTTTTTGTCGAGGTTTATTGACCATGATCTACAAGTTGAGAATAACCCTACCATAGACTGTAATGTACTGGAAAATGTCAATCGAGAAATTCACACCTTAAGTAATGTAGAGTTTTTAGAGGAAATCAGGCGCGCTCAAAGTCAAGATAATTTTTGTAAATATGTTAGTGCTAGATTGTGTAAAGGCTTACCTATTGCGCCTAAAAATTATACATTTTCAGTAAATAATGAAGTTATTGTGTGCGAAAAAATTAACCCAATTCACAAAAAGGAAAAAGGAGAAAGAATTGTTTTGCCTAAAGCGCTTGTGCCAAAGGTTTTTCATATGACACACGAATCTCCAGTAGCATGTCATGCTGGTTTTTA
Organism: Salticus scenicus; assembly: GCA_963930645.1. NCBI lineage: Eukaryota > Metazoa > Arthropoda > Arachnida > Araneae > Salticidae > Salticus > Salticus scenicus. The sequence continues at coordinate 16,271,931 of OZ005655.1, forward strand.
CAAAACATTTTTTAGGATAAAAAATAATTATTTCTGGAAAGGGATGTATTCAGACGTTAAAAGATTAGTGGCTTCCTGTCAATCTTGCTTAGAGTTTAGAGCACACAAACCTAAAAAATTAGCTGAGCTCCAGAGATTAGAAATTCCAAATAAACCGTTTGATACCATACACTCTGATATCTGTGGTCCTTATCCCATTACTGAAAAGGGAAATAAATATATTGTATGTTATGTTGACAGTTTTAGTAAATGGCCAGAAGCCTATGCAGTACAAAACATCACCTCTGATACGTTGGCAGAAACCTTGGCCGACTTTATTTCAAGACATGGGGCACCCACAAAAATAATTACTGATAAAGGTAAAAATTACATGAGCGAAGCAATATCACAGATATACAGTAAATTGCAAATTAATCACAGACACACTTCCAGTTACCACCCACAAAGTAACGCACAAGTTGAGAGACAGCATGCAACAATGAATAATGCACTCGCTCATTTAGTAAATAATAATCACAATGACTGGGATGGTAAATTAAAATTTGTACTTTTAGCTATGAGATCAGGTATTCATTCCACAATTAATGAAACACCCTTTTTTGTTACAGAGATATTCAACTTCCTTATAATATTTTCTGTCAAAAAGAACCTATTAATTATAACGACTGCCCTACATACTGTGAGCAACTAATTCCCTCTCTAAAACATACATTCTTACAAACCAAACAATTATTAGAAAAATCTGCTGAAAGGCAAGAAAGTTATAGGAAAAAGTTTGCTATTGATAAACATTTAAAGGTAGGAGATCTGGTGATGCTGTATACTCCAGCAATTAAACCAGGCCTTTGTAAAAAATTTAACAAGAAGAACTCAGGTCCTTTTCGTGTTGTTAGAAAACTAGGTTTTGTAAATTATGAGATACAGGAAGTGAAAAATACAAACAATGTTCAAATTGTGCATGTTGACAGATTATCGAAAATAGAAACTAAACCCGTATTCCCTGTCTTAGATAGTATAGAGAATGAACTGACAGAAAACATTACAACACCACAGGTACAAGTTAATGGAGACCTACATCCAGTAGTGGAGGATATTTGGGAAAGGTATAGGTTGGCGAGAAAAGAAAAGAGAAGAAAACGATTTCTCATAGATTTTGTTGGTCCACCAGAAAGTGATTCTCAGGTTAGTCACAGTTCTCAGGGTCAGCCAGGTTTTAACACTGTTTTCGAGTTAAATTCCCCTCATAGGACACTGGATGGGCAGGTGACAGGTTCGATTCCCAGCCATACTCTACCTTACCAGGTGTTTAGGCCTCTAGACTTCTCGCCTACGGTTAGTGAATCGGAAAATGAGGAAGTGACAGGTTCGATTCCCAGCCATGCCCTACCTTCCCAGATGTTTAAACAAAAATCTGTCTCTCCTACTGTTAGTGAAGCGGAACAGGATTTTTCGCATATGCTAGGCCAGTCAAAAGTGAAAATGTCTAGAGCTAATTCAAAAACTGCGTCAAAAATCCCCACTCACCAATATTCACTTAGAAGCAGAAAGTAAATTTTGTATATATAAATTGTTGTAAATATGCATTTTGGTTTGATTTTTATTTTATTATTTTATTTTTTTTTTTTGCGTTCCTATAAATATATTAGCTTATGTAAACTCGTAAGTTTGAAATCTGCATTTTTCAAGCGTGAAACATTTTGTTAATGTCAATTTTTTTTTACGCACTTCTATGTTTGAAAAATGCGAGTTGCATTTTTCTCTTTCTGAGGTTTGGTGTTTTGTTCAAATGACCAAAAATTTTTAGGTTAGTTCAAATAATTACACGGTTTCGTGTATTCTTGTGTGCGAATTCACCACAGGAAAGAATTTTTTGGGTTTCTCATTACTAAAGCTGCGTTTTCTTTCTGTATCATTTGTGTACGCTGCCCTGTCCTAGGTTAGGCTATGTTGTATGTATATACTAAAATTACCTTATATGTAAATTTCTAAAATACTGGGATCTCATTACAATTTTTTATGTGGGCTGGAGTTTATCACAGGCACTGCATGATTATTGATTTTTAAGGACTATAAGGTCAGAAGTGCATAGTGTGTTTTTTAAAATTCAGTTAGTTTCTGAGAAAGGGAAAAAAGGAAGAGAATCTCTTATCTATATATACATCTATTAGAGGTGTATCACTTTTCATAAAATGTAAACAATCTCTCTCTAGAAGAAATTTTTTTTGTTTAAAGGTTATACAGGTGTTTTTAGAGAGAGAGCGAGAAAGGAGAAAAAAATTTTTTCTTGCCTTGGATTGTTTATCCTATATATATAAGGGACTTTTGCTTGGTATATTGGTTTTTCGGGTGTAATCCCATTGCAAGGAGAGGTTAACCAACCGCCCTGGTTTATTTGAAAAATTTTTTTGTTGTTTTTGGATGTCACTAAGTATTTGTTTATATGTAACTACTAATATGTGTTATTTATTTCTGTGTATCTATATACCTACCAACTTATATAGTCTATTATTCCTTATATTTTATCATTTATTATTTTTATATTATTTTTATGTTTATATTTAATTATATGTAAACTTATGCCCACCGGTGGGCCAAAACAAATCTATGTAGCATCATTATACATGTATATATACTGTATTACTTATTGTGATGTCCATTTATTTTCTTATTCTTATTATGGTTATTATCGCATAATCTGTAAAAGGCTTTTTCCGGTTGTGGCTCTGTCCTACGAATTAGATTACTAACCCTTATTTGTCTAGGAAAAGTTCAATCCCAAAAATGTCTAGTCCGTTGTTCGTAAAGCGGGTAATTTAGTTTTTTTTTGGAAATGTTTACATCACCGCTTCAGCAAGAGTTGGAGTGAGAGGACTCATCAACTGGAGGGAAAAACGTTCTCATCGGTTTATCAGACGGAGTGATTGACAGCCGTTGGCTCAGGAGAGGAGAAACTGCGTAGGGTTCTTCGCGGTTTGATTGATTGGTACCGTGGAAGGATGAGGAGAGAAAAAACTCGTCTGAGATAGATCTCCCATAGAGGAAGGGATAAACAGCTGTTGTTTTGATTACATCGCTACGGGGTAGATATCGTGGCTTTCGCTTCTGGTTTTTCGTTCCGGATTACTTTATATATCACTCAAAAACTAATTTAGACATTATGTGAGGAATATACTTATTAAAAGAGGCTACTTGTAGTATATTGAATGCAATTATAATTTCGGGAACTTAGCCTTTTGTAGAGAAGGACTAGAATCTCAGGTACACGGCCGGATTTGAGTTTTCTAGTAAGATGAGTGTTCCTTTGCTCCAGGCGGCGTAGGGATCGGCGTTTGATTTATACTTTCGTCTGGGACACTGTAACATTCTCTTCTTTTCCTTCAGAAAAATTTATGGATTTTTGCACACTTACAAAAAAAAAAAAAAAAAAAAAAAAAAATTATTTTTTTTTTTAACATAAAAGGGAGGGTGATTGTTAAGATGGATTTCGGTTTCCTACAAAAAGCTGTATTTCTTAAATGTTAATATTTTAAATTTTTGCTAATATTTTAAATAAACTTGTTTATTTTTACAAAAACTATATTTTTCAGACCCCTTCTCAGAAAACTATATTATTTAAAATTTATCAATTATAAAGGAAAAAGTTAAATGTTACACGAACGGTTTAAATTTTTATAAGAAAAATTTAAATGTTACACGAACAGTTTAAATTTTTATTTAAAAACTTATATATACTCTTTTGCTGTAGTTAGCGGCACTTAAGAATTTTCTAATTTTTTTTTCTCTTCTCGGAAAGCAAGATGTTTTGGGGTAGACTGACTTTTCCAGATGTTGTTGAATGATGTTTACTGGGCTTCCCCTAACTTTCTGGAGAAACACTTTGTGTGATCTCTTTTCCCGGGAAACTGAGCGGTTGATGACTCGAAAAATGCTATCTAGCCTGTGAAATGCCAGAGTTCAGATAGGGAGACGAGAAACTTTAAACTTTTTATGTTTCTGAGGACTGCATAAAGCCGTATTTATGATACGTGGATGTCAGAAAATCTGTCGAATTCAAAGAGTTTATGACACGGGTATGTCTGAAAATCTGTCGAGTTCAAAAGTCTAGGTCTGGAATTTTTGTGGGTTGACGGAGAAATCCCAGATGTTTTTTCTGTCAGGGGCATCTGGCGGAATTCTTTTATTTTTTTTTATTGTATAGGGGTGAGAAAGGCTCCTCCTTAAGGCAGCCTAGTGGGCCTATCATCGCGTGGGGGTAATCACGAAGAGGTGTAGGTTTTTGAAAAAATTGGATTTCCATTGGACAATGAATAATTTTAGAAATACATTTTGGCAACAAGTGAGAATTGAGTTCCCTTTTTGGGGGAAAAATGTTTATTCTTTTTTCGATGTGAAGACTCCATCCAGGACTGAGATGTAGGAAAATTTTCCTTATAAGGAGAAGGGGGCCTCCGGGCTCCCGGAGATGAGGCTTTCAGCTGGAGAACTTCATACGTAAAGGTTCGTTTTCTTGGCGCTCTCGCAGCATCACAGAAGGCAGGCTAGGACTGAACGGTAGCGGGCCCTGACTCACTCCAGTGGCGGCGACTTGCAAGTTATGACGGTGAATCTCGACATCGGTAATGACATTTGAGGCCAGCGGCTATATCCCGTCATAGGTTGGACCTTAATTGATAATGTGGACAAAACAAACGGCTTTGCCGACCACCCCAATCAGTGAAGACCTTTTTTTATAGGTGGGAGATTGGGGCGGCATTAAGGCTATCGTCCGTTTTTTTTAGTAGCATCCGTCCTTTTTTCGTTCGTTCAAGAGGAGCAGAAATGACCCACGAGTTGAAAAATGAGGTCATTGTAGCAATATTCTACGAAATTAAATCCGTCATTGAAAAGATAAATTGGAATGAGACAACTAATGCCCTGGTACTAAGCCCCAGCTGACCATCAACTGCGTGAGGGAGGACTTCGCCCTGCAGCATACTCATCCAATTCCCAGTGTTCAATTTTGAAAGCCATGATTCCTGATAGCCAGATTCCTGTTTAGTCTAAAGGAATAACAGCCACAACTTGAGAAGGTCTTAATTGTAAGTTGTTAAAGCTTTTTTTTTTTATTTATTTAGTGTTTGCATTTTAACAAAAAAAAAAAAGGGTTTTAAATGATAAAGTGTTCGAAAGTGTATGAAACTCTTGGTTTCTTACGTATTTTTTTTCATACGAAGTTGTCGTATGTTATATAGTGTTAAATGAACGTAATATTTTTCCTGATTATTTATATATTTCTTATGTTTTGTTTTTTAGTGTAGGATAATGAGATCAAATAAATACTATTGTTTGTATTTTAAGAGAACTTAGTTTTTTTTTATAGATTCTGTTGTTATTTTTTTTTACATTTTTTTAATTTATATAATAGTATGTTTAAGTTGGAGTTTCCAGGAGGAAGCCATCCTTTAAATACCTCAATTTTTTATTATTGGAGGAGGTTCTCTAATTCATTAGAGAATTCTAGGGTAGAAAAATTATGTTATTCAGCCGAAACTAGAAATTACTAATAAAAGAAAAATCTTATTGTTTAGGAAGTATGTAAGATGATAATATTGGGCAAAAAAATTAAAGTTCCCAATGATGAACCATGATGACAGTTTTCACTTTATTATTCTGGTGTAGGATAAATTTGTTAATGAGACCTACAGATATATATATATAGATTTAGAGATCGTTAACTCTGTTAAAAATTTTTAATAACCAAGCTTTAATATAGAATAAATGTAGTTTGAATCGATGTGTCTTCTAAAAATAGATTGAATTTTAATATTAGGAAAGTCTAATGACAAGGACTATATTAATATATTAAAAGTGGTAGGAACATTTTTTCAAATGAAATCATTAAATAAAATCGTAACTGGACACCTTCAGTTAGCTACTTTAACCTTCTGATTGGGAATTGTGAAAGAACAAAAAAAAAAAAAATTGAAGTTAAATAAGTTGTATAGTCAAATCTTGTGACTTAGATATTAGGATTTAAAATCTGGTTAATAAACGATTCCCAAAGAGGGTTGAGGTGGTAAGTTTCCTTTCCAGGTGGATCCTGAAAGAAGATATAAATAAAATGTTTTTTTTTCTTGTTCATGTATTTGTGGTGTCTGTGTACTGAAAGGTCCAGTTGTATTTGAAGAGTTAGTTAAAAATTTGTTTACATTGAGGTATATGATTTAGTAATTTAGTAACATAAAAGTAACAACGTTGTCATCATTGTCCTTCATTTTTACTTGGGTTTCTTATGGGTACACAACGCAAGTTTTTATTTTGTTTAAAGTAAATTATATTTTATTTGTGAGAGATAAATCGAAAGGTGAAGTAACGATTTTAAATCTTCATTTGACACTATACGATACTGGCCAATTTTGTTTTTTTTATTAAAGAAAAAGTCTGGTGCTTTCTTGTAATTTTTTAGTAAACAATTCTGACAGGATATCAAAAATTTGATTGTTATAAAAGTTGCATTTAGCATTTTATGAGAAAACCAGAGAAAACTCTGGATTTTTTTTTTTTTTTATCTTTTGGCCTTATTTTAGAAACTTGAGATCTATATATAAGAAGTTACTGGTAAAGATAATAGGTTCAAATTAAATTTAGACATGAGTTTTTTTTTTGTTTATTTCTTTATTTTATTTTATAGTCTTTTATACACAAAATAAAAAATCTGTAAATTATAGAATCTTAATATTTATTAATTTAATATATTTTATTTGAAGTTAGATTTATCATTAATAGAGTTAAAATTCCAGGCAGAGTTGAATTTACTAATTTAGAAGCAAATTGATAGTTTATATCATTCATAAAGTGTAAATAGTTTTGTTGAAAGAAAGCATCAACTTTAGGAAGGGTAAAAGTGAAAGAGCCATTAGAATTGAGTAAAGCAACTTAGTAACATGAGAAAAATCTATGTATGTAAAGGATAGAAAGATTAAATTTAAAAATAATGGTGAGAAAAACTAACTAAGTTTAATCTCACTATAATAACTGGCGCCGGGAGTCCAGGATCTCAGATAATAGTTATTGCGGAATAGAAAAGGTTCTTTTTAATTGTGATGCTTAATATTATTAATTTGCAGTATTTTTATCTGTATAATTTTTTTTATTTTTGTGTTTTATGCTTTTAGTGATTTTTTTATAGAAGTATATTTATATCCAATGTATTAATTCTTTTTAACAATATAATTAATTTTGGTATGGCCCTCTTCTTGCATTTGAAAAAGTTTCCCCTCAAGGAAAGGATATATTTTTCTTTTTCTCTCTCTCTCGGTATATATTTTTTTTATTATTTATTTACTTAGCCCCCTATATATTTAGATATAATTTGATCCAAAATTAATGATAACAAAATATTTTTCCCAGTCTATTTATATTTAAAATTTTACAAAAGAAAAGAAAACACGATTTGATAATTTGTATGCAGAGTACTGTCTAAATGCTAAACTTTTACTAAACTATGTTTATATATATGTGTATTTTTTAAATTTTTTAGACTTGTTATTTCAAAAAAAAAAGGGGGGTAAAGATTTTTTTTTTGATAACTTGAAGGTAATTAGATTAAACAGGTTAATTACAAAAATGACAGGTGACAATCATAAAGGAACTCCGGTAGAGCCTGGCCTAGAAGGTAGTGGACTTCAGAATGATTCACTAATCGCTCAAAGTCAGAATTCGAGTGCAGCACTGGCAGTGGGGGTGGAAAACGCGCAGTGCCAGAGAAGAGCACTCCTCTTGGATAATCTCTCTTTCATCCCAGTTTTTACAGGGAGAGACCCCTCTTTTTCTGTCGGCGAATTCTTTGCAAAATTTCACGAGTTTGCTCGTTTCCTAGGATGGAAACAGGAAGAGCTTTTCTTCGCTGCTACTCAGCGCTTGGCAGGGGCAGCACAGCAGCTGTACAGGGACCACAAGATGCATGTTAAAGATTTCGGCGATTTAGAAAAATTATTGAGAGATAGGTTCGGGGCAAAGGAGGATTTGCACAAAGTGATACACGATTTTTGGTCCTTTGTACAGTTACCCGACATGTCGGTGGCAGATTTTATGGCTAAGGCAAAAGTTAGGGCTAGAAGGGCTCTAGAGGCGCAGAAAATCCCCCTCGAAAATTTAGCGCAAACCGAAAGAGAGTGGCTTCTTGCTCTTTTACTAAAGAACCTGAGGCCAGAAATTAGAAAAGGAGTTATTGCTAGGTCCCCTACTACGGTTGAAGAAGTCGAACGCATTGCGCTCGCAGAAGAGGAAGCTTTTCTCTCGGTTAGCCCCCAGCAAGTCTCTAGCTCAAGCGGCTATGGGGTTGAGATGGCCTGTGCGGCCCAAGTAGCGACCCAGGATAGGTCAGCAGCTCCCCACCAGACTCTAGCGAATCTTATTGCTGATTTATCAGTACAAGTGTCACAGCTATCCTCAAAAGTCCAAAGCCTTGAGAGTAGGAGAGATGAACGACCACCTCCGAAATCTAAAAAAGATATTGTGTGTATTATTGTGGTAAGGCCGGCCATTATAAGAGAGAATGTTTAAAGAGACAAAAAGATGTTCAACAGAGTAGGAACTCAGCCCAAAATTCTCAAAATTATACTTTCAGAAGCGGTTATCGTTCCCAGGGTCGGGGAGGTGCCCAAGTAGGCACTGAGAGATTACAAAATAACACCCACCATGAAAACAAACCTTTAAACTAGAGGGGATCTCACCTAGGGAGGTAGAGGCTTGGGATCTGGCACCTTCAACACAAATACCTCAAAATACTGAATATTTCTATTCAGGTTGGAACAAATCTTTTGTAAATAAACTGCCTATATTATCATTTTTCTATAAAGGTGAACATCATAATGTGTTAATTGATTCTGGGTGTTCCTGCAATTTGATAGCTAGTAATATTGTAAAAAATATTAGGGGAATAAGTAGACAGATTTGTTCAACAAATCTCAGAACACTTTTAGGCGGTGAAGTTACCTTAAGAAATAAGGCAGAGCTAGAGTTTAAATTGGGAAAAACGGAATTTTCTGACATTTTTGCTATATGTGATGGCTCTCTATCTCCAAGTTTTCAAGTTATTTTAGGGATACCTTGGCTTAATAAATACAATATTAAAGTAGATTTCAAAAACAAAACACTTACTGGAGATAATTTTGAAATTTTGTTTGGGTCTCAACAAGACCAGTCTGTTAATTTTGGCACTGCAATGCTCAACCCTATCCCTATATATGCTAAAACAAAAAAAAATATTCCTTCTCTCTCAGAATCAGTAATACCTGTAAAAGTAAGAAACATGAACAATTCTAGTTCCAAAAATGTGTTTATTTACCCTCATAAATTTATCTCTGATTCCATTGTCATTAGTCATACAGTTTGCCTGAATAACCCTAATAAGTTGTATGTAAAGGTTTTAAATTTAACAGAACAACCTTTTCATTTAAATAAAAATTGTCAACTTGGGTTCTTAGAGGAAATTGGGGAGGAAGAGCCAAAGCCCCAAGTAAACTTTGGGGAAGTGACAGAAATTGGAGAGTTGGAAAATATAAATTTGCAATGGGACACCGAGTTTAAATTAGATCACTTAGATGAAAATTTAAAAGAGCAGGTACAAAAATTTTTACAAAAGAACTCGGATGTTTTTGCTGCCTCAGTACTTGATTTACCAGGGTGTGACACTGTTATGCACAACATAAATTTAAGTGATGACACCCCTGTTAGGAGTTCTCCCTATAGAGTTCCCTACAACTTAAGAGAGGAGATGAATAAACAAATAAATACACTCATCGAAGCAAAAATTCTTGTGCCATCTAATTCTCCATATGCATCCCCCATTATTTTAGTTAAGAAGGCGGACGGTTCATTTAGGCTAGCATGTGATTTCAGGAAATTAAATAAGAAAATAGTTAGCGACAGTTACCCCATCCCTAACATCTCTGAAACTATAGACTCTTTGGCAGGCGCCAAATATTTCTCCACTTTAGATCTTACTAGTGGATTTTTTCAGCAAAAGATACCTGAAAATCAGCAGCATATTACAGCAATTGTGACGCACGATAAACTATTACAATGGACCAGGAGTCCATTCGGTTTAAAATCTTCCCCCGCAGCATTCCAAAGATTAATGAATTTTATTCTAAGTGACTTACAGCATTTAAACATTCTAATTTATATAGATGACATCTGCGTCACTTCTAAAGACATAAAATCCCATTTTGAAAAATTAAATTTAGTTTTTGAGAGGTTAAGAACCCATAATTTACGTTTAAAGCCCTCCAAATGCCATTTTTTTAAATCTCAAATAACATTTCTTGGGTTTAACATTAAAAATGGTGAAATTTTTCCTGCTAACAAAAATGTTGAGGTAATAAGTAAAATTAAGCGGCCTGTAAACAGAAAACAAGTTAGATCATTTCTGGGATCTGTGGGATTTTACAGAAGGCATATAAGTGATTATTCGAAAAGAACAATAAACTTAACTAATTTGACAAAAGAAAAGACAAAATTTCAATGGACAGACAAAGCTGAACGAGAATTTTTAGATATGAAAAATGAAATTGCTAAAATTCCTTCTTTGTTACTTCCCGACATGAAAAAAGATTTTATTTTGTATACAGACAGTTCAGCAGAAGCCATGGGGGCAGTTTTATGTCAGTATGACAACTCAGGTTTTCCACACCCTGTAGCATTTGCTAGTAGAAAATTAAAAGAGGTTGAGAAAAAGTATTCGGCCACGGAGAGAGAACTGTTGGCCCTAGTTTGGGCAACTCAGTATTTCAAATGTTACATTTTCCATCGAAAATTCATTATTTACACTGACCACGCGGCCCTCACGTATGCTTTAAAACTTAGGGACCCCACATCTCGAATTGCTAGATGGTTATGTGCTTTAAGCGAATTTGAATTTGTCGCCAAACATATAAAAGGAAAGTGTAATTCCGTAGCAGACTTTTTGTCGAGGTTTATTGACCATGATCTACAAGTTGAGAATAACCCTACCATAGACTGTAATGTACTGGAAAATGTCAATCGAGAAATTCACACCTTAAGTAATGTAGAGTTTTTAGAGGAAATCAGGCGCGCTCAAAGTCAAGATAATTTTTGTAAATATGTTAGTGCTAGATTGTGTAAAGGCTTACCTATTGCGCCTAAAAATTATACATTTTCAGTAAATAATGAAGTTATTGTGTGCGAAAAAATTAACCCAATTCACAAAAAGGAAAAAGGAGAAAGAATTGTTTTGCCTAAAGCGCTTGTGCCAAAGGTTTTTCATATGACACACGAATCTCCAGTAGCATGTCATGCTGGTTTTTACAAAACATTTTTTAGGATAAAAAATAATTATTTCTGGAAAGGGATGTATTCAGACGTTAAAAGATTAGTGGCTTCCTGTCAATCTTGCTTAGAGTTTAGAGCACACAAACCTAAAAAATTAGCTGAGCTCCAGAGATTAGAAATTCCAAATAAACCGTTTGATACCATACACTCTGATATCTGTGGTCCTTATCCCATTACTGAAAAGGGAAATAAATATATTGTATGTTATGTTGACAGTTTTAGTAAATGGCCAGAAGCCTATGCAGTACAAAACATCACCTCTGATACGTTGGCAGAAACCTTGGCCGACTTTATTTCAAGACATGGGGCACCCACAAAAATAATTACTGATAAAGGTAAAAATTACATGAGCGAAGCAATATCACAGGTATACAGTAAATTGCAAATTAATCACAGACACACTTCCAGTTACCACCCACAAAGTAACGCACAAGTTGAGAGACAGCATGCAACAATGAATAATGCACTCGCTCATTTAGTAAATAATAATCACAATGACTGGGATGGTAAATTAAAATTTGTACTTTTAGCTATGAGATCAGGTATTCATTCCACAATTAATGAAACACCCTTTTTTGTTACATACGGCAGAGATATTCAACTTCCTTATAATATTTTCTGTCAAAAAGAACCTATTAATTATAACGACTGCCCTACATACTGTGAGCAACTAATTCCCTCTCTAAAACATACATTCTTACAAACCAAACAATTATTAGAAAAATCTGCTGAAAGGCAAGAAAGTTATAGGAAAAAGTTTGCTATTGATAAACATTTAAAGGTAGGAGATCTGGTGATGCTGTATACTCCAGCAATTAAACCAGGCCTTTGTAAAAAATTTAACAAGAAGAACTCAGGTCCTTTTCGTGTTGTTAGAAAACTAGGTTTTGTAAATTATGAGATACAGGAAGTGAAAAATACAAACAATGTTCAAATTGTGCATGTTGACAGATTATCGAAAATAGAAACTAAACCCGTATTCCCTGTCTTAGATAGTATAGAGAATGAACTGACAGAAAACATTACAACACCACAGGTACAAGTTAATGGAGACCTACATCCAGTAGTGGAGGATATTTGGGAAAGGTATAGGTTGGCGAGAAAAGAAAAGAGAAGAAAACGATTTCTCATAGATTTTGTTGGTCCACCAGAAAGTGATTCTCAGGTTAGTCACAGTTCTCAGGGTCAGCCAGGTTTTAACACTGTTTTCGAGTTAAATTCCCCTCATAGGACACTGGATGGGCAGGTGACAGGTTCGATTCCCAGCCATACTCTACCTTACCAGGTGTTTAGGCCTCTAGACTTCTCGCCTACGGTTAGTGAATCGGAAAATGAGGAAGTGACAGGTTCGATTCCCAGCCATGCCCTACCTTCCCAGATGTTTAAACAAAAATCTGTCTCTCCTACTGTTAGTGAAGCGGAACAGGATTTTTCGCATATGCTAGGCCAGTCAAAAGTGAAAATGTCTAGAGCTAATTCAAAAACTGCGTCAAAAATCCCCACTCACCAATATTCACTTAGAAGCAGAAAGTAAATTTTGTATATATAAATTGTTGTAAATATGCATTTTGGTTTGATTTTTATTTTATTATTATTTTTTTTTTTTTTTGCGTTCCTATAAATATATTAGCTTATGTAAACTCGTAAGTTTGAAATCTGCATTTTTCAAGCGTGAAACATTTTGTTAATGTCAATTTTTTTTTACGCACTTCTATGTTTGAAAAATGCGAGTTGCATTTTTCTCTTTCTGAGGTTTGGTGTTTTGTTCAAATGACCAAAAATTTTTAGGTTAGTTCAAATAATTACACGGTTTCGTGTATTCTTGTGTGCGAATTCACCACAGGAAAGAATTTTTTGGGTTTCTCATTACTAAAGCTGCGTTTTCTTTCTGTATCATTTGTGTACGCTGCCCTGTCCTAGGTTAGGCTATGTTGTATGTATATACTAAAATTACCTTATATGTAAATTTCTAAAATACTGGGATCTCATTACAATTTTTTATGTGGGCTGGAGTTTATCACAGGCACTGCATGATTATTGATTTTTAAGGACTATAAGGTCAGAAGTGCATAGTGTGTTTTTTAAAATTCAGTTAGTTTCTGAGAAAGGGAAAAAAGGAAGAGAATCTCTTATCTATATATACATCTATTAGAGGTGTATCACTTTTCATAAAATGTAAACAATCTCTCTCTAGAAGAAATTTTTTTTGTTTAAAGGTTATACAGGTGTTTTTAGAGAGAGAGCGAGAAAGGAGAAAAAAATTTTTTCTTGCCTTGGATTGTTTATCCTATATATATAAGGGACTTTTGCTTGGTATATTGGTTTTTCGGGTGTAATCCCATTGCAAGGAGAGGTTAACCAACCGCCCTGGTTTATTTGAAAAATTTTTTTGTTGTTTTTGGATGTCACTAAGTATTTGTTTATATGTAACTACTAATATGTGTTATTTATTTCTGTGTATCTATATACCTACCAACTTATATAGTCTATTATTCCTTATATTTTATCATTTATTATTTTTATATTATTTTTATGTTTATATTTAATTATATGTAAACTTATGCCCACCGGTGGGCCAAAACAAATCTATGTAGCATCATTATACATGTATATATACTGTATTACTTATTGTGATGTCCATTTATTTTCTTATTCTTATTATGGTTATTATCGCATAATCTGTAAAAGGCTTTTTCCGGTTGTGGCTCTGTCCTACGAATTAGATTACTAACCCTTATTTGTCTAGGAAAAGTTCAATCCCAAAAATGTCTAGTCCGTTGTTCGTAAAGCGGGTAATTTAGTTTTTTTTTGGAAATGTTTACATCACCGCTTCAGCAAGAGTTGGAGTGAGAGGACTCATCAACTGGAGGGAAAAACGTTCTCATCGGTTCATCAGACGGAGTGATTGACAGCCGTTGGCTCAGGAGAGGAGAAACTGCGTAGGGTTCTTCGCGGTTTGATTGATTGGTACCGTGGAAGGATGAGGAGAGAAAAAACTCGTCTGAGATAGATCTCCCATAGAGGAAGGGATAAACAGCTGTTGTTTTGATTACATCGCTACGGGGTAGATATCGTGGCTTTCGCTTCTGGTTTTTCGTTCCGGATTACTTTATATATCACTCAAAAACTAATTTAGACATTATGTGAGGAATATACTTATTAAAAGAGGCTACTTGTAGTATATTGAATGCAATTATAATTTCGGGAACTTAGCCTTTTGTAGAGAAGGACTAGAATCTCAGGTACACGGCCGGATTTGAGTTTTCTAGTAAGATGAGTGTTCCTTTGCTCCAGGCGGCGTAGGGATCGGCGTTTGATTTATACTTTCGTCTGGGACACTGTAACATTCTCTTCTTTTCCTTCAGAAAAATTTATGGATTTTTGCACACTTACAAAAAAAAAAAAAAAAAAAAAAAAAAAAAAAAAAATTATTTTTTTTTTAACATAAAAGGGAGGGTGATTGTTAAGATGGATTTCGGTTTCCTACAAAAAGCTGCATTTCTTAAATGTTAATATTTTAAATTTTTGCTAATATTTTAAATAAACTTGTTTATTTTTACAAAAACTATATTTTTCAGACCCCTTCTCAGAAAACTATATTATTTAAAATTTATCAATTATAAAGGAAAAAGTTAAATGTTACACGAACGGTTTAAATTTTTATAAGAAAAATTTAAATGTTACACGAACAGTTTAAATTTTTATTTAAAAACTTATATATACTCTTTTGCTGTAGGTAGCGGCACTTAAGAATTTTCTAATTTTTTTTTCTCTTCTCGGAAAGCAAGATGTTTTGGGGTAGACTGACTTTTCCAGATGTTGTTGAATGATGTTTACTGGGCTTCCCCTAACTTTCTGGAGAAACACTTTGTGTGATCTCTTTTCCCGGGAAACTGAGCGGTTGATGACTCGAAAAATGCTATCTAGCCTGTGAAATGCCAGAGTTCAGATAGGGAGACGAGAAACTTTAAACTTTTTATGTTTCTGAGGACTGCATAAAGCCGTATTTATGATACGTGGATGTCAGAAAATCTGTCGAATTCAAAGAGTTTATGACACGGGTATGTCTGAAAATCTGTCGAGTTCAAAAGTCTAGGTCTGGAATTTTTGTGGGTTGACGGAGAAATCCCAGATGTTTTTTCTGTCAGGGGCATCTGGCGGAATTCTTTTATTTTTTTTTATTGTATAGGGGTGAGAAAGGCTCCTCCTTAAGGCAGCCTAGTGGGCCTATCATCGCGTGGGGGTAATCACGAAGAGGTGTAGGTTTTTGAAAAAATTGGATTTCCATTGGACAATGAATAATTTTAGAAATACATTTTGGCAACAAGTGAGAATTGAGTTCCCTTTTTGGGGGAAAAATGTTTATTCTTTTTTCGATGTGAAGACTCCATCCAGGACTGAGATGTAGGAAAATTTTCCTTATAAGGAGAAGGGGGCCTCCGGGCTCCCGGAGATGAGGCTTTCAGCTGGAGAACTTCATACGTAAAGGTTCGTTTTCTTGGCGCTCTCGCAGCATCACAGAAGGCAGGCTAGGACTGAACGGTAGCGGGCCCTGACTCACTCCAGTGGCGGCGACTTGCAAGTTATGACGGTGAATCTCGACATCGGTAATGACATTTGAGGCCAGCGGCTATATCCCGTCATAGGTTGGACCTTAATTGATAATGTGGACAAAACAAAAGGCTTTGCCGACCACCCCAATCAGTGAAGACCTTTTTTTATAGGTGGGAGATTGGGGCGGCATTAAGGCTATCGTCCGTTTTTTTTAGTAGCATCCGTCCTTTTTTCGTTCGTTCAAGAGGAGCAGAAATGACCCACGAGTTGAAAAATGAGGTCATTGTAGCAATATTCTACGAAATTAAATCCGTCATTGAAAAGATAAATTGGAATGAGACAACTAATGCCCTGGTACTAAGCCCCAGCTGACCATCAACTGCGTGAGGGAGGACTTCGCCCTGCAGCATACTCATCCAATTCCCAGTGTTCAATTTTGAAAGCCATGATTCCTGATAGCCAGATTCCTGTTTAGTCTAAAGGAATAACAGCCACAACTTGAGAAGGTCTTAATTGTAAGTTGTTAAAGCTTTTTTTTTTTATTTATTTAGTGTTTGCATTTTAACAAAAAAAAAAGGGTTTTAAATGATAAAGTGTTCGAAAGTGTATGAAACTCTTGGTTTCTTACGTATTTTTTTTCATACGAAGTTGTCGTATGTTATATAGTGTTAAATGAACGTAATATTTTTCCTGATTATTTATATATTTCTTATGTTTTGTTTTTTAGTGTAGGATAATGAGATCAAATATATACTATTGTTTGTATTTTAAGAGAACTTAGTTTTTTTTTTATAGATTCTGTTGTTATTTTTTTTTACATTTTTTTAATTTATATAATAGTATGTTTAAGTTGGAGTTTCCAGGAGGAAGCCATCCTTTAAATACCTAAATTTTTTATTATTGGAGGAGGTTCTCTAATTCATTAGAGAATTCTAGGGTAGAAAAATTATGTTATTCAGCCGAAACTAGAGATTACTAATAAAAGAAAAATCTTATTGTTTAGGAAGTATGTAAGATGATAATATTGGGCAAAAAAATTAAAGTTCCCAATGATGAACCATGATGACAGTTTTCACTTTATTATTCTGGTGTAGGATAAATTTGTTAATGAGACCTACAGATATATATATATATATATAGATTTAGAGATCGTTAACTCTGTTAAAAATTTTTAATAACCAAGCTTTAATATAGAATAAATGTAGTTTGAATCGATGTGTTTTGTTTTTTAGTGTAGGATAATGAGATCAAATAAATACTATTGTTTGTATTTTAAGAGAACTTAGTTTTTTTTTATAGATTCTGTTGTTATTTTTTTTTACATTTTTTTAATTTATATAATAGTATGTTTAAGTTGGAGTTTCCAGGAGGAAGCCATCCTTTAAATACCTAAATTTTTTATTATTGGAGGAGGTTCTCTAATTCATTAGAGAATTCTAGGGTAGAAAAATTATGTTATTCAGCCGAAACTAGAGATTACTAATAAAAGAAAAATCTTATTGTTTAGGAAGTATGTAAGATGATAATATTGGGCAAAAAAATTAAAGTTCCCAATGATGAACCATGATGACAGTTTTCACTTTATTATTCTGGTGTAGGATAAATTTGTTAATGAGACCTACAGATATATATATATAGATTTAGAGATCGTTAACTCTGTTAAAAATTTTTAATAACCAAGCTTTAATATAGAATAAATGTAGTTTGAATCGATGTGTCTTCTAAAAATAGATTGAATTTTAATATTAGGAAAGTCTAATGACAAGGACTATATTAATATATTAAAAGTGGTAGGAACATTTTTTCAAATGAAATCATTAAATAAAATCGTAACTGGACACCTTCAGTTAGCTACTTTAACCTTCTGATTGGGAATTGTGAAAGAACAAAAAAAAAAAATAAATTGAAGTTAAATAAATTGTATAGTCAAATCTTGTGACTTAGATATTAGGATTTAAAATCTGGTCAATAAACGATTCCCAAAGAGGGTTGAGGTGGTAAGTTTCCTTTCCAGGTGGATCCTGAAAGAAGATATAAATAAAATGTTTTTTTTCTTGTTCATGTATTTGTGGTGTCTGTGTACTGAAAGGTCCAGTTGTATTTGAAGAGTTAGTTAAAAATTTGTTTACATTGAGGTATATGATTTAGTAATTTAGTAACATAAAAGTAACAACGCTGTCATCATTGTCCTTCATTTTTACTTGGGTTTCTTATGGGTACACAACGCAAGTTTTTATTTTGTTTAAAGTAAATTATATTTTATTTGTGAGAGATAAATCGAAAGGTGAAGTAACGATTTTAAATCTTCTTTTGACACTATACGATACTGGCCAATTTTGTTTTTTTTATTAAAGAAAAAGTCTGGTGCTTTCTTGTAATTTTTTAGTAAACAATTCTGACAGGATATCAAAAATTTGATTGTTATAAAAGTTGCATTTAGCATTTTATGAGAAAACCAGAGAAAACTCTGGATTTTTTTTTTTTTATCTTTTGGCCTTATTTTAGAAACTTGAGATCTATATATAAGAAGTTACTGGTAAAGATAATAGGTTCAAATTAAATTTAGACATGAGTTTTTTTTTTTGTTTATTTCTTTATTTTATTTTATAGTCTTTTATACACAAAATAAAAAATCTGTAAATTATAGAATCTTAATATTTATTAATTTAATATATTTTATTTGAAGTTAGATTTATCATTAATAGAGTTAAAATTCCAGGCAGAGTTGAATTTACTAATTTAGAAGCAAATTGATAGTTTATATCATTCATAAAGTGTAAATAGTTTTGTTGAAAGAAAGCATCAACTTTAGGAAGGGTAAAAGTGAAAGAGCCATTAGAATTGAGTAAAGCAACTTAGTAACATGAGAAAAATCTATGTATGTAAAGGATAGAAAGATTAAATTTAAAAATAATGGTGAGAAAAACTAACTAAGTTTATCTCACCATAATAAATTGAATTAAATATTATTTTTTAATTGGTCTCTATCCATGTCTTGGAATGACTAAGTTATTATACTTTTCATTTAAATATTTGATTAAAATTACAAATATATTTATTTAAAAAAATAATAAATCTTACATATATATATATATATATATAGTATATATATATAGTATATATTTTTTACTTTAAATCGTGTAATAAAAATACATGTTATAATTATACGTACGTATATCTTCTTTTCCCCTTTGATACCACTATAATCTCAGAATCAGAACATTTTCTTCAATGCACAATTATTATACGCTAAAACCATATTTACTTTGAATATAATCGTGTTACATATAATATATATTTTTAAAATTAATAATAGTGTGTTCCAATAAGTTACAGATTACTGGAAAACTGAAATACAGTTCATATTAAAAAAATAAATAAATAAAATAAAAAATAAAATAAAATAAAACAAAATAAATCAACCAAATATGTTTTTAAAAAAAGTTTAATTCATAATTATATATTTAAAAAATATAATTATGAATTTATTATATATTTATATTTAATGTAAAAAATTTAGTAAAACTTCATTTTTTTTTTTTTTTAAATGTTTAATTCATTTTTACATTAAATTATAAAATTATCCCTTATGGAAGAAAATAAATAAGTTTTAGAAAAAACTACTTCAATTCCTTTTCCCATTAATTAAAATTCATTTCTTCCTTCAGCATTTTTATTTTTTTATTTAAAAAAAAAAAAAAAAAAAAAAAAGATAATACATAATGTTTGAACATTTTCTGAAGGAGAAGGAAGTTATGAAAAATATGTGCGTAGTACATGTTACATAATAATACATGTTACAATTAAAGTTTACATATATCTTCTCCCTATCCTTTAATATCACCATTAATATCGAAATTCATAAATTTTTATGAATAAACTATAGTAAATAATAGATAATACACTAGTAATAAAGTAGACATAAAAAAAAATAATTTTCTGCTGAAACAGTTTAAATTTTCGTATTTTCTTTTGAATGTAATCTTGGTATAATCATTTTTTAATATTAAAAATAAGTTTCTCTAAATTATAAATTACTAAAGAAATAGAATGCAGTTTATATTAAAAAGAATCAATCAGGAAAAAATAAAATGTATATATATATATATATATATATATATATATATATATTATTTATTTAATATAAAGCATCGAAACTTTTTAATAACAGAAAAATAAAATGATTAAAATGGCCTACTTGAAGTTCCATGTGAGATCTTTCAAGTAGGTCATTTTAATCATTTTATTTTAAATATTATTCACGTTGAATTTTTTAGTTATTCATTAAATACTATATAAATTAAATAAAAGAAATACTATTTCTTTTCTCTTTAACTAAAATTCAATTCTTTCTCTGGCTGATGTGTTTTTGTTTTGCACTTTAATAACAAAGAAAAATAAATTAATATATATTGGTCGAACATTTCCTGCAAGAGCCGGAAATCGTGAAAATGTTTTGATTCTATGTGATTCACCTTTTTAAAGACACTGTCGTGCATAAAAATTTTAATCCTAGACAGACATTTTCTGCTAGTTTTTCCTGGTTCAGTTTCGAAATACATGTGTTTTGCAAGAAAAAAAAAAAATATCGGATGAGTTGAGTCATACTCATTCTACGTCACAAAAGTGGGAAATTTCAGGATAACTAGAGCGAAGCCCGCCAGACGTCGCTTCCTCAGCAAGTGTCTACAAAATATGAGTTGCCACCGGTTTTGAGCGCAGTTACCTTTTACGACCCGGTCGAATAAATTCTCTTTTCTGGTTGCTTTTGGATTTAAAACATTCTTTATTTCAACATGTCTCTCGACGAAGTATGTATATATATTTTTAAATAATCAATTTTTAATATTTTCTAAATTTAACTGAAAATTTAAAATGTTAAATGGAGTATTTTAAAATTTAAATAAAAATTTTGTAAAAACTAACAAAACTAGATTATTATTATTATTATTATTATTATTATTATTATTATTTAATTTAAATTTATGCGATAACAATTTAAATTTTATTTTTAGCATTTTAACTTTACAGTTTTGTATTTCTAAAAATTGAAAAAAAAAAAAAAAAACCCTTTAAAATATCAATTTTCAATTTTATAATAAATTACATTAAAAAAAAAAAAATTCTATGAATAAAAAACAGAAAAATTAACAATAATGTTTAGTGTTTTATAGGGATTATTATTATTTTATTTATTTATTTATTTATTCATTATTTTATTTATCTTTTTTATTTATTTATTTTTAATGAAGCTAGTAAATAGATTTAAATATTTATTTTCAATATTATAATATTATTATTATTTATAATAAATTACAATCTTATATTTTCAAAGTCGAAAAATTAGAAAATGCTGATAGTCGAATTAAAATATTTTCATCCAACTTAACCAACTTTCTTCTAATTTCTAAAATTGAGACTTAACATTTTTATTAAAATGTAAAGATTTTGTAATGGATTCAGAAACGTTCATTAACAAATATTTTTTAATACTAATTTATTTTTTATTTTTATTAAAAAATAAATAAATAAATACTGACTTTTAAAAATAAACATTTTTTATTAGCTGTATTTGTTTATAACTTACTTCATTTATTTTTCATTTATGTGGAATGGTTTTATTTATTTTTGGTGAGAATTTACGTACATGCACATATTAAACTTTGATTGTCCGAGAGTCAGGTCCGTCACCAAACTTAACTTACATTACATTCTAAAAAGTTTTTTGGCAGTCTTTCTAATACGGTTTAGGAAGAATATTTATTATTTTTTGTGGATTATTTATATAATAATATTAATCATTACAAAGCTTTCCCAATATTGGTAGTGTCCTGTTTGATCGCAGGTCTCGTTGGTCGAACTAGCCGTGTTCAGAGTTTTCAGCAATTTGCTTCGAAATGCGCATTAATAAGGACTAGACTGAAAGTCCTTTAAAAAGATCCTCTACGCAGTGGCGGATCTAAGGGGGAAGGGAGAGCCCCAAAAGTACTGACATTTACAATTGAATATTACAGTTGTAAACTTTTCATTAATCTGGATTAGCATCTTAAAAAAATCTTAGCCCCCCCCCCCCCCCCCAAAAAAAAAAAAAAAAAAAAAAAAAAAAATAAGTTCTGGATCCAGGATCCGTCGCTGCCTCTACGGAGGGAATTTCGCCCAAGCTAAGTCTCAAAACAGTTCAAATTAAATTTTAAATAAATGTTGAGAAATCTTAATGAAAAATTAAATTGGTGAATGGTTTTGTCAGTATTATGAAGCTCTACGTGAAAAACAAGTAAATAAATATAGACATTCGCCACTGTTTGAGGGTTAAAGAAATCCAAAAAATTCAAATTTCAAATGGAATCCTGCTTCATTTAATAAAATTGTGTAAATATGAAATAAAAATAAATGATAATGCAGTCAAAATAATAATAAAAATTATAAAATAATAACACCAGGAATTATAAATACAGGTACTGATCGATATTTTTTAATATTTAATAATTTTATAACGTTAATTCTTAGTGAATAGTTTTAGGTTCCTCTAAATAATAATAATGGTAACATTCAATTAACAGTATTAATCAATTTCTTATGTACTTAAAATATTTTCAAACGTTTTAAAATAAATCACTTAGTTGGAAAAAATCCATTATAAAGGATTAGAAGTCTGTGCATTAGAACAAAAGAAATTTAAAATGAGTATTAAATTCACAAACAATTTAAAATTATATTTAATTAAATTGCTTTAATAAGGATTCAGTGATCTTTATTCAATGAAAGAGAAACATTTTTTTTTTTTTTTTTTTTTTTTTTTTTGCATGGATTAATTTTATATTTGACGAACAACTTTGTGGCATAGAAAAAAATATATATACTAAATATAATAGTTTTTATCTAAATTTAAAATTCATTTTAAATATTCATTGATTTTTTTTTTTTCTGGCATTGTAGAAAAACTCGAGATTTTATTTAATTTTTTTAAATAAATATTTGTATTATGATTATTTCAGTTACATTGCATATAATTTAACCTGTATTTAAATTTGTTATTCAAAAAATTATTTGTTTTAAAAGCAAAGATACGTTTTCTTTCTTTCTTTTATTTATTTATTGATTGATTTATTTTAACTAATTTTTTCTTGATCATAAAAACTGCGTTCATCGCAATATATTATTTTTATATTTTTTTCTCATATTTACAATTATTAGATAAATTCATAAACGTGAATTAGTGAATTTTGTAATCTGAAATATTTTTAAGAAAATTAATAAATAAAAATCTTACAGTTATTATTCGAAATAGGGGCAGAAAAATAATCACTCACGTTTAAAATTTTTAATTAATGGCCTGAATTTACATACTGAAAGTGTCTGGCTGGTCAACTGTTTAAACAGAAACACAGATAACGTATACATTACATAGCTTCAAATATATAAGGTACATTAACGATCGATATGAAAAATGTACATTTCAGCAATAAATCCAAGAACGCGTGCCCAAAGGAGAAAATTTTAGTTAACGAGTTTTAACAGCTGTATCATCTTTTCCAAATTCGATTTCATCAGCACGATTATTTTACGATAATTTAACCTAACAAAAATACTTATTTTAAAGCGACTAAGTATAAAAAATTATGCGTACTTTTGTCATGCAACAGACAATTTTTAAAAACACATTAAATGCATTTTACTAAAAATATTTTTAGGCATCATTTACAAAAGTAATCTTCAAATTTTTAACTTAATGTTTGTGAAAAATAAAAACTTTTTTTTTTTTTTTTTTAAATAATTGACAGTAATTATTTTACTTTGTGTTATGTAAAAAATACTTTTAAAAATTAAATTTATATTTTTAAAACCTCCCTATTTTTGTCATGCATTTTTAATTTTGACTTAAAAAATATTTCAAATAATAAATTTTTAAAAAGTGACTTTGTATAATAAATATATAATTTAGTTATAGGTATATTTTGAATTTATTTATTAGTATAAAATTTAGGTTTTGTTAAATAATGAAAAATCAACGTTTTAACATCAAAATTATTATAAAAGTAAAATTCTCCTCTTTCTTTTCTTAAAAAAAAAAAAAAGAAAAGAAAAATACATAAAGAAAATACGCTAGTTGTACTTTTTCTGTATCTTTACAGAAAAACTGTCATTAAAAAAAAGTCTTGGACGACATGGTTTTGATGTATTATTCTATTTAAAAAACATTTTCTTTTTCATCGATATCCTTACGTTGTACGTATGTAAGATATGAGCATGAATATGTGAATGTATTAATAAATAAAGTGATAAATGTAGTGAAAGCTGCAATATAAGGTTCAAAAATTAAAATAAGCATTTGATTTTAGAGAATCTAGATCACAAAAGGATTCCACCATTGGCTTTTATTTAACATTATTACAAAAGAAATTAATGTTGATATAAGCTTACATTTGTATATCGCCAATTGTGTTACTGCTCACGAATTTGTTTTGTATATTTCACTGGAATAAAAATATTTTTAATGTCAAATATAAATATATCCGTTCTCTAAGTTGTTATTTAAATTTATATTATATTAATGCAGCTGTTTTTTTTTTTTTTTTTTTTCACGTTGCTTGAATTGACGTAGCAAAAGGTAAAAAAAAAAAAAAAAAAAAAAAAAAATCGTTCTAGTGAATTTATCTTTCAATGAATTCAGTGTAACTGAATATGCATTGAGCCTGGTATTTTTACTTTCTGAATTTTCACCACATTTTATTACAATTATTTTCAAGAAACACATAGTATTTATGTCAACGTTGTGATAATAAAATGAATTTTTTATTTTATCTTATTAATAAAAGTATTTATATTCAATTTACTATCTGCCTTTAAATTACTCAATTCATTTCTTTGCACTTTTATTATTATTTCGTCAAAGTCAAAATGCCTTAAACGTTGTTCTAACATTTATCTTTTATTTTATTTAGAAAATAATAATAATAATAATAATAATAATAATAATAATAAACATTCGACTTCAAAAATACTTTTTTTTTTTTTTTTTTTATTAAGCTTTTTCTTAAAATATTGAAACGAACAGAGATCTTAGAATAAGCCTTTAAATTATACAAAGATAAACTTAAAATTTTTTAATTCTTTCTTAAAATCCGCTTAAATAATAATGCGTTTTTTTTTTTTTTTTTTTTTTTTTGACTTAAAAAAAAGTTTTCAACTTTAAATTTATTAATTAATCCAGTTGCAGTGAAAAATCTGTTCTTTATAGTTCTTTATAGTGTTCTTACTAGTTCTCTGTGGTACAAAGTTTAATTTATTATACTATATCTCAAAAAGGCAGGTAATCATTTTTAAAAATTGCATGAGTTGGTTGGTCACTTTTCTTGGAGGCGACTGCTTTGTGATCTATAGTTTAGAGAATCTATAGTGTTAAAGAAAGTCGCAAACTAAATTAGAGGACAGCGCTTCCGGCATGTAGTGGTTGCGGTACATAACCAAATTTGTAAAACCACGTCCATATAACTCAATCTTTTAACTCAAATTATTTCCAACTGTTTCCGAAAGACTTTATACTGCATTTTTATAACAGTTTATTTGAAGGTATTAAATCGCAGAATATCAATATCATTGAAATCTACTAATATTTAAACGGATGAAACCTTAATAAGAAATTGCAGAGATTGGCAGCTATGTATTAATTTTCTTTATATTTCCTGTGTGAGTTTCTTAATCCCCTGAGACTTCACCGCAGCCAACAGGTTGCGTTCTGCTTTGTCAAGGTCGTTATTACCTTTTATTTCCATTAACGTTTTACAATGCTCATATAATTCTATGGGATTTTTGCTGCTTCATATTATAAGGATAGTCCATTGAAAAATGAAGTTTATATTATATATTACTCTTTGAACATGCCATCTTTTAGTTTAGTGAAATTTGTTTTTGAATATATATATATATATATATATATATATATATATATATATATATATATATATATATATAATAAGTATAATGGAAAATAAACCCATAATAAAATTGCCATAACAATCCATAAAAGCCCAAAAGGTTACTATTTTGATCAGTACTTTTTTAATTTAGATATGAAACGAAGAATAATACTCACTTTAAAATCATTGTGATGATAAATACAAACCGCTTACAAACATTGCAAGAAGATTATGTATAAAGATAATAAACAAGAGTTTTTTATTCGATTTAACAATAACAATATGAATTATAAGAAAGATAACAAAAGCTTAATTTCATGGAACAGGAAATAAATAAATGAATAACAAATAAATAAATAAAATGCTCATAATATAGAAATAAATTTTCAGCGAGTCACCATTTCTACATTGAACTAAAAAACGCACGGTGGCATATCTGTGGCAAACCTTAATTCGCAAAATACCCCATGGTAACCTTACCTTGTAAATATAATATTAATTTCAATGGGGAAAAAAAAAAGAAAAAAGGAAATAAGATAAAATAATATATATATATATATATATATATAAGAGAAGTGTGTAATTTGAAAAGGTGCATTTTCTAATGAAATATTCTTATGAAACAAAGCAACAAAAATCCCTTAAAATAACACGGGAGGGAAAAAAGTGTGAATCTGATGTGTCGCGTTGATGATACTCATTTTATCCAACGCTGGTTCCTTTCACTAACTAATAGAAATTTAACACTGACTGATCAAAACCCTCCAAGCTCTGTCCATAAAGAGTGCTACCTGGCATTTGGCGTTTTAATGAAAACCAAGCTTGAACCATTGCAAGACAAGTGTCTATAACTCAGTCAACTAACTAAATAAATAAACAAAAGAAAAGTCAATACTCAAAAGTTTTCTAGAAAGTACTACGCAGTGTTTCAAAAATTTCAAGGATTTTTCCCTATTCCTTTCCCAGGAATATTAACAAAGTCTAATTTCATTTATTATTGTTATCACGACATTGGAAATTTCCAACCATGACGGATGAAAAACAAAGTTGTAGTTTTAACTAACCATGTCGTATTAGATAACTTAAAAAAAAAAAAAAAAAAAAACATATTGTTTTTATTAAATGAAGTCATTAATGTTTGTAAAAATAGGGAGATTAACAGAATAATTTATTCCAAACAAATTATATGAATAAAACGACTTAATAAATAAATAAATAAATAAATAAATAAAAAGGTTTTTATATTATAGTTAACTTTACCCACCCCCTTTCATTAAAATCTAAATACTTGTTTCTTGCAATATTATATTTCTGCATATGCTGGGAATAACATGTTTTAAAGTTCTTTGAAAAGAATAACCGTTACTTCTGATACTTAAATTTTATTTAAAAAGTTAAAATGTCTCCGATAAGGCATAATTATTGACTACTCATTTTTTTTTCCTTTTATAAATTAAGTTATTGAATTAATGCGCAAACTACATACTGAAAACATTTCTGTTCTTTTTTAGCCTCCTTATATACTGATAAACGGATTTAATTAGAGACATTCCGTATTTTTTTTTGTCATATTCACGAAGAAGCATTTTTTAATTGTAATTTAGTCTAAATTAAAAAAATAAATAAACTGATAACTAAAGTTACTAAAGTAAAATTTATAGTCATCTTTTTAATCTAAAAAATTTCACAAATCTAATTTGACTATGAAACAAACATCATTAAAAAAAAGCATAGTGAAATATTGCAAGCTATTCTAAAAACATCGAAATCGTGGAAATGTTCTCAAATTAGGCTTATTTCCAGGGCAAAATTGCTCTTATAGTGAAGGATTTAGTACGAACTTACTAGAATTTTCAAAGTTGCTTCTACTATGCCTATCACCACAATGGTCCACGCATATATTATCATACTTACTTTCCAACATTACAGAATACAGTTGTACTACAAATAGGCATGCATCAGTGAATGTTTGACTGAATATTATTATTTTTTAAAAAAAAGTAATAATGTGATAGCGTAGTACATTGTTGGCGAAACAAAAAGCTGTTACATATAATTTCAAATGCTTTAAACTTATTTGTAGTTTAACTTTATTAACTATTAACTATAGTAAAAAAAGAAACAAATTAAAAAAGAAAATTCTGAAGACCAAATCTTATCAAGAAATATGCAGGTTCCGTTGATGTGTATACTTTTTTTTTTTTTTTTACTTATTAATAAAAACATTTCATAATGAAAAAAAAAAAAAAAAAAAAAAAATCTGGAGTGACTCCACTTGATTTTCCGAACATTAAGTAATTAACGGTTGTATAAGCAAATTACAGTAAGAGAAATCGTTAAATAAAACACCAAGTGAAAATTATAATAGGTTATTTGAGTATTTTTCTCCATTGTTTAATTTTACGCTATTCCTTTTCAAATAATTTGAGCCCATAGATCATAATGATAAAGAATCTTTCGTTGTGTCCCTGTAAAATTCTATAAGTGCTAGATTCACCAAAATTTATACAGTTCGAGCGATGGTGACCTATCACATGCGTGTAAATTTTCAGCTCATTCAAATTCGGTGTTTAGACGCTGTCGCAATTTAAAAGTTTCGGGTCTATAAGCTATAATGATAAAGAGTTCTTCTTTGTGTCTCTGTAAAAACACTATACCTGCTAAATTCACCAAAATCTATACAGTTTGTGCGACAGTGACCTATAATATGTGTACAAGGTTTTAGCTCAATTGAAAAAAGCGTTCAGACGTTATTGCACTTTAAAGAATTTGGGCCCATAGGCCATAGTAATAAAACATTTTTCTTTGTGTCCCTGTAGAGAAACTATAAGTGCTAGATTCCCCAAAATCAATAGGGTTCGTGCTATGGTGACCTATAACATACATACCAACTTTCAGCGCATTTGAACAAAGCATGTAGGCGCTATCGTGTTCACTCACACACATACATACACACACACTCTCGTACATGAACGTAAAAACTGTAAAAATGAACTCGGGGGATCTGAAAATGTATAGAAACACCAAAATCTCAAACTCTGGTTTTTGACATGATTACAATACTCTCCTTACATACATATGTTCGGAAAGTACAAAAAAATATATAGGATATATAGAATGAAATATAATGATGAATAATGAGTAATGATCTATATATATATATATATGTATGCATATAGATTGATAGGTGTATATAGATATAGATCTGTATATAGAAAAACCTGTATATAGATCTTTTTCTCTTCATCATAATATTTAGATACTTTCTAAATACAGTTTAAAAAAATGCAAGGTTTGATTAATTATTACACTTAAGAAAATTATTGATGATTGAAAAGTAAAAAAGAAAAGAAACGGTAACTCTTAAATAAATGATTACATGAAGTTTGGATTACAAGTTTATTATCAAATCCTTATTTCAGATTTATATTACGTTGATATCGGGAATAGTTTACAAACTGATATTAATTTAATTTCCCCAAAAGTGCACTTCTGAAGGAAGAAAAAAATCTAAATGATTTAAGAAAAGAAATTAACCAAGAGATGATCTTAAGAATACTTCACAGTACAATACACATACTTTCAAAGAATAAATAAAAAACTTTTTTCTTTTCCCTCTAATTTTCTTTCTTTCTCTATTTCTTTCTTTCTTTTACTTTACTCCCCCCCCCCCCCGCCCTTTTTTTTTTTTTTTTTTTTTTTTCGTATTTGAATAACTTTTACAAAAACACATACATGAACGTGCTGTTTGGTAAGTTGTTCATTATAAATTAGTTGTCACATTTTTTATTCTACCGAAATTCATATTTTATAAGTTTATAATTATATATATATATATATATGTAATTAAAGTCCACTGGGGAAGCTGAAGCAAAAAGAGAACTAGTTTATAGTCACCATCATAAACTTTCTTCTATATTTTCTTATACGAATTTACTCAGTACAAATAATTAACTAAAATGATTATTTATTAAAATTTATCTTCCATGATGAATGCTGAAGATTTTTATCCCAGAGAAGTATAACGCTAAACACATAAAGAAAAAGTCATGCACTTTTATTCTCTACAAAACGATCTTAAAAAATGTGTTTTCTTTTATTTATAAGTTTTTCTTTCTTTTCTTCCATGAAAAAAATCGGCAACTTTATTATCGCAGATGACGGTTCAACCATTCGTTTTAAAAGTATAGACGAGTTCTTTTGAAAGATACCCATATTGAAAATTGAAAATTTACCGACCCGCACCCCTCCGGGAAGGACAGAGGAAGCGATGCTTGTACATTTACAAAATATTTTTACTAGTTGAATATCACTATTAAAACAATTCCTTTTAATTTCATAATGCTTCGCTAAAAATAGTACTGATTGCGCCCATTTGTATGAAATTTTGTCGTAGACCGCCATGTTAAGAATTAAAAATCGAGATAACAGCGCCACTTGTCGCGCGATTTCCCCCAAAAGTTAACGGGCACTAATTTATTTGAACGTGCAATTACATATCAATTTGTATGAAATTCTGTGCAGTAGTTCTTAAGATACAGTTGTCACAAAATTTTGTCACACAAAGATAGACTTTTCTAAAAATGGTCAAATCATGTTCTAGATGTCACAAAACGCGTAAATTGATCAAAAACCTGAAGTCGTGGATGTCTCCGAAACCGAAACTTTCCTCTACTGAAGATAGAAGAAAGAAAAAATAAATAGAGGGGGGGGGGGAAAGGAAAATGGTTGTAATTTAACAATTGAAGACATGACTGCCTTTTACTAACTTTAGTTTAATTCAGTCTCAATATCATTTTCTTTTAGTGTTCTTCAGTAAAATCATTATTATTATTTATTTATTTTTCTTATTTTTCAGTAACGAACCTTTAGTAAAAATTGCGTTAATATTGGTTTACAGATGAATATCGATTTCAAAACAATATGCTTATTAATCATTTTATAACAAACATATCACCCAAATTTCATATTGTTTCATATTGTCATGTCCAATTCTTTAAGAATTACACAAAGGAAAGGAAGAAAAAAAAATTGTTTTACATATGAAAAATAGTGCATCTTTAAAAAAGAATAGCAAATGCTTATTAATATTAATTTACAGATAAATACTGATTTCAAAACAATATGCTTATTAATCATTTTATAACAAACATATCACCCAAATTTCATATTCGTATGTCCAATTCTTTAAGAATTACACAAAGGAAAGGAAGAAAAAAGAATTGTTTAACATATGAAAAATAGTGCATCTTTAAAAAAGAATAGCAAATGCTTATTAATATTAATTTACAGATAAATACTGATTTCAAAACAATATGCTTATTAATCATTTTATAGCAAACATATCACCCAAATTTCATATTCGTATGTCCAATTCTTTAAGATAAGAGTTACCCAAAGGAAAGGGAGAAAAAAAATTGTTTTACATATGAAAAATAGTGCATTTTAAAAAAAAAGAATAGCAAATGCTTATTAATATTTACAACGTTTGGTACAAATACACACCTAAAGCAGTAAGAAATAAAATTCTTCGAAAAACTTAAAAAAAAAAAAAAAAAAAAATGCAGCTATAATGAATGATACCCTGAATTACGCTTCCATGTGAAACGAGGAAACTTCCCAACAATAGTACCTTTTTTTTTTTTTTCTTCTGAGCTTTTTCCTTATACGTAACTTTTTTTTTTCTTTATTTCCACAATTTCGAAAACGTAAAAGCTGGCATTAATCGCAATACAAAGCGTAATTTTTCCTTTGAGTTACACTTAAAGTCAACCTCCGAGACATCATTGTATCTTTTTCTTTTGTCCAGTTTTTGACCTACTTCAGTCATTTGGTTCGTTGACCTAATGTACTTTTCTTGAAATTAAAACGTGATGTAATCTATCTTTGTGTTTGGAGGGAAACTATTACATACAGTTCTCATAGAAACAAAAGGAAGATTTTTCTGTTAAATTGTTTCAGAATTATTTTGATTTCGAAAAAAAGAAATCGAGGAAAAATTTTCGTAAGATTCTTTTGAAACAGTAATTAACTTCTAATAGTGAATGAAACATTCTTTGTTGATTAAAATTAGATTTAACAATAAATTAACTTTACAATAAATGCCTGCATACAAGAACGGAATACCAAAGCTGTACGTACTATGTAATGTATAATCTTCCATAATGAAAAATGACACGCCGTCGAAGAACTTATATTTGCTTATATTTGCAGTAGTATAGAATAAATAAAAATCCAGTAGTAGAATTAATAAATGAAATAATTTCAGCAGTTTTTTGTTTTTAAGTTAAATTCGAGCCGAATTCGTCGACATTGTAAAACGTAGCAAAGCACTTCCATTAATTACATCCAATAGAAAAAAAAACGTTTAGCTTAAATTTGAGTAGCCTTGTATATTGTCTATAAACTATATGCACATCACATTGTGTACTTAAATTTAGTCTGATATGAAACACACATAGCACAAAAGGAAATACACTTCCAGCAATTTCGAAGTATGATCCCAATATATCCAAATACTTTGCGTAGCCCTGTAAACCAGGCATGTTATTTTTCAGTCTTAAGGCTGAATTCAGCCTTTTTAAGCTTGAAAATTATTTTTCTTGGGATCAATGCAAATCCGCATTAAAACTTTTTGGAAGTGTGTAGGGGGGGGGGGGGCGGTCAGCCTGAATTTGTGCAATATATTATTCGCAATTTTTATGAGATTGGCTTTCAAGAAATGTCAAATTCAAACTCGGAGAAAATGAAAAAGAAATAGCACTTCAACTGTATTTTCCTAATGAACTTGAACTACATTATTTTGCTAATCAATTACCCCAGCAAACAATGCTTCTATAGAATAAACTTATTTTCAAGTATATGTAATAAGTTTGTCTGTTTTTTAAGCACTTACAACTATTTTTTTTTTTTTTTTACTTATAATTAATATGATATTCAATATAAGATTTATTGCTCTGATTTTGTTTATTGTGTGTACATGTATGCAATCAGATTTAACATTATTTTTTTTTATTGAAATATTTATATTGTATCAATTGCCTGCTACCACTTTTGAGAGAGGGGGGGGGAGGGTCGTGAGAAGTTCTGCCTTTTTTTCTGTAAGCTTGTACCATGTCTGTGTAAACGCATGATAAATGATTTTCCTATCACAATCTACACAAAACATTCTTTTATGCATATAAAAAAAAAAAATATGTTCATTCCATTTAGTTTAGGATAACCTATAGATGTTACACTGTACTTAGCAGAAATTTTCCTGATAGATGTATTCTCTTGGATGTCCCTGTATGTACGCGAATCATTTGCTGATTTCAACGAAACGTTTGACGTAGCATCACTATATGATATTGATTTAGAATACCGAATATGGACTTCCTGCTACTATTTGTTCTTGAGATATGCTGATCACAGACAGACACATAGTCCTTAAAAACATGTTTTTTGGATTCAGGGGACCCCAAAACGTGTAAATATAACAAAAACTTAATTTGGAAAATTTCATCAAAAAGCAATGCTTTTTCTACCATACATAATAAGACTAAGAAAAAGTAAAAATGTTATGTTTTAATAAGACATATTCGAAGGGCTATAGTCAGTAACATGAACGAGAATTCGACATTTGTTTGAGGAATGAAGATTTCCTAAGCAAACAGCATATAATAGAAATACATAACTTGTTTCGAATCAAAATAATTAAACATAATTCTTCATCACTCAAAAAAAAAAAAAAAAAAAAAAAAGGCATGAATTTGTTTATTTATTTTAAAAGTGACTTTATTTACTTTAGAGCAAATACACTATTTAAAAAACGCTTTTTTTTTTTTTTTAACTCAAATTACGAATCTGAAAAAAGAGAGGGGGGAAGGAAGGTAAAAAAATATCGGTCAATATTTTATTTACTTATTTATTATTATTATTATTATTATTATATTTAGTAATTTATTTTATACGGAGTGTGAATGTGACAGTTTTCTTATTTCCAGTACTTTTACGCATGTGACACTGCTATTACAGCATATTTTTTTCTCTAACTGAAAAGTTCGCTGAAAACAATTCTTCTTGAAACCTTTAAAGATCTTCTCAAAAAAATAATCTTAACAAGTCCATTTCAATACTAATACTGCCAAAAAACTAATTAGCTCTGCTAGACGCACTTCAAACTCCACTGTCAATGAAGAA
This sequence comes from Salticus scenicus, assembly GCA_963930645.1. Taxonomy (NCBI): domain Eukaryota; kingdom Metazoa; phylum Arthropoda; class Arachnida; order Araneae; family Salticidae; genus Salticus; species Salticus scenicus. The sequence goes on from OZ005655.1 coordinate 16,305,917, forward strand.
GAGAAAAAAAAGACAACATTTAAGATTCAGGTAAAATTCAAAGTCGCAAGACCAATGAACTCTCTGAAAACAATTGAGTCCATAAATCAATACTCCAATAACTTTCTCAACTGTTGTACCCCGAAGGTAAAAGACACCATGTCCATTTTTTTTTTTTTTTTTTTTCGTGATAAGAGTTAGCAGCAGGTCCTTGGTGTTGATTTTTTGCTTGATTACATTAGTACATTATGTAAGCGATTACTGCTAGTTGCAAAGAAGTGCATTTAAACATGCATTAAAGTTGAACAAAAAAAATTAAAAATGTGCTCTCCTGAAAAAATACATTTTTGTGACACGGTGTCCTTTAATTCACAGACGTACAGATATAAAGCGTTTGAAATTGAATCTATGGGAAGAATACTAAAGATACAGTAACCGCCGCTTGATAAATTCACTGGTTAATAAAATCAGCCGCTTAATCTGATCAAATTGCCAGGACCGGAATCAAATCAATACAAACTAATATTAAAGCTGCCGCTTAATAAAATCAGTATCGCCGGTTAATAAACGCAAAAATATCTCTTCAGCAGCCAAAAATATCATTTATGTACACTAAAAAAATTTTTAATTACATTGTGATTTTTTTTTTTAATAAAAAGAATGAAAGCACAACAATCACTCTATTATCGCTCATTGACGAAAATTTTACACTTGCAGCATAGTTACAAATTTAACACATAGCCTCATAATTTATGTCCTTAATAATTTCAAGGAACGTATTCTTCAGAGCGCAGTAATAAGTTACAAATTTGATTTGATTTGCAAATGATATATACATGTATACGTATATTAATTTTTAATTATAAAAGACAAATTCTAGTTCTTATTTTGAAATAACTATAAATCAAGAGGTTTAAAAGGAAAGATTTTAAATTTCTAAGAAAAGCGTGAACTTTTGGTAAAGTAATGATGATTTTCCTTAAAGAAAATCCCGTAGAAACTTGGAATGCGTTTAATTTACTTACATCGAAGGAACAATTAGTAATCTATCAAAAATTAATTAATATTGTTTACTAATTTCATTATTCGTTACCTGTTGAAATTTCTTTCCAAATTCAGGGAAGCAGCACCCTTTCTTTGAGTGCAGGAACGTTCGCCGGTTATAAAAATCAGCCGCTTAATAAAATCACTGGCTCAGAACGAATGTGATTTTAATAAGCGGTGGGAACTGTACTTATAAAAATCAATCGTATATTAGAGATGGATGTTATTTCATGTAATATAATAAATAATACTGTTATTGCATAAGAAGCCATTCACATCGTAATATATTATTGAAAAGTTCATATTAAATAAATAACACTTTAATTTTATCTCTCTGCACGCAAAAAATAAGCGAGATTATTTTCTCCAATCACAGAGAGTTTCTTGCAGCTGGTAATAGTTATTTTTTTACAGTGTAACGTATATACTTTGCTATAATCTCATTTTATGGCCCTCGTCAATAGATGAAGTCATTTTTGTTCAAGAAAGGATTTTATAGCGCGTTGTCGCTGTTTCTGACTGCTATTTTCAATTAATTTTTCCTGCTTTATAATTAATTTATATGTTTATTATAAAAAATAAATATCTCTTAATATTATTTTCAAGGCCCTGATTTTCGACCTTTATGTACCAATGGTTGCATTAAGTCCTAATTAATTACTATGATGAAGTGATATGCATAATTCTTATTCTTTATATACCTTTAAATATTCATTTTAAGTAACTGAAAAAATGTACCTTTTTTTATTATTATTTGGTTGTTTCTTTCATAATGTAGTCAGTAAAGGGTTAAAAATCTCCCTTATAGTACAATTCTCAGTTTATCCAAAAATGTATTTTAACTATTTTAAAATGACTTACAAAAGGTTTGTAACGAAGCAATAATGCGAAATAAAATATATATAAAAAAAATACGCATGTAAGGACTTTATAAATAATCCATAATGGAACGTAATACGTAATAAATATAAGTTTACAGCTAAATAAATATCCAAAGGAAATCAGTGTTCGGCTTAAACATGTTTAAAAAATCAGTCAAATGATATTCAAATCGAAGAACCATTTTACAGCTCACATTCTTATCATAGTGTGGCTTTACTTTACTCTTATTCAGCATTTTTGAATAAATGTCTCAGAAGCTTAGCATGAGCTATTCTTAATATTAAAATCTCTATCGAAAAAAGCAAGAAATAAAAAATGGCGAAACAACTGCATTAAATTTCAAGGACAATGGGCAGAATGGAAAAAATAAGAATAATAACAATAATAATAATCACCGAGTGCCTACATTAGAATGGAATGCTTTTGGAACGTTGACCGTAATCATGCCAAAGTTCCCGCCATCCTGTTTCCTGTTGGATGCACCGTAGCGAGATCTTCCATGTATGTTGTGTAATGTACAGTACATTAAAAAAAAAAACATATTAAATGACAATCTTAGGAGATCATTCGTTATCTTCTTTACTCACGCGATTACTCAGTCACGCGAGATGAATCCCACAAGTGCAAGTTAATCTTGGAAGATCAGGTTTGGGGATGCCATCTGAAAAATGTCTGAACCAAAACTAGTGGTTAAAGCGGCATCTCTTCAAAACTTGTTACCTGGCTTCTTCAAGTTGTATTGGGTATGGTTAGTAAATAACTAGAAAATAACGTGATAAAAACTATCATTATGTACCGAAGCGATTGTAAAATATATCATGTAAAAATATAACTAGTGACATATTTTGCAAAAAATAGAAAGTAGAATGACAACAAAAATTATGCCTTTTATAGACATAAAAGTACTTATAAGACCGTAATATAATTGATGAAAATTTTGACCAATTCCAAAGAAAGGTTGGGAAAGATGTGACTTTACGTTGTTTATTATCGGAGTTCATCATGAAATCCCCCCCATTTGTAATAGCCTATTATACAAACATATACCAATAACGTTTTCGTTTTCATACGGGTAAAATTTCCATAAGACTGGTGAAACCAACCTGTACAAAAACAATATCCGATTATTACTGCTATAGTTATTTTCTAGTATCAATTATTTTACATGTGCTTGATCTCTTTTCCTGAAGTTTTTGTTAAAATTATTTGACACATTCAAGTTGAGAATCATAAAAATGATAAGCAAAACTCCTTTAAAAAATCATATGTAGAATGTGAAAAGAAAAACTTAATGCAAGAAGTAAAAGAATAAAGGGAGAGACAATAAATATTTTTAAGATTGTTGTGTTAATTCTTTATCCACTCTTTGAGATTTTGCTGATGAAGGAAGTTCTGATACATAAGTACGGGTTGAATGCCCATTGAAACATCATTTGCAGTGTACTTACGTACTATCTTTTATCTACAGAGAATTACTTTGCTTCCATCTGCTTTTATATCTCTATCTTTATTAAAATATTTTTACAAATGCTACACTAAGCGACAAAAAAAAAAGCCGCACTGCAGAAAAAATGACTTATACCCTTTTTTATTTGTAATAACTTTAAAATTAATGTTTCAAACAAATAAAACTGTCTTGTTTGCATAATACCAAAGGTATGAAATGATACCTATGTATATTTTCGATTTAATAATTCGCTTTATTGCACTTTACGAAGTACTTTTTAAAAATTTGCATAAAACTTTCTTTTTGAACATAATGCAATAACTATACACTTTGCATTCTATTATGATTTATTATATGAAATAAACAAGTTATATTTTAATATATGAAATAAAACTATTTATTTGTTGGATCTAAGCAATTTTTTGTTAAAAATATGTATTCTGCATTGGGTTAATTCCACCTTTATATGGAATTACTGCATTAATGCGCAATGGCATAGTTTTATACAGTGTTTTAATATAAATCTCAGAAATTTCAATGTGCCAAATATCACAAATAAATTTTTCTAGTTCTGGCAGAGTTATAGGCTGCAAATTTCGAATCCTCTCCCCTCTCCCCCGCCTTTTTATAGACGAAACATTTTCGAGCGGATCGCGATTTTGACCATTTCCATGTCTGGTAAAGAAGAAATTCTACTATATCCTTTGTGGTATTTAACTTAAAGTGAAAAAAAAAGTATGATTACTTACAGAATTATAGGTTCTCATGGGAAGGCATAAAAAATTTTGACAATTTGAAGTGAATAAACTTACCACAGACGCCGTGTAGTAAGGTGCCTTATTATCTTCAAATGCTGTTTACGGAAATGTCTAAGATACCTCCAAAATAGTCGGTCAGGCACCACTTTTATGCAGATTGTGTTTTATTTCGAGTTAATTGATTCCTTGAGCATAAAAATTTCCCCGAGTGTTTGAAAAGTTATGCACCTCCGTACCATAATGTACGGAGAATGTGTCACTGTTTTAAAAGTGAGATTTTCATTAAGTCGGTCACATTTTCGTCTTCATTCTAGCTTTTTTCAACTGCACGAAATAAAGAAAACTTGATTCATCAGAGAAAACCAGTTCAGCCTAATAATTAACTGATAATGTTTTTAAACTTTGGTCAACTAAAGTATTGTTTTTTTCTAATTCTTTTCCTTAATAATGGCTTTTTTTGCAGATCTTCCGTTCTTTAACCCGCTTTGTTTAATTGTTCCCGCATTGTTTTTGAAGAAAGTAATTTACTATACACTTTTTTAAAATCTTTTTTAAGTTCTGAACATGATACAAATCGATTTTTTAAACATTCGCATTTTAACTTGCGGTTATCTAGCTTGGATGAGCAACATGACCGCCTAAAGCCAAATTCCCAGTTTAAACGGCCAAAAAAATTTATATTTTGCTAAAATTCATTTTACCAATATTTCGTTAGCATTTAATTATTTTGCCATCTCACGTATTCAAATATTTTTTGATTTTCATTTAAAAATTAATACTTTTTGTGCCATCGTTAACTGCCTTATTCTTACCATTTTTGAAATAAATTCTAAAATTACAATTTTCCTGACAATTGCATTTTGTTTTTAACACTAGACTCAAAGCTAAATTGTATGTGGAGGACAACATAGTAAAATCTGTTCGAAAATTTGCTTTTTAAACGATAAAATTGGCAGTTGTAGAAGGCGAAAAGGAAAACATCCAAGTGCGGCTTTTTATTTGTCGCTTAGTGTACTGGTTGATTCATAGCCATGTTTTACTCGTAGACATATAGTGCTCTGTGTTTGCGGTTTTGATTTCTGAAAGAAAAAAAACATTATTTCATATTTTTGCCATTAGGGTGGGAAAAAGCGCAGTGGTGCTAATAACTTGTATAAAACCGAAAGTATTTAGAATTCTACAGTCGGTAACAAAAGTGTCCGAAGAACAGGATTCGACAAGGATTTATTTAACAAAACCGTATGAAGTGTACTTTTTTTACATAGGAATTTTTGCTAGTATTCGGACACTTTTGTTACCGACTGTATATAAAGAGCAATGACACATAAAGGAATTTTTCCTTGGGGAAGGAAACTGGTTATGACGCTCAATTTATTAAACCGAGCGCTATTCATCAAATTTTTTTACCAGAGAAATAACAATGCTTCTGCCTCCTCCATTAAAAATTAAAACACATTTTCGTTATGTAAATGGTTTTTGTCAAGTTCCTAGTACCATCGTGTCTGAAATAAGTATTTGTAATGTTTTATATTGAATAAGTTTCTCTCTTAAAATGGGTGTTCTTTGATCATTTTGTAAAAATATATTTACGTTTCTTAATACATAATATTAGTAGTCTCCGGGATTTTAAATTATTGATTTAGTGGTCCGTGGTATTTTAAATCTTGAATTTAGTGGTCCATGAAGTTGAAAAGGTTGGAGACTGCTGCTCTGGTAAGAGCTGCCGCTTTTTTGAATAGTGTACCGTTGGCTCACCTTTTAATTTATTTCCCAGAGGGAAAAAATACTGATTTATAGAAAACATGAGAAACGTTCAAAGAATTCCTTATAATTATTGTTGTCAGGGGAAATTTTGTGGATTTTAACATTGATTTCTCTTTTTTTTTTTTTTTTTTTTTGTAGAAATTCAATGCCGCTGCTAGCTCTGTCAAAGACATGAAGAGCCGTCCCAGCGATTCTGAACTCCTTGAGCTCTACGCTCTCTACAAACAGGCTACAGTTGGAGATTGTAGCACCGGTAAGATATCGCATTTCAGTTTTTCTATTTAAGCATTCATTTATTTATTTATTTGAGGGGGGGGTGTATTTTAACATATTAATTTTAAAAAATGTAGACAAATGTTCACTTTTAAAGTCAGTGTAATAACATTTACTCTTCATTATGAATAAAATATAATGTACAGTATTGTTAATGGTATTTTTAGTTACTTTAAACAAATTTTGTGCGTTTTATAATTTACAGAGTAATTTTACATTCTTCTTATTTATTATTAAACATCAATTCTAAAGCGAATTTTAATGCATTGGCTCATTAATGAATATATTTTTCTCGGAGGAAATCGGCGTTCTGTAATATTTGATAACAGCGTTTATAAAATATACTCGATTTTATAAAATATACTCGTCTCCACTCGATTTTCTGATTACACTGCTCTGCGTGAAAATTGAACACCATTTTTGCAAATTCTTATGTAAAATGACCTCTGGTGTAAAGCAACGGAATAAGCACCGCAAATTCCTAGCTTTTCTCTTACTAAATTAAACTGTATAAAAGCGGACGCCTATACTACTTATTTACACTTTAAAATTATTAAAGTAGCATCTTTTATGCTCGTATAATAATTCCCTATAACATTAAACATAGTAAAATTATTCCTACGGTAAAAAGTAGAGTTCACTAAAATTAAGAACTCAAACTATATGAAAAAATGCAACCAACATCGTTGCTAACTTTATTCTGTTCTATTTCTTGAATTAAAAAACAAAAACTGAGGATGCCACACGCATCACATAATCTTTACATTTTAACAAATTTTGAAGATAGCACGCGCTCATATTTTACATAAAAATTAAAAGCATTAAATTCATTTAACTCTTTTTTTTTTCTTTGACATATTGTTGAGCACGTGAACTTACAAAAATAGAGGATAAATAATAAACAAATTTATACACTGAAATTGAAAATGGCTCAGTTATAACATCCTCCCACCTTTTGATTATAGGTTATAATCAAAACCAAATGTTGCAGGTGTAGTTCTCAATACATTAGTCTTTCAGGGACTTTAATTCTCCTTCCCGCTTTGCTATATCTGACTGGTTCCTCTTCTGAAGTTACAACGGGTTTAACAGTTTGAGCAGAGGTTTCCTTTGAATGGTATGCTTCTTTCAGCTTTGAACTATTATTTGATGATGTTACTTCTAAAGGATATAATCTTTGAATAGGTCGTAAAAGTTCATGTTGCGAAGTTTGAACCTTTACAAGTCGAACTTTCTTATCTTTGCCAGGAATAAGTTCTGTGATACGGCCTAGTGGCCAGTGGATTCGTTTCTTGTTGTCAGATCCAATTAATACAATATCTCCGACAGCGATACCCTTTTCTGGCTGTTTTCTATTTGCTCGCTGTATGAGAGCACCCAAATATTCGGATCTGAATCGATCTCTCAAAGCTCTGAGTAGGGACTGCCTGTATCTGAGCCTCTTTGATAAAGAATTTTGTTCAACTGCATCAACATCTGGAAGCTGAATTTCGTAAACATCTTGAAGAAACATAGATGGGGAGATAGGCTTTACAGTCGCATCTTCAGAAAGATATGTTAGAGGCCTTGAATTCACTGCACTTTCAACATCAGCTAAAAGAGTTGTCATTTCTTCGTACGTAAGGCAGGCGCGTCCTAAGACTCTTTTAAGAAGATCTTTTATTACCCTAATCAGCCTCTCCCAGAAGCCACCCCACCACGCCGCCGTTGGCGGGTTAAACTTCCAGTCTATGGAGTTGACAGACCCATATTTTTGTATACATTGCCAATCTAAGCTTCTCAATAAATTAGCTGCGCCAACAAAATTTGTTCCGTTATCACAGTAGATAACAGAGCATCTTCCTCTGCGAGCCACAAATCTTCTCAAACCCATCAAAAATGCATCTGTGGAAGCAGAGTTCACTAGCTCTAGATGAACAGCTCTATATATAGCACATGTGAAAATCAAAATCCAACTCTTCTTATCGTTCTTAAGATACAAAGGACCAGTCATATCTATGCCTGTAATTTGAAATACGGCAGAATCTTTTACTCTGTTTTCAGGTAGAGGAGCACTAGATGTCCATAAAGCCCTTGAATTAAACCTTTTACAAATCACACAGCTGGCTAACACAAGCTTTACACTCTTTCTTCCGTTGAGGATCCAATACCTTTCTCTAAGCAAATTTAAGAGGATTTGTAACCCCGCATGACAGTTCTTTACATGAATATAAAAAATAAGTCGCTTAACAACTTCATGCTTTGAAGGGAGAATTATGGGATGGAGAAAATCTTCACTATCTTTCCTGTAAGTTATTTTAGTTTTCAGACGAATGACATCTTGCTCATCCTTACAGGTTTGTAATGTCTTCAATCTTTCATCACTTTCCGAAGAGAAAGATTCTTTTTGAACCATACGTAGAGTTTTTATCTCAGCTTCCCGAAATTCAGTAGCCGTCAATTCGCCTTTACCCTTCTTATCAGGATTTAAACAATTATGCTTAAAGCGAAGAATCCAAGCAACTAAACGTATGATTTTTTCATAACTTGAAAAGTAGCTGTAATCAGTTATTGTTGGATGGAAATTCAGGTTTCGTCAACATACAAGTAGACTTTGACCTTTCTTTCTGAATTTCTTCCTCATTCCAATCTTCCTCGGAAGTGTTCATGTGGTTTCTAAATTCTGCTGAATCTTTCATCCAATGTGGGCCCTCCCACCATCTGATTAAAGCTAATTGCTTAGCCTTACAGCCTCTAGACGGCAAGTCTGCTGGATTCTTCTCACTTGGTATATGTTTCCATGATGAAGGACTGCTTAATTTCTGAATCTCTTGAACCCGATTTCTGACAAACACAGACCAGCTCTCATTTCTTGAGATCCAAGCAAGCACTGTTGAGGAATCGCTCCAGTAATATCGCTTCATTTCCTGCCAACCCAAAGCATCCACAACAGTTTTCGCCAAACGAGCGCCAATAGTAGCTGCTAATAGCTCCATCCTTGGTACAGTCGTATTCTTTAAAGGCGCAACTCGGGACTTGGCAGCAAGCAGAATTATTTCCCCTTGATCTTCATTTTCTATCCTCAAGAATACTACTGCTGCATAAGCATCTTTACTACCATCAACGAAAGTATGAATTGTGCATGCATGTAAGTTTTCTGGAGTTATCTGGATATGTCTTGGTATCTTAACATCGTTTAAATATTTAAGTTCTTGGAACCATAATAGGAATTCTTTTTGTAAATCACCAGTTATTTCGTCATCCCAATTAATTCCTAATTTCCAAGCTTTCTGTAACATCAATTTAGGATAAAGCATCACCGGAGCAGTAAAACCAAAAGGATCAAAAATTTTATGAACTGTCGATAACATACTTCGCTTGGTAATCCTTTCTGTGTTGAAATCGTTTAGCCATTTCATGTTGACTTTTAATGTATCGGAAACCTTATCCCAAATCAGACCCAATACTTGAGTTTCCTTCTGGTTCGATGTTTCAGCGTGATCACCAGTGTATTCCCACTGCCTTAAATCAAAACCAGCATTTGCCATTATTTTCTTTGAGTCCGAGATAAATTTCTTTAGATCTTCTTCACTGTGCACACTAGTGGCGACATTGTCTACATAAAAACTATGCAAAAGTCTTTGCTTGAAACTTTCCTCAAAATTTGCACTATTTTTGATGTGATATTCAATTACTGATGATAAAAGAAAAGGGCTACACTTTACACCGAAAACGACTCGTGCATGCCTAAATACTTTAAGTTTCTTCTCTTTTAGATCTTTCCACCATAGAAATCGTAGGAAATCTCTATCCTTTTCACAAATGCTAATTTGAAGAAACGCTTTTCTAATATCAGCGGTTACACCAAATTTTCTTTCTCTGAAACGTAGGAGAATATCTGGGATAAGCTCAATCAAATTTGGGCCACACTGCAGACACTGATTTAAAGATGGATGGTTAGCCAACTTTGCTGAAGCATCGAAAACCGGACGGATAGGTGTTGTACTACTGGTCTCTTTAATAACCGGGTGATGAGGTAAGTAATTACCATAAGAGTTCACTTTGGTAGCAGGAACTTCTTCTATGATCCCCTCATTCAACCAGTCCATAAATATATTTTCATATTTTTCGTACATGTTCTTAGATAATAACTTAGAAGTTGTACTTTCCAAACGTCTTACAGCCAAACTCAAGTTATCTGGTAATGCAGATGTGTCGTCAGCCCAAGGAAGATAAATTTCGTAACGACCATCCTTGTTAATTTTTACTGTCTCTAAGAAATGTTCCTTTGTTTGACGGTCAATCTCACTTTTAGATTTCTTTTCTATTGTATCTGTTATTCCGATCAAGTCCAATCTCCATAAGTTTGAGATATCAGCTTCATTTACGAACAAAGACGTCACCATCATTGCTAAATTATCTGTTGAGACTTCGGTGTGAGGCGCCTTGCCCATCAATGTCCAACCGAGGTATGTTTCTATGGCAACAAGACCAGATGTCAATACTTTTCTTTTGCCAGTTAACATCTTTCCCATAATATCAGCACCAATCAATATTTCGATAACTTCACGGCAATGACTTACATCAGATAATTCGATTCCATATTCTTTCAACTCTTTAATCCACGGACCATTAGTGACGGGTTGAATGTTTTCACATATAGTAATTTGATCCATCACTTCAAAATTACAGGTGAACTTCTCCTTCATATCCTTAACCTTTATTCTATAACAATTATGTTGGCATTCCTTTGTTGTAACTCCGCCAAACAATGAATGCATCATTTTTTCTTGACGAATGGGAGTATAATTCATCTCTTCTGCTATACTTTTCAAAATATAAGATTTTTGGGATGCTGAATCTAACAATAAACGAACTGTTTTTTGCTTGTTTTCGGAGATGAGTTTCACTTTTAAGGTTTGAAGGAATACTTTAGCACTTTCCTTATTAAAATTTGCCATGTTTACTTCACTACTGACTGAATTTTCTTCAACCTTTTCTTGTGCAGTTTTACCTTGCGAATCACGCAAATCGCACATCAAAGGCACATGCTTCTTAGAACAGATAATGCATCTTAAAACTGCTCGACATTTTTTCACTGTATGATTAGGTAACAAACAAGCGAAGCAGCAATTTTTATCCTTTACAATCTTTTGTATCTCAGTTAAACTCAATTTTCGAGCTGAAAAGCATTCAGAGCTCAAATGTTTGCCTTGGCAAAAAATGCATACTCTTTTGAAATCTAAAGCAGAAGACGTTGTCAATAAACCTACAGCTGTCGATATCTTATTTCGCATATAGTCTGCACTTGCACTGTTTTTCCTTTTAGAATATTTATTATCTTCACGCTTTGTCAAACCGAAGCCCGCTACAGCTAAAGATATTCTCTCTTCACCTTCTACTTCCGTTTTCAAAAAATGCATCAGATTATTCAACCTTCCTTTAGCATCCGTATTAGAAGAAGAGAGATTCGAGCGATTCCAGGCCTTCAAAAAGTCTGCTGGGAAACAAGACTCAACCATAGGGTATAAAATGGAGGCATATTTATCAGTGGTAACACCTAATGTTTCTAGCGCCCGTAAATATGACTCAAGCTTATCATATAATGAAGTTAATGCAAATCTACCTTTTGTTTGCACAGATATTATCAATTTCAATAACTCTCGTACATACACTTCTACTAGAATATCTTCCCTGCCAAAACGAGCCTTTAAACTTTCCACTGCCTTTGAATAATTGGCGCCAGTTGGCGGGAAACTTTCAACAACTTCTCTTGCGCGTGAACCAGCGATTGTTGCTTGTACTAAATACTGGAACTTGTCCTCTGGGGCAATTTCATCATCTTTATCGATTTGTTCAAATTGGCTCCAAAAAGGCAACCAATCCTTAATTTCCCCGCCAAATTTCCTGAATTCCAGCTTAGGTAAAGTAAATTTTCGTCTCATAGTACTATTTTCATACACTGTAAACGTAAACGTCTTAAATTCAGTTAAAAAAGTGTCTTAAACGTATGGTCATTTTTTAAGCGAAAAAAAAATGTCTTACTTTTTAAGACACTTTTTTGCAACTGAAATTAAGACACTAAAATGTCTTAAAACACCGCCATGTTTTTTAGGCTTAGAAATACTGCCATGTTAGGCTTAAAAACATGGGCTTAAAAACTATTTTTAAGGCTTTTTAATAAATAAATAAATAAATAAAGGTGGCCTGCGATTCTTTTTTTCTGTTAAAAATAGATTTTAGAACTGTCTAGAGCATTTAAAAAAAAAAAAAAAAAAGAAAAAAAATATATTTTTAAAAAAATGCCTTTAACTCAGCACTGGAATCGAACTCACATAGTCGCGGAATACGAAACCAAGCATCGGAAGTCGCAGTTATTGCCATGTACCTTGCCAACCAAGCCACCATTTCACATACGAGAGGTCCTTTTTATAATTATATGTAAGTCAGTATTAGCAAAACGCAGATAATTATATGTCATAATTTGTATCTATTGTTATAAAACTGTTAATAATATACTATCTAACAGTTAATATGCATTATTATATTAAATTTTGTATCTAGAGGTTTAGAATTTTTAAAAAATGCATATAAAATATGTGAAAAACTATACTTATTTCGCCCTCAATATTTTTGGATAACGATATTCTCTTTTAAACTGTTTTTTAAAAGAAAACAAATTATGAACACGAATATTTGGAAATTCGTTGTTTTACGCTTAAGAACAAGTAAATATGTGGATGAAAACAGATTTTAAATCGAAATTAAGAATAATAAATAAAAAACAGTGATGCACAAATTATTCAAGATTCACTTTCTTAGCTGTAAGTTACTTGCTTTCATATTAATACTTTTTCTTTAAATATCAAATATTAGCTTTAAATGCATAGTTATTTATTATTATTATTATTTTTTTTTTTTTTTTTTTTTTTTTTTTACCGAATAATTTTTGCGTTATAATATATTGCTTTATGAGTTATAATAAACATAATTTCATGCAAATATACACATATCTAGAGTAATATTCATTAAAAATTTAATTTCATAAATTAATATTGTTTAAATTGCTTACGCTTTACAACTTAATTTGTAAAATGTATTATATTTATTGAATGAGGAAAGAAATTTAAATAGGCTAAGTATGTTGCTTAAAGTAGATTTCATATAAGAAAAAATGCCAAGAAATGCATGTGTCTGAATTTCCAAAATGGACGAAAATTTAGACGCATTAGCTGTCTGAAATTTCTCATAGTTATGCCTTTTAGATACTTTTGTGTCTGAATTGGTATTTTAAACACATTTCTGTCTTAAATTAAGATATCTATAATGTCTTAGGTGTATATTAAGGCATTTACGTATCTTAAATGATTTTTCAGTTGTTTTTATGTCTTAAATTAATACACCTTTATTTGCAGTGTAATTACTTAAAATAGCATCAGTTTGAATTTGCCCAGATGATTGTATTCTCGCCAATTCTAAATCATGATTCAATCTTAATTTCTCTTTCTCTAGTTCTGCTTCTTTTTCCAGCTTTAATGCCTCAGCTTCTTTCCAAGCTTGTTCTTGTTTTTCTTCTTTCAAAGCTTGTTTTTCTTCTTTCAAAGCTTGTTCTTGTTTTTCTTCTTTCATTTTTCTTTCAGCTATAGCATTTTCTAAAATATCTTTCACAAATTCGGGATCCTTTTCATACTCTTTACTATTTAAAATCAGCTCTTTTAAGCTTGCTATTGTGAACGTCGAAGGTAAAGTCTCTCCAATCTCTTCGGCTACCCACTTCAAATCTTCTTTTTTAAATCCTTTAACGGTTTAAACATGTTTTTAATCTTAATATAATCAAAATAATTTTACTTCACTTGAACGGTCCTGTCGCTATGGACTCCAGTATTTTTATGTAAAGCAACGGAATAAGCACCGCAAATTCCTAGCTTTTCTCTTACTAAATTAAACTGTATAAAAGCGGACGCCTATACTACTTATTTACACTTTAAAATTATTAAAGTAGCATCTTTTATGCTCGTATAATAATTCCCTATAACATTAAACATAGTAAAATTATTCCTACGGTAAAAAGTAGTTCACTAAAATTAAGAACTCAAACTATATGAAAAAATGCAACCAACATCGTTGCTAACTTTATTCTGTTCTATTTCTTGAATTAAAAAACAAAAACTGAGGATGCCACACGCATCACATAATCTTTACATTTTAACAAATTTTGAAGATAGCACGCGCTCATATTTTACATAAAAATTAAAAGCATTAAATTCATTTAACTCTTTTTTTTTTCTTTGACATATTGTTGAGCACGTGAACTTACAAAAATAGAGGATAAATAATAAACAAATTTATACACTGAAATTGAAAATGGCTCAGTTATAACATCTGGAATCCGAATATGACACCCATTTTGCCCTATCACCCACCGTTTTTTTAGGGACGACCCCCTATTTTTATCACTTTTCGGAGTTTTTTGGCTATAAATTTGATTTGTAGGGGGATGGGGGGAGGATTATTTTAACTGTTAAATGTCTTCTGAGGGGTTATAAAGTTAGAAAATTCTAAAACATGAACATTTCCAGCACGGGGAAAATTTAAGGGGGATTTGCCCCTGAAATTATATATTACATTTATTATATTTTATTAATCAATTATTATTGTTATTTATTATACATTATATATTTTTGTTTTTAAGTGATAAAATGATTTTTTTTTCCATTTTCCAAATCAAATTCATGGCCATAAAATTACCGTACAGTGACAAAAATGAGGGGAGGGGGTGGCGTCCCGAGAAAACGGTGTGTGATTGGGCAAAATGGGGGGGGGGTCCTATTCAGATTCAGGAGGTTATGTTATATAAGAATCAGCAAAAATGGTATCAGGGCTCGATTTTTTTTTTTTTTTTTTTTTTTTGTGTGTGTGTGTGTAGTGTTATTTAGCAGTAGTAAGTTGTTCAAACGAATTTGAATGAATGATTAATTTAGTAAATAATCAAAATTGAAAGTATAATAGGGTATTTGAATATTTCTTCCCACATTCCCATATTTGTACAAAATGAACGATAATATAGTCATTTCATGTACTTCAATAAACTTCACATAATTTGCCCGAATAGAACGTGATATGTGAAAACTATTTCATGCTTCTTTGTAAAACAACTATAAATAATATGTGCGTCATCCATCATAATGGTCATATATTAATGATTATAAATTAAAGAACTGGTGTACAATAATTATTTAAACATAAAAACTTCTTTACACACCATAAAATAAAGGGAAGCACCACTAGTTTCGAAAGGAAGTGCCTTTTCTTCTTCAGTTGCAAAAAACACGTGCTACTGCCTTGGAGGCAAAAACGAGACAGTCTTGCTTTTGCCTCCAAGATTTTTTGCAATTGAAGAAGAAAGCCACGTCCTTCCGAATCAAGTGTGCTTTCCTTTATTTTATGATGTGTAAAAAGGTTTTTATGTTTAAACGTATATTAATAAAGCAATATGACATATAAACGTTTCTTTTTAATGTTTGAAACAATGTTAAAACGAATTACTCTTCATTTGAATCTACAGAGCGCAATATATAAGAATTATATTTTCTATCCCTGTAAAAAAGAACTTTTACACTTATAAAACTTTTACACAATTCTAAACTTATAAAAAATTATATAGTTTTTGCGACGATGACCTATAACATGCCTATCCCAGTCGAATGTAGATTGTTCCTGTAAACGAACTGTAAATCCCACATGTAAACCCAATAAAGCATTTAGACGTTATCTTGTTCACTTAACCATATAGGGTAGGTGCTCCAGTGATTGGTTTGCTCCAGTAATTGACATCTATCCCGAAATCTTCTATAATAATAAATGGAAAGGTTTGTCTGTCTGTCTGTCTGTCTGTCTGTCTGTCTATCTGTCTGTCTGTCTGTCTGTCTGTCTGTTCTTTTATACGTTCAGCCCCTATTGAACGCAGAAGTACAAGAATTGACATACGGATGCTCTGGAGCCTTTCCGATGTTTTCCTCGAAACAGAATTTAAAAATCTTAATTAGTTTCGGAGATATTAATTAAAATGCTGACCCATATCGATCGCGAAAATGACCAAAAATCCTTATTGCTTAAAAAGAGGCATTCTATCAGCATTCAGCAGACGATTTAAACGGCTGTCTCTAACGGAAAAAAAACATGTGCAAGTCATTAATGTCACATGATCTTTAACTGGGGTTAAAAATTGCAAATTTCAAAGTGCTTCAAATTTTCTTTTTCGTACACAATACTTAATATACAACCTATTCAGCACAAAACCAACCTGCAGTTAAAATTTCATCAAATTTCATTAATAAACAAAGCAGTTACATTTTAATTGCTAATTAAATTTTATTCTAACACGTAATCTATCTTTCAATAGACGATAGGAGTTTCCATAGCAAAAAAATACATTTGAAGGAACTAAAAAATACTTTTTCTTTTTTTTTTTTACTTCTATTACCCGACTACCGTGGTATATATATAGGTTTTGGCGAAATAAAAAATATTTATTTTTCTTTTTACTTCCATCACGGAGTAAAAAGACCGTGACTTCCATTAATAAAACTACCGTAGATAATGGAATTAGAGATTTCACGTGATTTACAAGTTTTAGAATGTCCTGATTAGGTTTTCTTTTGTATCACAGCTGCTAATTAAAATAATTTCATAAGTAACACATTATTTGAAAGCTTTGTTGATTTGGAATTGAACAGTAGATCTTTTAAATTATCGAAAGTTTTCACCAGATTTACACGCTTTGAGGTCTCCTGAATCAGTTTTCTTTTGTATCTCAGCTACTAATTAAAATAATTTCATGAGTAATGCATCATTAGAAAGTTTTTTTAGATTTGGAATCGAACAGTGGAATACAGAAATTTGTACCGCCAGATGGCGCTGTAATATTTTAAAATTTCAAAATTTCAATTTCTAATTATGATTAAATTATTTTTAATACATCATTCGAAAGATATTTTAAAGTTCTTTTAAATTATCGAAAGTTTTCACCTGATTTATACGTTTTGAGGTCTCATGAATCAGTTTTTTTTTTTTTTTTTTGTATCTCAGTTATTCATTAAAAAAAGTTCATAAGTAATACATCATTTGAAAGCTTATTTTAGTTGATACACATTTTAAAGTACTTTTACATTATCGAAAAATGGAATTCGAGATTTCACCCGATTTACACGTTTTGAGGTGTCCTGATTAGGTTTTCTTTTGTATCTCAGCTACTAATTAAAATAATTTTATAAGTAATACATCATTAGAAAGCTTTTTTGATTTGGAATCGAACAGTGGATTACAGAAATTTCTACCGCCAGACGGCGCTGTAATATTTTTCAAATTTCAATATTTCAATTTATAATTATGATTAAATTATTTTTAATGCTTCATTCGAAAGATATTTTAAAGTTCTTTTATATTATCGACAGTTTTCACCAGATTTACACGTTTTGAGGTCTCCTGAATTAGTTTTCTTTTGTATCTCAGCTACTAATTAAAATAATTTCGTAAGTAGTACGTCATTAGAAAGCTTTTTTGATTAGGAATCGAACAGTGGAATACAGAAATTTGTACCGCCAGATGGCGCTGTAATATTTTAAAATTTCAATATTTCAATTTCTAATTATGATTAAATTATTTTTAATACATCATTCGAAAGATATTTTAAAGTTCTTTTAAATTATCGAAAGTTTTCACCAGATTTACACGTTTTGAGGTTTCCTGAATTAGTTTTCTTTTGTATCTCAGCTACTAATTAAAATAATTTCATAAGTAATGCATCATTAGAAAGCTTTTTTGATTTGGAATCGAACAGAGGAATACAGAAATTTGTACCGCCAGATGGCGCTGTAATATTTTAAAATTTCAATATTTCATTATTTCAATTTCTAATTATGATTAAATTATTTGTAATACATCATTCGAA
Organism: Salticus scenicus; assembly: GCA_963930645.1. Taxonomy (NCBI): domain Eukaryota; kingdom Metazoa; phylum Arthropoda; class Arachnida; order Araneae; family Salticidae; genus Salticus; species Salticus scenicus. The sequence continues at coordinate 16,323,993 of OZ005655.1, forward strand.
AGATATTTTAAAGTTCTTTTAAATTATCGAAAGTTTTCACCAGATTTACACGTTTTGAGGTGTCCTGAATCAGTTTTCTTTTATATCTCAGAAATTAATTAAAAAAATTTCATAAGTAATACATCATTTGAAAGCTTTGTTGACTTGATACACATTTTAAAGTACTTTTACATTATCGAAAATGGAATTCGAGATTTCACCCGATTTACACGTTTTGAGGTGTCCTGATTAGGTTTTCTTTTGTATCTCAGCTACTAATTAAAATAATTTTATAAGTAACACATCATTAGAAAGCTTTTTTGATTTGGAATCGAACAGTGGATTACAGAAATTTCTATCGCCAGATGGCGCTGTAATACATTCAAATTTCAATATTTCAATTTCTAATTATGATTAAATTATTTTTAATGCATCATTCGAAAGATATTTTAAAGTTCTTTTATATTATCGACAGTTTTCACCAGATTTACACGTTTTGAGGTCTCCTGAATTAGTTTTCTTTTGTATCTCAGCTACTAATTAAAATAATTTCGTAAGTAATACATCATTAGAAAGCTTTTCGAACAGTGGAATACAGAAATTTGTACCGCCAGATGGCGCTGTAATATTTTAAAATTTAAATATTTCAATTTCTAATTATGATTAAATTATTTTTAATACAGCATTCGAAAGATATTTGAAAGTTCTTTTAAATTATCGAAAGTTTTCACCAGATTTACACGTTTGGAGGTGTCCTGAATCAGTTTTCTTTTGTATCTCAGCTACTAATTAAAATAATTTCATAAGTAATACATCATTAGAAAGCTTTTTTGATTTGGAATCGAACAGTGGAATACAGAAATTTGTACCGCCAGATGGCGCTGTAATATTTTAAAATTTCAATATTTCAATTTCTAATTATGATTAAATTATTTGTAATACATCATTCGAAAGATATTTTAAAGTTCTTTTAAATTATCGAAAGTTTTCACCAGATTTACACGTTTTGAGGTGTCCTGAATCAGTTTTTTTTTTTTTTTTTTTTTTTTTTTTTTGTATCTCAGTTATTAATTAAAAAAAGTTCATAAGTGATACATCATTTGAAATCTTATTTTAGTTGATACACATTTTAAAGTACTTTTACATTATCGAAAATGGAATTCGAGATTTCAGCCGATTTACACGTTTTGAGGTGTCCTGATTAGGTTTTCTTTTGTATCTCATCTACTAATTAAAATAATTTCATGAGTAATACATCATTTGAAAGCTTTGTTGATCTGGAATGGAACAATAGATTACAGAGATTTCTACCGCCAGATGGCGATGTAATATTTTTAAATTTCAATATTTCATATTCTAATTATGATTAAATTATTTCTAATACATCATTCGAAAGATATTTTAAAGTTCTTTTACATTATCGAAAGTGGAATTCGAGATTTCACCTGATTTACAATTTAAAGTGTCCTGATCAGGTTTTCTTTTGCATCTCAGCTAATTGAGTAAGACCGTTCAAAATTGGTATATGCAAGTTAATTAGGAGGGGCTGGAACGGTGGGGAAGTAATAGGCGCGCAGCGCGCATGGGTTTGGGACCCGGTGCGAATTTTTACCCGATGATAAAAGATTTTTTTTTTATTTTATTTTCTTAATAAAAGTTTGAGTTGAGAAGGAATATGCGTGTACAGCGCACGTATATCCTCAAACGTGCGCGCGCAGCGCGCATGGGTCTGCGCTGCCGAAAGCAGTGGCGTCAAGTGTGAGTTTTTACCTAATAAATGATATATGCTAAATTATATATTTTTTAATTCCTTTTCTTGAGAATGAAAGTTTATGAGTAATAACATGGAATTTTGAGAAGTCATAAAGATGGTGAAGGAATACGTGCGCGCAGTGCACGGGTCTACGCTGCCGAAGGCAGTGGGGACCCGGTGCGACATTTTTCCAGATCAGATTTTTTTTTTCTTTTTTTATCACATGATAAAAATTAATGCAATTTGGAGAATTCATTAATTATTGTGATTCATTTAAAAATAGTGACCAGCGAAGCGGGCGTAGCCTGCTAGTAATTAATAAATAAGAAAAATAAGAAAATCATATATCTTACATATAAGAATTTTAACATTTTATGTCAAACACTGGAGCGTAAGTTGCTAATAACTGGTAAAATGAATAACTATCAGTGTCAAACACTGGAGCATAGGGCCAATTACTGATAAAATGAAAAAATGGCAGTGTCAATTACTGGAACATTGAGTGGGTATTAAATAAAAATTCATAAAAAAAGTAATTGTTATCAAATGTATATATTTTAACATATATGTGGTTCTGAATGTCTTTCATACCATATGTACTAACTTAAGATTTCTAAACATATTTTCTGATGACTAGGACATTAAAACATCAGAGATTGCTCTGAAAGCGTAAATCACTCGTGCACTTACCCAACCTACACATACATACATCACCCTAAAAGTAGCAAAAATAAATTCAAGAGAACTCAAAACGTATAGTTACACCAAAATCTTATGGTAGAATTTTTTCACGATTACAATAATTTCCTTTCATAGTACATGTTCGGATAGAAAATAAAAAAAGATATATATATATATGTTATTATTTTACAAAAATAAATAATTAAAACCTTCGATTAAATAATAGTTCTATTGAAATCGATTACTTTTTAAAATCCTCATTAAATATTGATAAACTAAAACATTGTAAACAAATAATAAATTTAAAAATCTCACGAAAGTTATTTCGAGGCGAAATAATCGAGCACTGCTCTTTATCAGGTGAAAAAATGTAGCCATAGAAGCAGTATAAAAGCGACAACGAACCATGTCTACTTTTACGGCATGTTAAACTTTTCCTAATTTTTTCGTCTGATGAAGATTCGTGCAAATTTATTCCGATCCGAAATATCGACTCTCTTGGATCGTTGCGTTTTTTATCCTACATATGAAGCAACAATGTTTTGCAACTACGTTCTTGCATGTACTTATTCAACTTTTTGGTAAGTCGGATGAAAATACATACATTTCTATTCATTATTTCAGACTGGAACTCAAAGCCCGCAAGCATGAAAACGTACGAGCATAAAACTTGCATCTAGCTAAGTCTGTTTCCGTGTTTAAATAAGTTTAAAGTAAATAAAAGGCCTCTTTATATACTATGTATTATCAAAGCTGACCTCTCAATTTAAAATCTATGCTTAAACAGGTCTGGCAACACTAAAGTACAACTCAGGTCGATTCATAGATACAGTAATAAGACATAGATTGATCAGCGAGAGGGAAAAAGTGATACCATTTTTTTTTTTTTTTTTCGGGAAAAGTCACTCTAATGGCTGCTTTTTCCCGAGTAAATCACACACAGGAATACACACGGATAATTTAGTAAATAAAATTTATGAATAATTTATTTACTAAAGGTGAATGAAAAACTCCAGGTACAGTTTAAATTCATTTTTCTTTTTATTCTTTTTTTTCAATACTCTCTAATGGCTGATTTTAGAACTTTTTTTCGGCATCAAAATTTTTTGCTCGATAACATGGGGATGATAGATCTATATATATTACGATATCTATGGGTCGATTAGGCTTGATGAAAGTAGAAGTTGATACTACAAACACTCGAAACACGCACGCAAACATATTCACTTCATTACTTGCAAAAACAAGCAGTTTTACACAGGCAGCAGGATCCGTCACCAACGAAAGTTATTCCATATATAAAATCAATATCTGGTTTTATTTCATAACAATCTTCTTGGAAAAAAAAATCAGATATATATGTATTGCAAAATTAAAAAAATAAAAATCTGGAATAATTTAAACAACTGTCGATTAAAACCGTTTAAAAAAACATCATTGAATATTAACTAAAATATTACAGAAATCTGTGAGAAGTTTTCCTTTTTTTCCTTATAACGTTTTCTTAGAAAAAAAAAATTCTCATCGTTGAATAGCCATGTCATTGCTGCATTATTTACCTTAAAATTACTCAAAAAGAATTTAGATGATTATATCATGATATTCAGATGATTTTTATTCTTTCAGCTGAACCCAGTGCTATTGACCTGAAGGGCAAAGCCAAATGGAATGCCTGGAATGGCAAAAAAGGTGAGAAAGAATTCTTTCTTGTTTACAAACTGTTATTCAAAAACGTGTTGATGATGCTTTAATACATTTTAATGACCACTTACTACTATAATATTCATGTGGTACCTGAGAGAAGAATGTCAAATTTTGCGCATATTTGGAGGAATATTTCAAAGAAAGCGTTAATGGCTCATATTCTCTTGGCTGATATACAAAACTGGCTAAAATGCTTTCACAATCATTTGTTTAATAATGATATTTCTGATTTTTTTTCCATTATTTATTTATTGCTAGCCTGATTGCTTAAATAATCCAAAAAGACGTTTAAAAATATACAGGGCATTCAGTCGTTTTAGAAACAGCACACTTTTTTTACCCTCCGTTGGGCACAATATCAAAAATCCCGAATTCGGATGCTCTGTACCCAATATATTAAGAAGTTACATAAGTTTTAAAGACTGAAAAAAAAAACACTTTTTTTTTTAAATTATAATAAATAGAAATTTTCATCTTAAATTTTGAGCATACAAAATAACAACATGTAAGGAAGATTTTATGAAATGCCCATAAAAAATTCGAAAATTCTGAAAGCTGGTCCTTGTTCCTAGAGGCCCTTCGGAAAAGCAGAGGGGAGGGGGGGGGGGGGGGCACACAATTTTTCGAAACCTAATGCCCCAATCTTATTGGAAATTTTAACACTTCTTCAAAAAAGAATGACTAGTGCTTGAACGATCAATTTTTTTTAAATTGAAATTTGAATTTTTAGTGGAGTTGTATGCAGAAATAGTACAATCTTCGGTATATTTTACCCCAAGTATCCGCGATTGTAATGAAATGCTCGCCCTCTGTTGGGCTAAGTTGAAATTACAATTAACCTGCCCTTTATTCGGCTTTCGTTGAGACGCCATTGCTTGCCGATGTTTAGTTTCACATATATTTATTGAATAAAAATGAATAAATCCGGTAAAAAGGATAACACTTACTGTTGTATGCCACAGTGTAACTCCAAAGGATCAAGAAATCCAGAATTAAGCTTCCATTTATTTCCAAATAAGAAATTTAAAATTTCAGTTGCTTCGGCTAATGGAAGTAAAGAATTAATCAGATGATTTGAAACTAATATTTGTTCAGCTTGAGTTAAAAATCTACTTCCGATCGAACTTTGAATCAACTGAAATATTTTTCCCAAAAGCAATCAATTTTCCATGATGTAATAGCGGAGAAATTATAGCACGAATATTAAGTAGTACCACAAAAAGAACAATAATAAATGTACGTGGCTATTATATTTACTAACAACAAAATCTGAAAAAGCGCCACCTATCGATCATTACAAACGCGGATAGCCTTGTAAAATTAGTTGTAATCGAAAAAAAAAAAAAAAAAAAAAAAAAAAAGTGAATTCTTTCATTCAAGCACTAGCCAATTTCATTTTAAAGAAGTGTGCAAAATTTCAGTAAGATCGATGCATTATTGATTTACGAGAAATCGTACTCACCGCTTTTATGAAGGATCTCCATAAAGAAAGACCCATTGGCTGAATTTTCCAAATTTTTTTGTAAAAATTCTTATAAAATATTGTTTAGATGTTGCTCTTTTATAAGCTCAACATTTTAAATAAAAATTTCATTTATCATGTTTAAAAATAAACAAATAAAATAATTAGAGAATTTTTTTTTTTTTTTTTTTTTTTAATTTTCAAAATAAAAAACCATGTAATCGTTCAAATATAATACATTTTTTGCAGCGAAAATGTAGTTTTTAATGAATAAAAATTCTCATCTTATATAATAGTATTGTTTTACATGGCATTATAATATTAAATTTCTGAACAAAGGAAAAATAAACTAAAGACGATGACTAATTGAATGATATTAAACTAATATATTCGAGCTGTACGTACCCCGGCACAATCAGAACGGGGGAGGATTAAATAAAAAGTCATACCATTAAATAAGCAGAACAAATATATTTTATATTTAAATGACTTATAAAATAAAGAATACTATATATATAATTTTTTCTTCTCCAAGTTCAATTATATTGTATTTTCTTTAAAAGAAAAAAAAAATCCTCAAAAGTATTTCTGCAACCTATCTGAAACCAACAATCACTATGTTAAAATACAAAAAAAATATATTTATTATGTTGATTTGTTATATTTTCTTTATTTAAAAGCAATTCACTTAAGTAATTTATCAATCACACATCTCTGTACAAGGGTATTTTCTATTGCTTTTATACACACACATATATATGTATGATTTGGAAAATATCAATAAACGTTTCAATAATAAAACTAAATTATATTCAAAATTAAAGAATTTATAGAATTTTCTCTTTCATAATTTGTCGTATACAACGTAATCGAAAAATGTACGTGAAGATTTGGATCGTCCATGTAACTGCTTTGGTACGCCAGCACTTGTCACCATAGTTTCTTCAATTAATCGAAGTTATTTACTGCAGTTTCCATAGAGACATTCTATGAATGCAGCTGCTAGACATTTTTTGAAGTGAAACCAAACGAGACAAAACATTTTGTTTTTCTTTATAAATAAGACGTAAAGAGAAGACATAGGGTTTATTTATTTATTTATTCTGAATTCGCAGAAGAACAGTTATATTTTGAGAATTTAAAAAAAAAAAAAAAAATTCTAAAATTCAAATTGTCTGTTTTGTTTATTTCATTTCGTTAAGGGGTGATGGACGCTATAGATATTTTTTATAAAGAAGAATCTTATAGACATAGAGAAGGAAAAATTTTCACACATATGCACTGAATTATTGTAATATTAGATATATTAAAATTTCACCGCAACTATTAAAATTTTATAAAATTATATTTAAAATTTTTAGTGATTTATTTATTTATCTTATTTTATTTTATTTATTTATTTATTGAAAAAAAAAGTTAAAACATTTCACCTTCTAACGAGTTTAATTTTTTGCTTCGATTTTACATTATTATAATTTAACAATATAACATAATTTGGGTTTAACATTTAGTAAACACATTTGGGTTTATTTTATGGATTCATTCATAAGTCATTTTTTTTTAAGCACTTTTACGTTTGAATTTACACTGAGGGCAATTGGCGACGGTCTGGGACTCACCCCTAAGGGTGGTCTGGGAACATGCCATCATATTTTTCATCCTTCACAGCGGGGATGACTCGGTGACCCCCAGAGGTTATTTAGACGCAAATTTTTGGTACTAAAACCTAAAAAACATTTTTTATATTAATTTACAATCAATCCACATAGTAATAAATTTATTGTTAAACTGAAAAAAGAAAAAAAAAATCAAGAGGAAAACATAAAAAATCTGGAGTGACTCCACTCGACTTTCCGATCATTAAGTAATTAACTATTGTTTAAATAAATTAAAGTATGGGAAATAGTTAAATAAACAAAAGAGAATATTATAATAGGGTGTTTGAGTATTTTTATCCATATAGTATGCTGTTTAATTTAACGTCATTGCACTTCAAATAATTTGTGCCCATAGGCCATAATGATGAAGAATTTTTCGTATGTTTCGTATGTCTGTAAATATTTATAACAGCTAGATTCACCAAAATTTATGCAGTTCGTGCGATTGTGACCTATAATCATGCATATTATGTTTCAGCTGAATCGGATAAGGCATTTAGACACTATCGCATTTTAAATAATTTGAGCCCATAGGTCCTAATTATATATTTAAAAAAAAAAAAAATTCTTTGTGTGACTATAAAAAGCCTATGAATGCTAGATTCACTGAAATCAATAGGGATCATGTTACGTTGACCTAAAACATGCGTACCAATTTTCAGCTCGTTCGAAAAAGCGTTTTGACGCTATCGTGTTCACTAACATATATACACACACATATATACACACATACATACACACATACATACATATATAAATCCCATAAAAATAGCTAAAATAAACTGAAGAGACCTCAAAACGTATAAATATATCGAAATCTTAAAGTCGGTGATTACAATACTTTCCTTATACAGTCGAACCTCGTTAACGTGAATCTCAAGTGGGATAAAAAAATTTGTTCATGTTATCAGTAACTAATCTTCATGCAACTATACTATTCTTCATTTTGACGGGGATTGTGGAAACAGTTCATGTTAAAAGTAATTCACGTTAACGAGGTTCGACTGTATATGTATTTTCAGAAAGTAAAAATAGTTTACAGGTACCATTTAAAAATTCTTTCAAATAATTTAACTCTTTGAATGTTATTATTTTTCTTTTTCAATAGTTTTTGAGCGTTTTTAATATGCTTTAATACGTTGTTAAATACGTTTATTAAAATTTCTCTACTTACTCAATATTGCTTCTTGATATTTCAATGCATATGTATACAATTTTTTTTAACTCTAAAACAATAATTTACAAAAAGAATTATAATGTCCACCATTTCCTTGCTAAAGATTTCAATAAAGGTATTACATAATTCTTTTATATACATAATAATTGCAATTTAAAACTGGATATCGCAAACATGATTAACATAGAAAATTATAAAGGGAACAAAAGTAAAAATCTCGAACTCTAATAAGTTGCTTTTATATTTTAAAAAATAAGTATATCAAACGTCTTAAACATTTTAAACATACTTATGTTATTTTTTGATTAATTTCCTGTAAATTGCATTGTTCACTGTTCTCAAATAAATGAAAAGAATTTACTCTATTCTTACTATTCAAATTCACTAGAAATAAATCAAAATCTTAATACCTATAGCAATTTTAAGCAATATTATTGTTGCGAAATGCATTAATCAAAAGTAGATTGCTGCAATAAGTTAAAAATTGTTCAAACTTTCAGTCGTGATAGAGTTTGAAAATGTCGTTTATTTGTATAGTTGTCTTTCATTGTTACTTAATTTAACTTTCAAATTTTTCTTATTTTAAAGTAATATTTACAAAATAAAATAAAAAAGTCTTTTTTTACCAATATTGATTAATTAATCTGAGAATAGAATTATACATTTATAAAATTAAATTAAAAATTAATATAAAAAAGTCTTTTTTTACCAATATTGATTAACTAATCTGAGAATAGACTTATACATTTATAAAATAAATGTTTTGTGCACTTTGATTTGTCAATATTTTCGATACGTTAAAAACTAAGGGACCTGCCACAAATTGCAAAGTAGTCTAATTTTTTTTTTTTTTTTTTTTTTTTTTTTTTTTTGCCAATATTGATTAATTAATCTGAGAATAGACTTATTTATATATATATATGAATGTTTTGTGCACTTTGATTTTTCAATATTCTCGATACGTTAAAAACTAGGGGATCCGGCACAAATTGCAAAGGGGGAGGGGTGGCAAATCGATTCTTAAGATATTTTGTTGAAAATTGCGCTGTATTAATTGTCCAGTCCCTCTGCAGTTTTTCTCTAAAGGTCTGTTACTGATAATAAAATAAAAATATCTGGTGTGTAACAATCACATGACTTCCATTACCCACTACCACGCATATACTCTTTTTGGAAATAGTGTAGTCAAAAGGTATAAAGTTGACTTAACAAATCAAGTGCCTAACATTTTTATTATTATTATTATTATTAAACTAATACACACATAAAGATATATAAAGCACAGTTTAAAAAAATATATATATATCGGTTGAACCGTTTTGTGAAATACTCATTTCCGAGATCTAAAACTGACCTACCTAATCATGACGTTTTTCATTTTTTTCTGTTGAAACCAAGTAATACACACAAAAGTACATCCAAAAAGGAATTTATGCAGAAAATTTCACGAAAATTGTTAGAGCTGTTTTTGGGATGCCGATTTTTGGTCCCACATCCGATTTCCCCCAAAATTTGTCAAAATCATCTGTTCATTGGGAAACAACAATTGCATACGGAAAACAGAAAATCCCCCTAGAGATGTTTTTAAAAGCGCCTGTCAATTTTCCTGAACTAATCAACTAATGGATACGAAAGGACATCTAAGAGGGAGTTTTAATGGCAAATTTGAAACCGTAAGATACGGACTTAAGGGCCTATTTTCGGTTTCCAATTTCACCAAAATTTGGCGGTCATCTGTTTAATGGACCTGTCTGCTTCCATTGCGTACAATAGTCGAATAATAGAAGTAAAAATAAACAAATGTGTTGCCGTTGTGATCTGCCATACCTTAAAATTAATATTTATATGCTAAAAAATTATTATATCGTTAAGTGTTTGGTGAGTATGAATATCAGTACTTCGTTAGTATTAAATAATATCATGATCATATAATAGCAGGAGACTTGGCGTTGGAATATTAAAACCCGAATAAACTACTACGTCAGAAACGCCAAAAGAAAAATATTTGCGATGCATACAGCTGTTTCGGTAGCCTTAAGCTTACCGTCTTCAGTGCAAAAGAACTCTTTTTGCACTGAAGACGGTACGCTTCAGAAACGCCAAAAGAAAAATATTTGCGATGCATACAGCTGTTTCGGTAGCCTTAAGCTTACCGTCTTCAGTGCAAAAGAACTCTTTTTGCACTGAAGACGGTACGCTTAAGGCTACCGAAACAGCTGTATGCATCGCAAATATTTTTCTTTTGGCGTTTCTGACGTAGTAGTTTATTCGGGTTTTAATATCAGATCATATATGAAATCATTTAACGAAACATACTATGTAAACAAAAATAGATCTATGCTAAGATAAAAATTTATTATTATTTTGTTCTATTGAAATTGTATACTTATTATTTATATACAAAATCATAAAACCTTTTGACATTTTTGTAAATTTATTTAAAATGTGTTTTTTATATTTCTCTCTTATACAGGTATGGCACAAGACGCCGCCAAAGAAGCTTACGTCACCTACGCTAACACTCTCATCACGAAGTACTAATTTTTGTGTGAAAACGAGAGGGAAAAATCATTTTCTTCTTCTAAAAACGGAGATAAAGTCAGGAAAATTATGAGCAAAAAAGTTTCATGTTGAATTCGAAAGATATTCAGGTGTGCTGTTGAATTAAAAAAAAAAGTATAATTGGATTCTAATCTACAAAGTCTTTACGAAATTTCTAAAATTATATTTTATATACAAATATATTATTGAAAATTCAAATATTTATGTTGTTAGCTTTGGTGATCTCTTATCTCCGTTCCTGCCCATCTCATTCTGTACAGCCTCGTTTATCGCACGTTATATTATTCTGTTCCTATGGCGTTTGTATAAAAGTTTTCATACTGATGGAATAAATTTTTTTAAAAATATATACTTGCACGATTCTTGTATTATTATTATTATTATTATTATTTAGCATTTCGTACATTCGTATTATCGTGCTGACTCCAATGTGACCTTTATTAACAAAAAAAAAAAAAAAAAATCTGGTGCGAAACAACTACACGACTTCCATTACCCACTACTACACGCATTATAAGCACTTATGCTTTATGGTGATAATGTGATCAGAACACATAAATTTAACCTAATATTCACTTAACAATTTTGCGGTAAGAGAAAGCTGATACACGTGTAAAACAGATTTTACATAGCAAGTTAAAAGATAAGGAAAACAAATCGGTAGATCCATTTTTTGAAATACCAATTTCCGAGATATAAAACTGACTTAATTAATACGGATGAGTGTTAATTTCCTTTTAATAACTTCGTAATACACAAGAAAGGGTATCTAAAATGGATCAAGAAAATCGTTAGAGCCGTTTTTGAGATACCGACTTTTACCAAAACTTGGCATACTCAATTGTTGACTACCGGAAAACAACAATTTCATACAAAAGGATATCTAATAGGGGATTAATTTGAAAAAAAAAAAAAAAAAAGTGCCGCCGTTTTTAAAGGAACGCATTTGCGTGACCTCAAATCGAGTTATTTATACAGGACGTCTGTCAATTTTCCTGAACTAACCAATAAGAAAAAGGATATCTTAAAAGAGTTTATGGGTACCAATGCCCAACTTCTGGTTTTCCAATTTTCATCAAAAGTTGGAAAAATCCTCTGTACACCAGACCTGTTTTGGTTCTGAAGTTTCATAGTTCTAATTTCGGAGTATAGTAATTTCGGAGATATGATAGTTCGAAGATTACCCACACACATACATACACATACACTGGCCAATTGCAAAAAACTACTTTTTTGAGCTCGAGAGACCTTAAAACATGTGAATAAGGTGAAAATTCGATATAAAATTTTTGGACAGAATACAACATTTCCATTACCAGTGGTAGTTTGTTAAAAGAAGTGAAAAGGGAGGTATTAGTTTGAAGCCATTGACTTCTGCATGTGCGTCTATGATACTGTAACTTCCAAATAAATAACTGATTTCAATGCTTTTTTTACACCATTTTTCAGCGAAATTTAAAAATCAGAAATTTTTACAGAGAAATTTTGAAAAATTTCAAATTTAAATTGAGATCGGACAACTAGTTCGAGTACGGGACATTTAAGTTATATAAATGCAATACGTTTATAAACAAAAATTTTTTGTACTTTTTTAACAACTTTAGGTTGCACTAAACAAAATAAACATATATTTCTTACTAGCAGGCTTTGCTCGCTTCACTTGTCAATATATTAAAAGAAAACTGTTTTCTATATAATTTTATTAAAATAAAAAAAAATACTGAAATTGCTCAAAAGCTCGCTTCAGATCGCTGCCGTCGGCAGCGATTTGGTCAGCCACTGAAACTCGGGTGCCTGTCCCTATTGCCTGCGACAATGGCTTACCAGTGGGCTTCCATTTGGGTGCTTATTAGATGAGTTTCGAAACAGATAGTATCTAAAAAATTGAAGTATCTCTTTTATATTTGAATCCCAGTTACATATGAACAACACTATACGTGGTGCACATAATATTTGCTTTTACGTTATTTCCTATATTTATTTTGTTTGTCTAATCAACTATAAAATGACAGCAATTTCACGCCAAATACTACAATATGCTATGACAATTATTATTATTATTGACAATTATTATTATACTACAATATGCTGAGACAATTATTATTATTATTATTATTATTTTTTTTTTTTTTTTTTTTTGGTTATATATGCTTCATGGGGAATTAATACTAGTTTGTATATACAAAAAATAAATAAACATGTAAACCTGATCATAATACAGCCTTAATATAGTTCTCCTTGGCGTTCTTTTGAATTTTTGTCGCCATTTTAGACAAAAATGTATAATTTATAAAATTATTGTTTCTGGGTTTTTTTTTTTTTTTTCTGTTTTTTAAATATATTTTATATTTATTATTATAGATTTAAATTTTTGATGTGCTACTTGGTTTTTAAAAGTGGCTGTCGCGAAAAAAAAGTCTTTGCCGACAAATGTCCGATCTACTTCAGCATCAAAATAAAAAAAAAATTGCCATGATTATCAATAAGCAAAGGTCTTTAGTATAATACTGAATTAGCTTTCATGCCAAGCGGGATTCATCCTTGCCAAAAAACATACCTATTTAACAAAAAAAAAAAGTTAAAATTGAGGTACATCAAAAAAGGTTGTGAAACAAAATTCGAAAAACATGCTAGATTATAATTATTTTATTTTAAAGTTATAAAGACGTCATTTTTTCATATATATGAGTAAATTCAATATTTGACATTTTTTTATTTCTCGCGTGAAAGCATATTTCGTTTTATGTTGAAAAAAAAGTAACTCGTAAATATTTTGGCAACAATTAAAAATAATTTAAATGGCTAATTTTAAAGCAATTAACAGCTTATTATTTTCATATTTTAATTAATTTTAAAAATATAATCAAAAATTCAAAAATCGGGCTTCAAAGTGCATCAGAACAGGTCATAATGAACCATCATGCAAATTTGTGTAGCGATCAACCATTTTCTTAAAAAGCTCCGGACATATATACACACTGACACACACACAAACAAACATCTTATTTTATTATAAGGTAAAGCTAGGAGAGTTTGCACACAATTCAACAAAACGTTATTAAAAAAATCCCTTCTCGGAAAACTTAAAGGCAAAGGTAGATTCCTGTACGTTAATATTACGTAAAGAAATATTACACATGCATTAACACATACTTAGACAATGTGTGGCTTTGTTCCCACACATTGCATTGTTTACGTCGCTATTCTGTTTTCAAGAAATTTAATTTTCAACTACTATTCGTTCTACTTAAAATTTTAGGCTAGATTTATTGGTCAGTAAATGTTTCAATTTTTTAATATCCAAGCTCATAATCATTCAACAAATAGAAGACATAAAGAAAAACAATTTGGTCACAAAATTTGCGACTTAGCAATGAAATTTGTGATTTGGCGGCAAAATTTAATAGTTGACGACGAAATTTTTGACTTGGCGACGAGATTCGTTATTTGATGACAAAATTTGGCGGGCTTGGCGATAGAGAATGGCAGCTTTGGCGTCATTATATTTCCTTCCCACGCGCAAACCTCATATCTCTTTACAGACCAATATCTTGTTTCCACAAGATATAAAGTCTAAGGAATCTGTAACGTATCTCAATTTCAATCATAAATTTTAAATTCTTGCCTAAAGAAGCTAAACTATTCACCACAAACGATATTTTTATTTAAACTAACGTATTATTCTAATTTTATATTTTTAAATGATTAATTAAAGCTGTTACCATGGTTTTTATATTTTCAGTGATATTTTTTATTATCGTTTGCACGTGACGTAAGCATCAGATTATAAATTTAAGCAATTAAAGCTATAGAAAAAGTCGGCTTCATCACAAGTGACGAAAAATCACTTTTTAACTTGTAACTTTTAAGCAATTGAAGCTATCGAAAAAGTTTATATACAAAAATTGTTCTTCAGAGTAAGGCGGTAATTCGCCTGATTTGAAGTTTTTCCCTGTTTTCAATATTAAAGAAATTATGCGCAAATGAAAATTTCCATCCCCCACCATTACCACCCCATTTGAGCTGGATACCCCATCTACGAACTCGACCGAGATTTTTACTGTCCTGACAACATATCCCGAGCTCGTTAAATTTAAATAAAAATTACTCCAGTTATCGTGTTCACAACTTAACATGGGAAAAAGCGTTATACATATATATATTATAAGCTTTTGAACGGAGGGTGGTTTGGGGTTCTAGGGGTCATGATCGGTGAAGATATGAAGAAATTTTCCAGAAGTCGTGTCATGAGAACCATTGCAATAGGCAAATCTCCTATAAGGAATCTACCTAAAAAATCTAAATTTTAATTTTTTGTTAAACTGTTGGTGCTTTGAAGTGATCCTTCTTCTACGCTTTGCATTACTATTTTGTTGTTATACTAGTATTATGATTTAAAGCAACAGTTGTAATGAAACCAAGAGAGCTATTTTGCGCAATCTCTCCTTATAGGGTGGGAGAGATTGCGCTTAATTTTACCTACAATTAAATTGTTAACAATGATAATTGCACTTAAATAACATTGGTATAACGTTTTGGTAAGCAAATATTTTCGTATTATATGTAGGTATTTCAATTTAATAGCTAAACAAAAACAGAAAATGAAAAAAAAAAAAAAAAAATTGAAAAGAATCATAAATTTTTATTTAAAGAAAATAAATTAAAGAAGCAGATAAAAAGACAAGACTATGTAATAAAATGTAACATTTAGTTACTAGATAATATGTTTAACTCGAAATTAATAAAGTTCCTTTTCAGTTTGAATGGTTTTTTGTTTATCGGCCTATCCTGTCGTTGCCTAATAACCGTTGCACTCGTTGTTATAATTATAAATGATGCAGCTTTCACGCAACCACCTGCCACAAGTAAAATTTATAAACGAGTCCATGGGAAATCGTTTAATTTAGAAATATTTTGTAACACTATCATTCTATAAAAATTCCTAGAAAGGGTTTTGAAAATTTACACAAACATTTTTGAAAACGAGACAAAATAACCACGTTTAGTCTTAGACTGTTCAAGCAATGAACCTGCACATTTAAGTGGGCACTCCGCTATCGATATTGTAGAACTACCTGGAGTGTCAGAGCGTCCATTGTACTCCTTCCTGCCGATCCCCTATGTGCGCAATCTCTTCTAGCTTTACCTTATATATAGATAAACACAAAAGCATGTTTCATGTATATATGTGATAAAAAAAATGTGTGTGTATGTCAGTGTGTATACATATCCGAAGCTTTTTAAGAAAACGGCTGGTCGTAGAGCTCCACAAATTTACATGGTGGTTCGTTATGGCCTGTTCTGATGCTCCTCGAAGCTCAATTTTCGAAATTTTAATTAGGCATTTTAAAATTAATTAAAATATGAAAATAATAACCTGATAATAACGTTAAAATTAGCCATTTAAATTTTTAATTGTTGCCAAAAAAGTTTACGAGTTATTATTATTATTATTATTTTCAACACAAAATGAAATATGCTTTCACGTGAAAAATATAAAAATATTAAATATTAAATTTGCTCATGCATATGAAAAAATGACGTCCTTATAACTTTAAAATATAATAATAATAATAAAAATCTACCATTATTCTTTCGAATATTGTTTCATAGCCTTTTTAATATACCTTATTTTATTTATTTTTTTTTTGACCAGGTTTACATATTTATTTATTTATTTTTCCTATATACCAACTACTATTAACTAACCATGAAGTATATATAACCGAAAGAAAATTAATAGTCTCATGCGGTACACGTAGCCGATCATAGCACATTGTAATATTATATTTAGCGTGAAATTGCTGTCTTTTTATTGTTGATCGAATGAATCAAATAAATATAGAAAATAACGTGAAAGAAAATATTATGTACCCCAGAGGGGGGGGGGAGGCGAGGCTCCTAAATACACAAATTTGTTTTCCCAGTTGACTATATTGCAAAAGATATATATTCGTTTCATTTGGTTTAGTGCAGTCTATAGATGTTAAACTCTACTTACCTGCAATTTCCCCCGTACACGTAATGTATTTGAATACTTTTGAGTGTCCCTGTACCCGAACCATTTGCTTCATCTCCACGAAAAACTTACTGCAGCATCCCTATATGATACACAATTAGAATACCGAATTTGGAATTTCTGCTACTATTTGTTCTTGAGATATGCTGATCACAGACACACAGACAGACAGACACACAGCCCATTCGCTAAAAACGTGATTTTCGTATTCAGGGGACCTCAAAACATGCAAATATAACAAAAACTCACGTTCGAAACTTTGACCCTAAAACAACACTTTCTCGAACCTATGGGTAAGAGAAAGTAAAAATAAATAAATAAATAAAAGAGGAAAAAAAAGTACAGCGTTATAGATTACATTAGTTACGGTCACGTGCTACTGAATACTCGCAACAGTACAAAGTACGCAAAAAGGTAAGTTCAATACGAATAGTAATAAATTTCTCATTTATGTATTTCAGATGGAAAAGTTGAGTTAACTTCCACCAAAGCAAAAATTGACAGTGGCAGGATTCGCACCGTTCTGGGTCGTCGGCATATCATGTCAAAACTCCACCAACAATACTATGCTAGCCGGTAATAGCTCGCCGGCATTTATTCGCTCAACAAACCGATAGGAATATATTAGATATAATAAATAATAAGCATATTATATACGCATTATAAACGCATAAATTCCTCATGAGTTGGCCATAATAAACAAAGGGAAAATAATCGATTATGCATGTAAATGAACCGATTGAATCAATTGACAACATTTAATCGTACTATATTTCAATACGAAATTTTTTCTCTTCTTATGGAAATTTCAAACTTAATAGACTAAGTCAATTAAATACTGCTTATGTTTCTTTTCATTTTTTTTTCTACTCTTCTACTGGTTTTCAATTACTACTAGCTCACTGCACATATCACAATTTTACCATAAGCAATCTCAGTAAATCTTTGCCTGCAGTTCAACAGCATCCTGACTAAGTGCCCCTTGTCGCGAAGGCTTATGCCCGGCACTATCTTAACCAATCTCTGCTCTGCATTGGTGACCCTTGTCGTGATGAGTTTAAGCTCGGCGCCTACTATACTTCATCATAGTGTACTTACAGTTCCCAATAATAAACTGAAATATGAATTCTTTACCGCCGCTCCTTGTCGCGTGGGAGACCTGTCTCCAGCAGCCCTTGTATTTTTTTTTTTTTTTTTTAAGTTTTTAAATAAACGTTCCGGAGGAGGGGACTAGCATAGCTAGAAACGATCGACACCGCTCCCGGAGTGGTGAGCGGCCCCTCCTCCCTGTTAATCCCTGTTAATGTGAGTCGAAAGCTGAATGTAGCCTTTTGTTGTTGAAAGTATGAGTAAAATATATATTTATTGCAAAACATTACAGTTAAAAAATGAAGCACCTAGAACATGTTACTTGAATGACGCAGTTAAATCTTCAGCACTGGGTACACCACCTGAGCCTCATAGGTTTCAGCTGGGCCTGATTAATGCAGAGGCACCCGGACACTGAGTAGCAGATTGCCCTGAAATTAGTTCTGAAATTTCCTCTATTGACCCTAAATATGGCAAAAAATAGCCTCATACAAATGAAAAATTTTGTCATTTTAGTTTCATATACAGGTAAATATGTACCTTTGCTATCTGGTGCACCGTGTGAGAAATTGGGGGTGGGGATACGAAAATATATGTTCCCTTGTATCTGGCCCTGGGTTTCAGATAATACAACATAAGCGCAGCATAAAGCAGTTTTTTTTTTTTTTTTTTTTCTTAAATAACGTATATGAAATTATAATGCATGGCTCCAAATGACTCTTTGCTTGACTTTTGTGTAGTGCAGCGAATACAATTGCGAACATTCAAGATTCAACAAAAAAGTAGGGTTTTTATTACCACTTCCGCCGGGTGTGAACGCATATTATTTGTGAAATTAACAAATCCGCGAAAGAAAAAAAAAAAGGGGGGGGGGGGGGGGTAGGTGAATACCTGAACCATTGCAAAATATATTTCACTATAAATAACATTAAATTGTATTTTTAACATTGTATCTCAATATTTGAAGATAATTCAATTTTATTTTCGATATAATACATATTACTCGGAGGTACGGAAAAACAGTTATAGAACGAAATACAACAAAATTGGAATCCTATGTGCAACCAAACAATTTAAGACGTTGATAGGGAAGAAAATCAAAATTCATCAGTGTAAAAGGAAGAAAAAATGAATTATCACACACGATTCAATGAATTAGTGTCAGTTTGAATCGATTCCGGATGTCAGTTAATATTGAATTGTCAATTTCGAATGAACTGATATCGAAGTGTAATTATATTTCTATACGATATAAACAATGTCATAAGCGGTAGCCACAGTTTCGGTCATCATGTGTTACTTTTGAGCAACTTTTTTTTAAAACTTTTTTTTGTAATTTTAGTTTAACAAAATGTGATATAACAGGTTGTTCAGCAAATATTTTGCTTAAATCACTCCAGACACGAAAGGATAGAAAACGTTTATATTTACCTCAAATCCTACGATATGAAGAACATAGCTGCGATAAATGCGCTAAGAGGGAAGGACGGCGTCTTTCGGGGCAAAAACATGAGGAAGAAAATCAAAATTCATCGATGTAAAAGGAAGAAAAATGAATTATCACACACGATTCAATAAATTGGTGTCAGTCCGTGGGTTGAGTCGTTGGCCTGTATCATTAGAGGGGCTCAATTCTGGACCACCACGGATTTTTAGTATAATATCCTTATATCATGGAAATTTTGAATACTGAATTTGAACTTCCTTATAATATCTGTTCGTGAGCTATGCTGATAACTGACACCCATACCTATACACACAGACCAACTGCTAATGTGCTGAACTTCGGATTAAGAAGAACTGAAACGTGTAAATATATAAAAAACTCAATTTAGAAAAATTGCCCCCCCCCCCAAAAAAAAAAAAAAATTGCACCATTATAAGTGTCAGAGAAAGTTAAAAAAAAATAATAATAATAATAATAATAAGTGGCATTTGCTTTTAAAAACTTATACAATAAAATGCTAAACAGCCAATTATGCAGAACATACATTTAAACATTAGAATACGTTTCGAATTTAGCATCATATGTAAAAAAAAAAAAAAAAAAAAAAAAAAAAAAAGATTTGGGAACTTTTTAACTGGACAGTGTTATCCATCTGATAATGAAAATTAAAAGCACGTATCGTAAAACAAACAAAATCTTCAAAATCATCTGTAAATGGATTTGTTAATAATATATCGTTTCAAGAAGTATGGCAAATTTGAAAATAAATTACATACTTGCTTTATCTATTTTTTAGTTTAATTATTTCAAATAAAAATAATAGGTTTAATATTAAAACTGGAATGTTGTGACCACCACATGACTTTCTTCTATATTTTCCTATATTACTATAGACAGTTTAAGGTACAAGATATAAGGTACTGTTTTTAAAAATTTTAAGTAAAATTTAAAAACAGTTAAAAAGGGTTTTAGAAACACTTTTAATTAACATACGTTTCCGAGTGATGAGGCTATGGCCCTCCACAACCCTTTCCCTCCATTTAAATATTGCAGCTACATTGACGAAACATTTAAGACTGTTATTAAATAATAATAAAAAATAAAAATGCAGTTTGAGTCATTTCTATCCATAGTCGTACCCTATCCGATTTTTTTTTTTTTTTTTTTTGGTGGATCAGTAAACGAAGGATAAATTTATTTCATACCATATTCTATGAAAAATCTGCCTTTGTGATTATAAAAATTACGTGTCAGTTTCATTTTGTTTAGTACGTTCTAAAGATTTTGAAATGTACCGACGAGAAATTTCACCTATAGACGTAGTATATTTAAATTCCTTTGTATGTCCCTCTACACGAATCAATTATTCAATCTCAATAGAAGTTTCATGTGATATCCCATATCATGCAAATTTAAAATACCGGATTTGGATTTACTGCTGGTATATGTTCATGAAGGCCGCGGTAGCCTGGTTGGTAAGAGCAGCGAGTTCGTGATCGAAAGATTGCGGGTTCGGTCCTCGAGCCGGCCGAAGACCGTCGTGTACGCTAATGGCGACTGGTGCACGTTAAATTCCGTCGTGGTCGCAAAGTCCTCCAAGTTCCCATCAAAAATTATACCTCTGGGGGTACCGGATCATGGGTCTAACTCGCTCTGATCCGGATCAAAATTCGAGTTCGGCTGGTGCTGCCATCTTTCACCAGCTTATGGAACTAGAAGTCGTACTTCCTCCCTATGAGGCGTTCCTAATAACGGAAGACGCAACCCTCTTGCCTTAAAATCCGGTAGTTCCACTACCGGGGCTCGGAATTTCCGAGTGGCACACGACAACAACAACAACAACATATGTTCATGAGTTATGCTGATAAAGACACACAGATACACTCACAGAAACCAGCCTCTAAAAACTTGATTTTCGGATACAGATTACCTCAAAATGTGCAAATATAACAAAAAATTAGCTATCGAAAATTTGACCTAAAGAACAATATTTTCTCTTCCATGTATATATACTTAAGCGAAATTAAAAAGTAGATAGATGAATGGGAAAAAATAATAACGATTCGTTTGCAGCTTTTTAAACTCAAGCTATTTTGTATTTTGAACTGTATTGTATTTTGTATTTTGTATTGTATTTTGTATTTTGTATGTTTGTATTTTGTATTTTGTTTTGTTTTGTATTTTGTTTTGTATTTTGTATTTTGTATATTGTATTTTGTATTTTGTATTGTGCCACTCGGAATTTCCGAGTGGCACACGACAACAACAACAACAACATATGTTCATGAGTTATGCTGATAAAGACACACAGATACACTCACAGAAACCAGCCTCTAAAAACTTGATTTTCGGATACAGATTACCTCAAAATGTGCAAATATAACAAAAAATTAGCTATCGAAAATTTGACCTAAAGAACAATATTTTCTCTTCCATGTATATATACTTAAGCGAAATTAAAAAGTAGATAGATGAATGGGAAAAAATAATAACGATTCGTTTGCAGCTTTTTAAACTCAAGCTATTTTGTATTTTGAAAAAAGTTATATATATTTCTTTTAATCTAAAAATAACTTATGCTATTTTAAACTTTACTTTAAAATAGAAAAATCGCTTAAATATCAGCACGTATGGGTTTAAAATAAACAATTCGAAATCGTGCTGATAAAGTGGCTTGAGTAATCATGCGTTCAAGTTTCTTTATGGTATTTTAACCAAGTCTTAAAAAAAGACACTGAAAAAAAAAATGTCTCCAAGTTTCTTTTCCTAATTTAATTTTTCTAAATTTACATCCTATCTTGCGAGTAGATGCCTCGATTTTAACAATTCTCTTTGTTTGAACGAAATTGTATTTCCTTGTGATCATTTTTAAACTTTAATGCGATATAAAAATGTCATACTTATTTGTGTGCTTGTTTTTATTTCTTGAGGTAGTTCCCCAATTTTTATAAAACGTCCTATTTCGAACAAAATTTCTATTGTCATTAAATTACATTTTACATTTAAATAACAAATAAAAATTACGCATCATGGATAAGTTATGGAACACTTTAAATTAAAAGTTTTTTTTGGGGAGGAATATACCATGATTTTTTCATATTTCTAAGAGGGTGCAAGGCCTCTATACTAACAATACATTAAATTCCTTATCTACAAGTACTTTTAAAACTACACTTACTGAAACAGGTCATAAATATATACAGGATATCTCAAGAGGTTGAAACGCGATTTAATTCTTACCCTATTACAGGTCAGTGGGGTATGTAATTTGCAAAAGTTTTCAAAATAAGGCACAATCTAAAATCACATTATTAAAAATATCTTCTTGTTAATTTTCAAAGAGTTACACTTTTTTAATTTTTATACAAACCCTTTAGACAAATTTTGTCAGAAAGTTTTAACTCTTCATGCAGCAACATCATTAAAAATGTCCTCTTACCCGTATCTTTAAAACTTATTGATTACACGTAATTGAAAACTGATTGCTGTGCATTAAAGATTATATAAGAAAATAGAAATGTAAATTTGTGACATGTTATAAAGTGAGAAAATATACGATAATATTTATACATCAAAACCACTTTTGAGTGACTAGGGTAAATTCACGATCCAGTCACGTAAAAAAAATTATTAATTTTTATTTTTACTTTCTTCTATATTCAATAGAAGAAATTATTGGATTCGTAAAAATTTTCTACCTCGGTTTTTTGTTAGATTTAAAAGTTTTGAGAGCTGTAGAACACGATTTGACCATTTTTAGAAAATGTCTGTCTGTCTGTGTGTGTGTGTGTGACAAAATTGTATGGCAACTGTATCTCAGGAACTACTGCACAGAATTTCATACAAATTGGTATGTAGTTACACCTTGACATAAATTAGTGCCTGTCAACTTTTGGTAAAAATTGTCGGTTGAGTTGCCATCCCGCTTTTTCTAAATTTTTAACTTGGTGGTATAGGACAAAATTTTGTATAAATGTGCATAAAGAAAATTATTTTTTAATAATCATTACGAAATTAACAAGAATTATTTATAATAGAGATAGTCAACTGGGGGAAAAAAATTGTATATGTAGGAGCATCGCCTCTCTCACGGAGGGGGGGGGGGAAGGAGTAAATTTTCATGATGGGTATTTTTCAAAAGAGCTCGCTAATACCTTTAAAATGAATGGTTGAACCATCGATCCGCGATAATTTAAAATAAAGTTATAGATATTTTGTTTTCCCCCCCATTTTTAACATTTTTTTTTTTTTTTTTTTTTTTTTTATGTAATATTGAGAATAAATGAATTTTTTTTCTGGATATTTAATGTTATACTATTTCTCTGATATGGAAATCGTACTGCATTATCATGGGAGATAATTTTATTAAATAATGATTTTAATAAATTATTTTTACTGAGTGAATTTGCATAGGATCAGTAATTGATCTGATAACTTCTAAATTCTATTGGGTTTTGGAGTTACCATTCTATGCTCATTTTTGTAGATTAAGGCTTATTACACCAGTACCTACTGCCTAACTGCTGAAAGTGAATTCGGAACCCCAAAGAATATTCATGTTTGAACCCGAATACGAATTTAGCACGTGAAAACAGGAGACTGGGGCACAAATCACATAGGCGCATATCCAGATGGACGCAAGTGTCTAGGCGAATGACTTTCCACTGATAACCCTGTATTTGCTGGAAGAAAAAACAATACAAAAATAGTTTTTAGGCTTTATTGTTAATAGTTTAGGCATTATTTAGAAAGCAAGTGGTTTTAATTATTTCGATAGTACTTTGTAAAATGAAATTATCGAGCGTACTTTTAATCTAAAATAGAAACTAGGCTAAACAAAATAAGAATACTCTGATATAGATGAATAATAAGTTAAACAAAATCTGGAGTGACTCCACTCGACTTTCCGAACATTGAGTAATTAACAGTTTTGTAGATAAAGTAAAGAAAGAGGAGTTGTTAAACAAACAAAAGAGAGAAAACCATAATAGAGTGTTTGAGTATATTTTTCCATATATATTACACGATGTTTTATTTAACGCTACTGAACTTTGAGCCCATAGATCATAATGATAAAGAATCTTTCGTTGTGTCCCTGTAAAAACTTATAAATGCTAGATTCACCAAAATGCTTATAGTTAGTGCAACAGTGATTTATAATATTCATATAAATTTTCAGCTCAATTGAATAAGGCGTTTAGATGCTATCGCACTTTTAAAAATTTGGTCCCATAGGCCATAATGATAAAGAATTTTTCTTTGTGTCCCTGTAAAAAAACTGTAAGTATGCTAAATTAACCAAAATCAATAGGGTTCGTACTATTGTGACTTACAATATACGTACCAACTTTCAGCTTATTCGAACAAAGCGTTTAGATGCTAGCGTATTCACTCACAGACATACACACACACATACATACACACATACATACATACATACACACATACATACTCACACACATACATACATCATCGTAAAATAGTGAAAACTGACTCACCTCGAAACGTATAGAAACATCAAAATCTCAAATTCGAATTTTTGACATGATTACAATACTTTCCTTACATGTGTATGTTCGGAAAGTAAAAACACTTGTGTAAATGAATATAGACATCTAGATACAAATAAAAATCTATCACAGACAGATTTTTTACATATTTATTTACTTATTTATTTTGTACTGATGAATAAACAATCTTGGAAATATTTTTAAAATGTTGAAATGGTAAAATGACATCTAAAAATGAAATGAGAGACTTTGTGAATTTTTGAGACTTAATAGGATAAAAAGAATGATTAGATGTCTTTTAAAATGAAAAAAGTATGTGATTTTATTTTTATTTTTTTATGGTTATAATGACGAAATATTTTAAATTGCGACACTTTAACATTATGTTTATTCTGTAGAACAATGAAATCTCATTAGTTCGAACACTGCTAGTCCGAAAATCCGGATAATATAGGGACCAAATTTGTTAAAATTTTAGAAATATTAATATGGTGAAATGAGTAAATACTAATGAAAAACTCAGTTTTAAAAGATGTTGTGGATTTTGCATTTTTCCCTTAATTGCTGCACTACTTATCGCATATAGCATGAGTCGTGTTGCAAGAAAATCCAAACAGCCGCGCATAAAAATTTAATATAAAATAATATTATTTAATACTGTACAGTTATGTACACAATACATAAATATGGGTATACTATACTGTAAAATATAGTGTAATAATTTACTCGAATTAATTAATAGTTTTTGCTTTATTTAGGCTTGAAAAGGTACAACAGGGAATTAAACTGTAATCCGAATTTGTCCGGTTTTACTGTACTTTATAACCTCTGTAACACTTTAAATCTTATATTAAACATTTTAGAAGTCTCCCATTAATAATATTATAGTTTTAAAAAATTAAAGAACATGCTTTTATAGAAATGTGAACTAAAAAGCACAAAACATCTATCTTAGTATTAAAATGCAGGGTAAGAGAAAATCGTGTGAGTGACACACCATAATATTTGCATACATTTAAATCTTTCATTAAAATAACATAGAATTAAACAAAAACCATTTTTAAAAAATCTCCCCTGACTGGGATCGAACGCTGGACCTTTAGGTTCGCAGCGTTCACGTAGGGAAAGTATTTTTTTACGATATAAATTTTTTGTTTGCTCCCAGAGCAGTTACAAACATACATACAAACATACATACATACAGGTGAAGCTAATAAAAGCGTGTTAAAAACTGACAAAGTTCTTTTAAAAAGAGAAAAAATAAAGAAAATAAAAGGAACAGAAAACAGTCTTAACAAGTCTAGAAACAGGACTTTTTTTTTTTTTTTTTTACAAAAACCTGAATAAATATTAGCATGTCAAACAATTTTATCATTTGAAATACCTCGTTCGTAGTAAAATTTACTACTTGTCTAAAATATCTGAGACTTGATCCCGATATATCTGCGGCCTTAAACAACATCCGGTCATAAAACGAGGCATCTTAAATTTGAACGTTATAAAGAGAGATTTCGTGCTCATTACTTGGTTGTTAAGGGGGAAATATGTTATCATTTGACGTCAGACTTGTATAAACATCTCCCGAATAACAGGGAAACAAAAATACTCTCAAACATTTTTAAACTTATTACTATTATGTGCATTAATATTATTAACTGTAAGCTTTAATTATAAGTATATCGATATTTAATCGATAAAAGAGTAAGAAACTTTTTACAACATATTATAAATAAATATAAGAAAAACAGTATTTCATTATTACTAGTGGATCTGCAGATGAGGAGTCTCAACGTTCTATTTGCATTCCTCATTACTCAGCAGATCATTTTTATTTATTCCATATTACGTAATATATATATATATATATATAAATACAAATATTTAAAGAAACCAAAGTTTATGAATTAACAACTTGCAAAACAAACGAAACGATAAACTAACTCGACAAAAATCTAAACTGAAAAACATAAACTGAAACAAAATTTATGAAAAAGTAATTTAAGGAAGGAAGGAGGCAGGCGGCAAGACTTGTGACTTGCCAGTGGGCTTAAACTAGTTTTATGCCGGTAACACTCCCCCAGCCTGCCAAGACCAGAAAAAACAACAAACTACTCTGAAAGTATACCTTAAACACCAGTTGTTATTCTGAAACTCATTTTCCACCAACTTCGATAAGTGACATCACTTCACTTCGGTATTTTTTATTTCTTACAAAACCTTTGAGCAAAAACTTAATAAACTTAACCGGATAACTTTGATCAATAGCTTGCTTGTAAACACGCAAAATATCATTAATTTTATCGGAAGTCTCAGAACTTAGTCTAATGTACACGTTTAATTCCATTTAAAAAAATATTTCTGAAAACTGATAAATATAAATTTGAAGAAAAATGTAAAAGCTTTATAGTATCAAAATTAAAGTGATCTCTTTTATCGTAAATGCTAGAAATTATTTTATTATCTTTGATATTAATATCTAAATAGTCGACATTATTCGGACTACTGGAAGAAAGTTTTAATTTCAAAAAGTCTGGATAAAAGGCAAATTTTACCATTTCCTCAATAGCATTAAGCTTCACAAGAAATAAATCGTCAATATACTGACACATTTTATAGTGTAATTTAAAATTAGTAATATTATAATATATTTATTATATTAAATTTATATATTTATAATATATATATATATATATATATATATATATATATACATATATGTGGGAAGTTCCTTGCACAGCCAACAGATGGCGCTGCCTCTGATGCTTATCTTTGAACGAGATGACGAACGGGAGTCAGTTGAAATCTGGCTGCAGTGGAGATCGGTTGAGACCGTCACCGCGAAGGCTGACATGCTCATTTTCTCCTAATTAGAGCTTGTTGTGCTCTTAATAAGTGTGTAGAGCCATGGAGGGCTCATTACTTCATTTTCACTATTTGATAGCACGCGTAGGTGTTTTTGTGTATATAAGTACGAGTAGGTGCTTAAATGTTGTTTTGTTACGGTTATACTGATCAAGAGAGTTTATTATGTGCTAAGCCTCGAAACCAGCTGTTGGTTAATTATTCAAATTCTGCTATTATCATTTTTTCTTTGTGTATCCTGTGTTGTATGTGTGTTACGTAATAAATGTTTAGTCTTCTAAGTCGCAACTCATCATTGCCCCACCCCTAGACGCCCAGCCAAGATTCTACATATATATATATATATATATATATATATATATATATATATATATATACTATATATATATATTATATATATATATATATATATAATATTATATATATTAACTTGCTACATAACCAGGTACGTTTCTACCGCATCCCTCAACCCCTCATAATATCTATCTGTATAAACGTATGTATATACATATATATACTTCCTTGTAACTTACAACCTTGTGAAACACTTGTATCAAACTTGATGTCGGGTGATTTAATAGCATGTCGGAATTATTTTGTGTAGCCCTGTAAACTAATTACCAATTTTATGCCAACCATTTTCCACATAAAACATGGTTTTAAACATTCTAATAACGTATGTCTATTTCATTATGTTTAATGGAGTATAACCATGTTAAAATACACTTGAAAAAAGTACCGTCTATAGATCGTAATGGTAAGAAATTCTTTTGTGTGTCCCTGCCAAGAACCACAGTTATTCTTATTATATGCACAGTCAAATGTATACTACTAATTCCTTGTTACTCATTAATATGTGAACCAAATTCGATATCATTCAGATGATTACAGAATGCCATTGGAATTTTTTTGTGCGGTCCTGTAAATAAACTATTTAGTCTATACACACCTTTCGGAACACACCTGGAAAACATGCTTTTAAGCATCTTAATAATGCATATTAATTCCATTTTGTTGAAAGGAGTATGAACGAGTTCCGAGGCGCTTAAATAAAAATTTTTTCATTGGCTTTAATTTTATGAAATTCTTTTGTGTGTCCCTGTAAAACAGCCATAAACATCATATACATCAGTAAAAACTATTCAACTCATTCTATGCATCTCGTCAATAATTGTTCGAAGTTTGACATAATATAGATATAGATGATTTCGTGACGTTGTAGGAACACTTTTGTAAGGCCCTGTATATTAATTATTAAATCTAAGCACATATTTTTCTACATAAAACATTCTTTTAAGCATCTCAGTAATGTATGTTAAATTCAATCTGATGAATGCAGTATAACCATATTAAAATACGTTTATATGATATTCTGCCTGTAGGACATAATGATATGAAAAACTTTGGTGTGTCCCTGTACACGAACTATAAACAATATAGACACCAAAATTTACACAGCTATTTCTGTATATCGCTTGAACATGTGTACAATTTTGCAAGTCAATTGGAGGTTTTTTATGGCCGCTACTTCAATACATACAAATTCTGTACATAGGTCGTAATGATACGGAAAAACTTCTGGCGTGTCCATGTACACGAACGACAAACAGAACGCACACCCAAAACTATATAGCTCATTCCGTGTGGCTCATGAATCTGTGTACCGATTTGCAAGTCAACCGAGTGATTTTTGTGGTGGCTATGTGAGACAGACAGACACACAGACTGAACCCAAAACTTTTTGAGTCTCTACAGGGAGGCCTCCATTGACGTTTCGACAATAATCAAAACTATTATAATTGTTTTAATAAAAAGTGCTTATGCTTTGATCGTTTTTCTTTACTTGTAAACATATTCACTTTTAACTAGAAACTAAATTTGTAAGTTTCAACAAGATTTTTTTCTTTGAAAACAAACAAAAAATTCTTAATTAAATTTAATAATTGTGTTCTCTTAAATTATGTCTCACTCCAATTAAAAAAAATAATAATAAAACATTTTCGCAGTTAAAAATCAAATATAATTTTTAAATATCCCTGTCGGGGTTTTATGCGAGGCCAAGTTAAACTCCATACCATTAATCCACACATGCGCACTTCCATCTTTAAAGAGTCAAATAATACAACTTTGTTAAAGTGAAATTTTACAAAATCTATTCTTTTTCATTTAATTTACTTTAAATTTTTTTTATTCTACTAAAACTATATTTTTAAATTTTCAAAGAACTGTTTAAAATTTTATTTAATTTTTTTTTCCAAGAACTGTTTAATATTTATTCAAAACTTTTATATTTTACATAACTATTTTTTTTTTTTAAAGACTCTTTTCACTAAAACTATATTTTTAAATTCAACAAAAGAAAAACTATATTTTTCTATATTTTTTAATTTTACAGGAACTGTTTAATTTTTATTCAAAACTTTTATATTTCTTTAAGTTTTTTTTTATGTAATTGCACTTAAGAATTTTTCTTTGGATTTTGACATTCAGAGCAAGATATTTTTTTTAGACTGACTTTTATTTTTTTCCTTTCTCTTCAGTAGAGAAAGAGAGAGTCTTTATCACCAAGCAGGTGTTGTCGAAAGAAGACTCGCAGAGGTTTCCAGTTTTCTTGGAAACACTAGCCGTAAGAATGCTCCCTTGTGTTTTTGGGGTGATCAGGAATGCTATCATGCTCTTATAATGGCAAATTTCAGGAGGGAGTGAGGTAACTTTAGATTTTAATGGTGTCTGTGGATTACATAAATTCGTGGTTTTGTGACACAAGGATTTGACTTAAGCCGTGTCGAGGTCAAAAAGTTAAGGCTGGAATTTTGGTGCTAGCTGACAGAGAATTGCCATATGTTTTTTTCCTGCACGACTCAGGGTGGTCGGAGAAATTTTTTTTTACTTCATCATGTTGGGGTGAATTAGCCACGCCTTGGGCAAGGACCCCCTAGCCAATGTTCACGTTAAGGATTAGGAGACTAGGCGGAGTTTTTGAATAAGTGAATTTTCATTGGGGAATGAAAAGTTTTGAAAATGCCTGTTGGCAACAGGTCTGGGACTTGATCTGCGCTTTTTTGGGGGAAAAAGGGGCATTCGAGGCTGGACACTCCAACTAAGAAGAGGTGCGGACAGTTTGCTTTAAAAAGATGGAGGGGGCCCTAGGCCTCCTCAGAAATGCGCACTTTACACTGAGCTTTCATCAAGCAAGGGAGCTCGTGGATCCCGCTCCGTGCCCGGCTACTAGGAGGTGATTTGCCTATGGAGGAGGCCTGTGTTCTCGGCGCACGGTACCGTCGAGGGAGTTAGGACCCGTACGAGATATACAAGACTTTGAATGCTAAAATTATCAGTCACGTAGATTTTGGGTGTGGTCTTAGAATCAGTGTAGACTACCCCATCGTTGAAGACCTCACGGCGAGGTGGGAGATGGGGCGACACTAAGACCGTCAGAAACTCAAAGGCAATCAGTATTTTAGGCTGCTCGCTGCCCGATCTAGGTAACTAGTCTTCGAGAGTCTTCAATTGGGTCCAAGTCATAAATAGCGGTGAGTCTGAACCAGGCTATGGAAGAGAAAAGTTGTGTAGAAAAGTGACCTTTGAATGTCCGTGTCCCACTATCCTTCTATCGGGTCCGAATTCAAGCCCCTGCTTAAGGTCCTGAAAGCCCCGGTATCTGATATCCAGATTCATTAGTCTTCGATGGACAGAGAACCTCAACTCGGAAAAGTCTTCATTGTAAGTCGTTAAAACCTTTTTACTTCCATTACCCTACTACCGTAGGTAATGGAAGTATTGTATTCGGTCCAAAAATTCGATATCGAGATTTCACCTGATTTACACGTTTTAAGGTCCCCTGAGTCCAAAAAAGTGGTTTTTGGCAATTGGTCAGTGTGTATGTATGTGTGTGTGTGTGTGTGTGTGTGTGTGTGTGTATGTATGTGGAGAATCTTCTGGCTATTATAGCTCATAAACTAATAAAGATAGAGCTACGAAACTTTAGAATTGAAATACGTCTGGCCTACAGATGAAATTTCCAAATTTTGGTGAAAATTGAAAAACCGGAAGTGGGACATCGGAAACCGGAAGTTGGACCGTATCTCAAAAACGGCTCAAACGATTTTCTTCAAACTTGCTATATAAACACTCTATTAGATGTCCTTTCGAATGATATAGTTGGTTAGTTCAAGAAAATTGATAGGCGTCCTGTATAAATAGCTCAATTTCAGGCCTCCCAAGGGCGTTCCTTTAAAAACGGTTGTGATGTTGAAAAACATCACATATCCCTTTTTAAAATAAAATAATGATAATAATATAAATTACATTTTATTTATTTATTTATAATACAAGCAAACATTATATTTCTTATCCTAAAAGAATTTAAATACAATTTTGTTTATTTCGCTTATGCTATTTTATTTTTATTTCTATTTCATTAATCTGTAATTTCATATAATTTATTGTTCTTTTTCCTGCTTTAAATCTCATCAAGTAATAATTAAATAAAATATCAAAGAAAGAAAAACCCATTCATTTTATGCTTTAAAACCGCAGACGATTTTTTTTATTGTAGCTTCCTGTCTCCAATCAAACATTTATAGATTCCGTTGAATCATTGTAGCTGAAAATAATTTCTAATATTTTTTTATCAATTGATTTCGCACTTTTTCCCTATTTCTGGACACCTGACAAAATTTAATCACATCGTATGACGTAATTTAATTTTTAGCCAATCTTTTAACTATCATTTAGGTTTACCAGACATAAAATTTAAAAATGTGTTCAGCCAACTTGATTTTTGATGCCAAGGAGATTTGGCGAAATAAATTAATTAGCACTTGTTCTTTATGCTGTCAACAACATGTGGTTTTAAGAAAGATTCAAAAAGTTACTAATAAATCGAAATGGCTTCCGTCAGAGTTGGTATCCTCAAGTCATTTAATAAAATAAACTTTGCTAATCTTCCAAAAGATGTCTATCTTTGTTGCCTTCGTAATAAGTATTTAGACAATGAACTATGCATATTTTTCCTAATGCGGTTACTTGAAATAACAAATAATGGATTTTCTCAAGAAAAGAGATCTTTTCCTATTCTTCATAGAGCTTATTGAACCTGGACTACTATACGTATATGGCCGCTTCTTATTTTATATATCTCCATCCCAGCTCATCATCATAAATATATGTGGTGCCAGACTCAGGCCGGATAATATATCCGGATATCCAAATTTTTTTTCGTCTTGAAAAATTATTCATTACTATTATTAACGAATATAAGCTCGAATTTCTGTTTAACGGATCTCTGCTTAGTCACCTAATATCGACGTGATATCGACTACGTTAATCATTCTACACATCCTGATTAATTCATGAATGCGAAGTTTTACGTTGTTGAAGACTGTTATGTTTTTAAAACAGCTGCCCCAATGATGATCCAAAAAGAAATTAACTACGTTACGGTGAACAGCACCGAATTTACCGATTTGTTGTTCATCTTTACTAAAGGGTAATGTGCTGCGGGATGTCATCTGTGATTTTTTTAAAAAAAAGAGATTACTTGGTGTCTACGGTACCGATTCTTATCGCCGATATTGTGTGATGCCATGCCGGTGGACTTTCTACGGTTTCATTGAATAACATCCTCTCTACAGTCTGCAATGTTCGCAATTTGTGACCGTCTTATGCACTTACCGTTCGGTATTAAATGATCGTTGATTCATCGGTGCAAGGAGAATTGCCAAATATGGGTCGTCTTTCTAGAATGTGTGCAGTTAAATTTCTACGTTGATTTTTTTTTTCTCGCGCACTCATACAGGAGAAGAGCCTTACAGTTTTAAATAAAAGAATAAATAAAATACCGTAAATAAATAAATTAAATATATTTATATATATTTTTGTTTTAGCTAAAAGAAGATTCGAAAAAGGGATAAGTTTCCTTTGGAATCATTTTATTGTGCCAATAAAAAGAAACATTTCTCACATATTTTTTCTTAAATATTGACAATAAGAACTTTTCGTACATTTTTCTTAAATATTGACATTTATTTAAACTTTATATATAAATTTTTACTTATGGGTAAAGTCTTTTATTCTTCATATGAGTATTATATTCTACTTTAACTTTTCATTTCAATTTTTAAGAACAGTTAAAAAGTTATATAAATGATCAAAATTTGCTTATATTATTTTTGAAATATCTAGTTTTTGGATATTCAAGTAAAGATTTATTTCATTTGTGAAATTAAATACCAGATCATAGTGATATTTTTTTCTTTTCTTTTCATCATACTGCATAAAATTTTTTTAAATTTTTTTCATATTTTGATTTTTGTGTTTACAATTTAATATATCTTGACAATTATTTTAATTTGCATATATATCCATTTTTAGTATTATTCATTATATATTTTTAAATATATCTATAATATATATATACAACAAGACGTATATAAGCCAATTTCTGCAAGGTATAGTGTTATACAGGAAAATATTACAAATAATTTCTACATATTTTTATTAATTTTGAAACTTTATCATGCTTAATTAGAACAAATATATTTAACAATTTTTTTTCATTTTTTAAGTGTCGTGGTAATTTTATTTATCATATGATAATTAATTGAATTCTTATGCATATTATTTTTATTTAACTTGGTTAACATTTTTATATTTGAAAAACATGGCACAGAATCGAAACGCGTTTTGCTCCGTTCCTAATTTCGATGGGGACGCGAGATTTGTCAAATTTTTCTTTGATCAATTAAGATCCTTTGCCATGTTAAATAAACTAACAAATGATGCGACATTACATGTAATGAAAGAAAAACTTCGTGATGCAGCGTTGGCATACTTTATTGAAAACGAAACACTATATAACTCGACAGATCTTAAATTCATCGAGGAAAATTTCTGTAAGTTTTTCAAGGAATCGTTATATAACACTGGAATATCAGAATTTCATAATTTAAAAATTTTGCCGGGAGAATCAATTAAAAACTTTGCCCATCGTGTAAATGTTGCTGTACCTAAGGCTTTCCCTGACCTTAAAGACAAACAATCCCTTGATAACATTAAACTTCCAAAATTTTTAGAGTGTGTACCCCCAAATATTAAAATTAAATTAATGGAGGAAAACATAAGAGACTATAATAAGGCAGTTGTACGTGCTCAGACATTATCCGAAATATATGATTCTTTCAACAACACTACTAATACTAAGACTGTTCTTTCTTGTGATAATAAAAATGACTCTGTAATATTAAACACATTGAAAGATTTATCTGAGAAAATTAATAGCATTTCACTTACAAACAACAATCCACCCTCCCATAATGAATCCTTGCACGTAGTTCAGTCAAGCAGACCCAAATTTGATCAAAGAAATTATAGAAATAATTACAAAACTAGACAGACCAATTTTCGTTCTTCCGCTAGAAGAAACTTTTCTAGAAATAATTTGATTTGTCAACTTTGTTCCAAACATGGTCACGTTGCTTTAAATTGTTATAAATGGAGAAATCGAGATAATTTAACTTATAAAACACGTAATTATGAAAACCGTAATTTAAACTAGAAAAGAGGTATGGAGATGCTGATGCTGCCATATCTCGAAAACTAAGGGTCTCATCAGCAAACGAACATAAATTCCCGAATGTGTCATCTTCAAATTCTCTTCCAAAAATTTCACATACTAGACTTGTAAATTCAGTTGGATCTCAAACTGTTGCCAATATTACTGTAGCAGATAATAAAGCTACCCAAACATTTCAAAACTTTAGTCATATTTCTAATACAGGGTATATTCCAAGTGACAGCAATGAGAGTTGCACAGATAATATTGAAGATCATATTTTATTTAATGTAAACAAAAATTCACATACACTTCCTATAATAAAAGCTAAATTAGCCAATAATGATATAAAGTTTCTTATTGATACCGGAAGTAGTTGTTCACTTTTAGCCCAATCAACATTTGATAATTTAAAAGCAAATTTAAAATATAAAAGACTAGGTTCGTCTATTACTCTTAAAACGGTCAATTCTTATGTTGAATTTTCTTCATGTATTCGTGCAACTTTCAAAATTGAAAAAAAGTTTTTCCAGCACAATTTCTATATTATTGACATACCACATAGCTCTAATTTTCATGGAATACTTGGCATGGATTTCATTAAAGAAAATCATGTCACTATTGACTTTTCGAAAAATTCCATGAGAATTTGAAAATTAGACTTTACTTGTTCCTTATTTGATTCGGGAAATGAAAAATTAGATGTATATAATGTTAACTCTGACGATAATAATATGAATGTTTACCTTCTAAAGAAAGTTATAATACAAACTGGTGAAAATATCTACATTACTGCAAAAACAAATAATAAGTTACAAGAAACGAATTACATATTTTGTACTGACTAAAGGATCCGGATATAGAAATTTTAGATTCTATTGTATCACCGAATTACAAAAATGAAATTAATTCTGAAAATAATAATTCTCTTTTTACGTTACTTATCTCAAATAAGGGTAAAAATTCAATTCATTTCAATAAAAATATGCATATTGGTAAATTATTTTTAATTGATGAAATAAAAGAACCACATTTAGATAAAATTGAAGACTCTTGCTCTAGTAATAATAATATACAAAATATTGAGGACCATATCCACTTAATTCAAGCTTCAGAGGATATATTACTAAAACGTAAAAATGATTTATCAAGTAAAGATTTTTGTTTGAATCATTTAACCCTTGATCAACGTAACACACTAGAAAATTTATTTTTAAGCAAATTTGCTGCTTTTTCCAAATTTCTCAGTACTCTAGGACATACTGATAAAATAATTCCTAATCTTAAATTAATTAATGATTTCCCTATTAAAACACTTCCATTTCCGATTCCACAAGCTTTACAAAAAGAAGCCCAAGAACAGATTAATGAATTAGTAAACGCCGGCATAATTGAGCGTAATTGCTCCGAGTGGGCTTGTCCCATATTGCTGGTAAAAAAAAAATCTGATGGTTCAAAGAAACAACGTTATAGACTTGCTTTAGACCTTAGAATGGTCAATACAATCATACAAGGTTCCTCATATCCTCTCCCTAAGATTCAAAGTATTATATCAAATCTTTCGTCATTCAAATACTTTACTTCGTTGGATTTCATGCAAGCGTACCACCAAATTGACCTTCCTAAAAAATATCAAGATATGTTAACATTTACATCTATTTTTGGCAGTTATCGATACAAACGTGTTTGTTTTGGTTTAAAGAACGCCTGTTCTATATTTCAGTCTCTAATGGACACAATACTCGACGAGATAAACATTAATGGCATATATGCTTATCAGGATGATCTGATTATTGGATCAAATTCATTTGAAGAGACTTGTGAAAAAGTAAATAAAGTTTTAGAAATTCTTATCAAATATAATTTAACATTATCCCCATCTAAGTGTGAATTCCATAAATCAGCAGTTAATTATTTAGGTTTCCATATTGAAAACCATACTATTTCACCCATCACCGCTAACATCGTAAAGATCAATTCTTTTCCACCACCAACGACAAAACGACAATTAAAAAAAATTCTTGGACTTGCTAATTTTTACAAATGGATTTTACCATCTTTCTCAGAACTTGCGCAACCCCTTGTGGAACTCACAAAACCCAAAACAACATTCAAATGGACAGAAAAACATCAGAGTATTTTTCAAAAAATTCAAAAATTATTCTTTCTTCCCCCAATGGTTCGACTTCCAGATTGGGAGAAAACATTCTATGTCAACACGGATGCATCAAAAACAGCCATTTCAGGAGCACTTATGCAAAAATTTAATG
The DNA here is from genome assembly GCA_963930645.1 of Salticus scenicus. Taxonomy (NCBI): domain Eukaryota; kingdom Metazoa; phylum Arthropoda; class Arachnida; order Araneae; family Salticidae; genus Salticus; species Salticus scenicus. The sequence continues at coordinate 16,361,721 of OZ005655.1, forward strand.
GTAAATTACTTCCTATAGCATACTTTTCCAAATCTTTAAAACCTTCTGAAAAGAAATATCCTGCGTTAAAATTGGAACTTATGGCAATTCATAAAACTGTCACCGCCTTCAAATACTATTTATATAATCGTGAGTTCGTAATTTTGTCAGATAGTGCTCCCCTAGAAAAATATAAGAAAACTACCAATCCCGCTGACGTTACCACCCGATGGTTAATGGACTTATCTGAATATACTTACGTTTTCAAACATATTCCTGGCAATTTGAACATCTTAGCGGATTATTTATCACGTTGCAATTTTGAAAACAATCAAGAGGATCTCAAAGCTAATCCAAAATTAATTCATGACATACAACCACTACTAATTGTTGATGTTGATGAAAATGAAAAAAGACTTGAAATTAACAGTAAGGATAAAATTAATAATGAAAATCAAAACAAATGCTCAGAATATGTTAATTATATGATTTCAGGAAATTCGAACTCTAAAGACCCTTTGCTAGAAATTTCAGACCAAACATTTGTGTCCGAACAAATTAAGGATTCTGAATTAAAAACAATTTACGAAGAAATCTTAAAAAACGGAAAGTCAGAAAAATTTCCCAATTACTTTATAAATCCTGATTCTAAAGTATTAATGCTCAAGAAAGAGAATATTCATAACAATTCATTCAGTTATTTAATTATTGTCCCAAATTCTTTAAAAGCGAAAGCATTGTCCATTGCGCATTCATCTCACTTCGGTTTGGCTAAAACCTATGAATTTCTTTCTAGAAGATACTTTTGGAGGGGCATTTATACTGATACCCTTAATTTCGTCTCTTCGTGCACTAAATGCTTACAAGCGAAACATCACAAAACACCTCCTGCCCCATTACAAAAAACATACACACCCACTCATCCAAATCATACAATCTCCACAGACTTGGTGGGTCCTTTTAGTAATGGTCAATACGTCTTGACAATAATTGATCATTTCAGTAGACACTTAGAACTTTACCCGTTATCTAATATTACTTCTCCAAAAATAGTTCAATGTTTGTTTTCATACATTACAACCTTTGGTCGCCCTGCATGTATTCTATCAGATTTAGGTCCACAATATACATCTCAAGTTTACAATACATTTAATGACACTCTAGGCATAAAAATATTACATTCGTCTGCTTTTCATCCCCAATCGAACTCTATTAGCGAACATGTAAACACATCAATTAAGTATTCAATTAATATATTATTAGAAGAAGGTCATTCATTTCAAAATGCACTATATATACACAAATCTCTCTACAATGGATCTACGCATTCTTCCACTCAATTTTCGCCTAATCTTCTACATTTTGGTAGAGAACTGGCACTAATTTTTGACACTTATAATTCAAATTATAATTACACTTACCTGGACTCTAATGTAAACATCTATAAATTAATGCAAGACCTTCAGGAAATTTATAAAAAAGCGTACAATAACATTCAAGATTCCCAATCAAAAAGAAATAAATATTTTCAAAGAAAAGCTAAACTAAGAAGCATCTGCACAAAAGATATTGTGTATCTGAAGTCTATGGATAAATTTAAATCTAAATATACAGGTCCTTTCATTGTCACAGTTAAACATTCTCCTGTTTCATTTTCAATTAAACGGTTACATGCTAGTGATGATAAGGCATTTCGTGTGCATATAGATAGAATTTTATTGGCACCTCCACGTAATAATCACTTATTTGACATTTATAATAATTCTAATTTTAATAAGAATCTCATTATTTCCAATGATACACATCAATATAATTTACGAAACAGAAAGTAATTTTTCATCAATTTTTTCCTTAGGTTAAAAGTTCCGCAGTATAAATTTTTAAATATTTATAATGATTAAAGATAAATTAAATAAATTTGATGTATACTTACATCGCAACAGACCTGATCAACCTGTTGTGATTTTTATTTGTTGTGAAATTTCGCAGCTTGGATAATCAATGGCTGGTCCAGGAAATTATATTCTAAGCTGCATTGTCTTACAACAGCAGTGTATATCACTTTTATCACTATCTCTTTAACTTACGTGTTATTTATAATTGCATATTAATAATAGTTAACATACTAGAATAATATTGTTTATTTCAAAAAAAGTGCTAATGGAATTTAAAAAAAAAAAATGTTTACGTAGACTTTTGGTGCAGGTAATATTTTTATCATACATACATGCATATGTCTCATATATTCCAATTACAATTACCTATAAAAAAAAAATGAATAAATAAAAACATGTGTTATTATTACTTTCTTTCAACATGTATTACTTGTTTAAACCTTTTAATGAATATAAAAGGTTCACTATATATATTTGATAACATATAAATATACTTGGTTTTTATTTTGTCAAATTTTCATATTAAAATTGCTTATACATTTGAACTATGTACTTACTACAACGAATTCTTGTCCTATATGAAATGAAATGGACTCGTCAAAGTTTCTCGCCATGCATGGTAACATAAAAATTTACTGATTTCAGCATCTTACCACGAACTAATAATATATATGATGACTGAATTAATATGATTTTAAATCAAAGGACTAGAGCTCATTTTGTTTGTGGATATATTCTAAAGACTTTTGTGTACACAGATTTATGGCCATACAACATTATATCACATCACCTTATACTATCCTTATTTCATGTATTTGCATTTTATTATTGTATAAGAATATTATTTTTTTTTAAGTATGCATACTAGATTTTCTATTGATAATATGACAATGTACGTATTTTTATTTGTATTGGAAGCCATTCGTTTTTTGTTTTTGTTTTGTAATCAATCTATTTTACAAGATTGGAAATAATTTGATTTAATTTAAATTTTTGCTGAGTTGTCATATCATAGACGATGTAATGGTTGAACCCATTTTTTTTTTTTTTTCGGTCGACGGGGAGAAATATGTGATGTTGAAAAACATCACATATCCCTTTTTAAAATAAAATAATGATAATAATATAAATTATATTTTATTTATTTATTTATAATACAAGCAAACATTATATTTCTTATCCTAAAAGAATTTAAATACAATTTTGTTTATTTCGCTTATGCTATTTTATTTTTATTTCTATTTCATTAATCTGTAATTTCATATAATTTATTGTTCTTTTTCCTGCTTTAAATCTCATCAAGTAATAATTAAATAAAATATCAAAGAAAGAGAAACCCATTCATTTTATGCTTTAAAACCGCAGACGATTTTTTTTATTGTAGCTTCCTGTCTCCAATCAAACATTTATAGATTCCGTTGAATCATTGTAGCTGAAAATAATTTCTAATATTTTTTTATCAATTGATTTCGCACTTTTTCCCTATTTCTGGACACCTGACAAAATTTAATCACATCGTATGACGTAATTTAATTTTTAGCCAATCTTTTAACTATCATTTAGGTTTACCAGACATAAAATTTAAAAATGTGTTCAGCCAACTTGATTTTTGATGCCAAGGAGATTTGGCGAAATAAATTAATTAGCACTTGTTCTTTATGCTGTCAACAACATGTGGTTTTAAGAAAGATTCAAAAAGTTACTAATAAATCGAAATGGCTTCCGTCAGAGTTGGTATCCTCAAGTCATTTAATAAAATAAACTTTGCTAATCTTCCAAAAGATGTCTATCTTTGTTGCCTTCGTAATAAGTATTTAGACAATGAACTATGCATATTATTCTTAATGCGGTTACTTGAAATAACAAATAATGGATTTTCTCAAGAAAAGAGATCTTTTCCTATTCTTCATAGAGCTTATTGAACCTGGACTACTATACGTATATGGCCGCTTCTTATTTTATATATCTCCATCCCAGCTTTACCATAACGGTTGTACGGATTTTTTTCAAACTCGCCATTTTAACTCAATTTTAAATATGCTTTTGTATGTAATTATTGTTTTCCTGTCAATAATTGAGTTTAACCGGAAATGGGACATCGGAAACCGGAAGTGGGACCGTAAGTCCGTATCTCAAAAACGGCTCTAACGATTTTCTTCAAACTTGCTATATAAACACTCTATCAGATATCCTTTCGAATGATATAGTTGGTTAGTTCATGAAAATTGATAGGCGTCCTGTATAAATAGCTCAATTTCAGGCATCGCAAAGGCGTTCCTTTAAAAACGGTTGTACGGATTTTTTTCAAACTCGCCATTTTAACTCACTTTTAAATATGCTTTTGTATGTAATTATTGTTTTCCGCTCAATAATTGATTTTTTGTGAAAGTTGGTATCTCAAAAATGGCTCTAACGATTTTCTTTTTTGGTCACTTTTATGTTTTCTGATCACATTCTCTCTCAAAAATGCATATAATACATGTAATAGCGGGTAATGGAAGTCGTGTGGTTGTTTCACACCAGATTTTTTTGATTTATTTATTGTTTGCATTTTAACCTAAAAATTATTAGATTAATACTCTTGAACTCTCAAAGTTAATTCAGTGTTATTTATTATTGTTTTAAAAGTCAGCGATTAAGAAAATTTGTATAAAACTCTTGGTTGCTTATATTTAATTCAGTGTGATTTATTATTATTTTAATAGTCAGCGTTTAAGAAAATTTGTATAAATCTCTAGTATTTTACTAAAATTAGTATTAATAAAACTTTGTTTCAATTTAATCTCAAATATGGTGGCTATTCATTTGGTTTTTTTTATATGAGCATGTATGGAGAATGATACATTTTTTTTTTATTATATATATGTTTTACAAAGAGTTTATATTTTTATTTATTTGAAGAGATCCATTTACACATTAAAGAATATATATATGGATAGATTTTTGAAACATATTTATTTATATCAGCAATGATGGCAGTGTTTTATATCATTTAGGTGTAGAGGTATTTAAAAGGATAGGGAGATATATATATTCATAGATTGAGTTTTTATTGATAGGAATGCTTAGAAAAAGGGTCTTTATATATATTAAAGGAACTTGTTCATGAATATCCATTATGAAAAAAAAAAAAGAAAAGAAAATGTTTAGATATTTTACACTGGACTACGTCAGTGAACCATCTCAGTCCTCTGAGTGGAATTGCATTTAGATAATTTATCTTATATTAAAGAAAAATAATAAAAGGAACATATTGAGTGTAAAAATAATCTTAGTAGTAAAACCTGTATAGTACATAGTAGGAAATAAATCTTGTCTGTAAGCAATTCTAAATGAGGATTGAGGTGGTACCTTTTTCTTTTCAGGTGTTGCCTAGCAAGAAAAAAATAGAAAAAAAAAAAAAAAAAAGTTGTTATGTTTGTGTGTTTCAGAGAACTGATGAGTCCAGTTGTTAATTTAGATTAGATTAAAATTACTGTTTACATGGAGGATTTTAATTAAAAATTAGTAAGATTCAATTCCGAACAATTGAGAGGATTAAATTTAATAGTCAGGTGTAGTTTTCCTTCAAGAAAATTAATAGTAAAATAAGGCACTGTTATCACTGCTGTTTTACTTGGGTTTATTTTAGGTACACAACGCAGGTTTTTTTTTTTATTAAAGAAAATTATATATATTTTTTTAATATTCAGTCTGTAGAGGGGTAAATAGTTTAAATTTTATTATTTACACTAGATGAACATGACTTAAATTTTGGTGCTTTCTTTGTTAAATGCTAGGGACTTGACTTTGCTTGGATGTAAGCCTGTATTATGAATTGTTATTTGGCAGTTCAGCAGAAAACCAGGGAAAACTCTGTGTTTCTGAACTTTAAAATTTTCTACCAAAAAAAAAATATATATATATATATATATATAATAATTGTTTTTAATCTTTAGAAACTTAATATTTATTAAATTAATAAATTTTATTTGAAGATTAGAATTATTATGAGTAAGGATAAAATTCCAGGCAGAGTTTAAGATACTATCTTAGAAGAAAACTGCTAATTTAAATTATTCATATAGATAGAGTATTGTAGTTAAAGAAAGCACCAGAATAATTTAAAGACAGGTAAAACTTTTCTAATCATATCTTGAACCAGGGATGCATTTGCGCGAAATTTTGTACTTCATCTTATATTTTCAACCATGATGTTTAACTTAAGCGTAGTTTTGCTTCAATACACATTCACTTTTCCCTTCTAAGTTTCATGAAAGCATCGATACATAAAAATTACGTATTACATTCTAATTTGTATATCCAACTCTAATCTTGCATAAAACTGCGAACTCCATTTAAAGTTAACCCAAAACTTGACCCGAAAGTTAATAGATGATTCCTTAACTTCGTAATTCAAACCAAATTTAAGGCCCCCACCAGTGCCGGAATGATTCTGTTTTTAAAGGTGGTGATAGATGAGAAGTTCCAGGTTCGATACGAGGACACCCATCGATCTAGCCATTCGGAGTTTTCTATGATTTTCTCCGAAATTCGCGTAAATACGGGCTATGCTATGATTCATAAAAAAGACTTCCATGGAGGGCAATCCTCCCGGGCCTAAGATCACGTGCTCTCAATCTGTCTTAATCCCTACACCACCACCAAATCGAAGTTAAGTTACTCGTTAAATGATTCATACCGCATAGTCAATGTCTTTATTTTCCTAACTTACAGCTGCAATTCTCTGAATTGAATTTGCTTCGCTGAAATAATAAAATAAGTTAAACTGGCTATTATCGCCAGAGGGACTTTCCCATGCAAGACTGCGTGGTTCATAGAATTCCAAGAGGGAAAAAGAAAATGTATTACGCTGTAAAAAGAAAGCGTATGTTAACAATCTTGAAGTTTAGCGAACAAACCTTGAGAAAAACTTGGTTCAAGCGTCTCGTTTACTTTTACTTTTTTTTTTTTAATAGAGTGACCCCCTGAAGCATCAAAATTCCATCACGTCTTGGCAAACGCCCGCTCTTTTCAATAAAATATCACCACACGGTTTCTTTTTTCTTTCTTTCACTAAAATAGTGAAGTACTATTTATTAGGAGAGAATAGAACTTCCGATGAGGAAACTGCAAGTTATGGTTATGTTAGTAAGAAAAAGCGAGGAGGGAAATTATTTCTTCATCGCCAACATTATTTTGTTCTCTGGGCCGGTTTTACAATCAGGCCACTTTAGGCGACCGCCTAGAGGAGCCGAATTAAAAAGTTGAAATGAAAGTCGATTTTTTTTTTTTTTTTTTTTCTTTTTAAAAGATTTTAGTTAAAAGATTTTTAAGAACTACAAAAAGTTTGTTAAAGAATCAAAGGTTAAAAAATTCTTTTTTTATGATCCTAAATCATCACGTCATCATTCAATAATAAGTAATGATGACCAATGTCACGTTAGAGTTAGCAAAACTAGAAATTTCACAATGCAATGCAGACAGTATATTATGATTTGCTCAATTTCTCTGCCAATCGTCTCATATGCTTTTGAACACAGCACTACTGAGGATTAATAGCTAAAAGGGTCTTTAAAGAAATATTTTTTTTTTTTTATAATCTATAATGACATAGATTTAAGAGTTTCTAGACTGGGAGATAGCCCGTACGTTTAAGTTATTAAGAAGGGACTTCGGACAGACAAAAAAGAATAAAAGTAAAATTTCATTTGGAGATAGTAAGTCTACTTCTTAAAGGCCTGGGGCTCCTCATTCCTCTACCCAAGGCCTTATACACTACTTCTCATAATTATAAGGGCACCCGTTTTTCTATATTAACTAAACGCTGAACACTATTATTTAAACAAATATATTTTTTATTAATTTGAATTTCATTAATAGACTATATTTAAAAAGTTCTATCGTTTTTCTATCTTAAAAAACTTTAAATACGGTCAAAAAAAGGGATTTTTCAGGTGTTCACAATTATAAGGACAGATCGAATATCAGTATTTTTTTCAACTATTCTTTAAATCAATATTTTTTGGGGTCTCTTTTTAGGGTGAAAGAGTCAGACATTCTCTTTGGTATATATATATAGTATATATTTTCTTTAATATTCAGTTTCAATACCATTTCATACAGCATAGATGATATTCTGAATACATTTAAACTATTTAAAATTGCTTTCCACCTGCATGCACTTTTCTAATATGATAAGTTAAGGTTTTTTCAACTTTTAGGAAACGGGAAAGGCAACAATACAGAAGTTTCTTTCTTCAAACTATTTCCTATTGCTCCAGAAGTAGAGCAAAAATGTAAGTCTTGTTGAAAAAAATATTATTACCCCCCAAAATCTAACAAATATCTGAGAATTCCAAGTCTAAAATTTACGGATATTCTCTTGATGTTCATAATAATAGAAAAAAATTACTAAATTTATTCTGCTTTCAGTAGAATCAGCTCCCCAGAGCATCATAGATCCACCTTTAAAATGCCCGATTCATATCTGCCTTTAAAAAGTCTGCTCTTTCTTTCGCTACCTTCAGATCGTGCCAGTAACTGTTAAAACCATTTGATTAATCAAGAATAACATGTTTTTCATCGGAAAATGAAACATTTTACCATTTAATATTGTCTTTATTTAACTTTAACACAGACGTCCTTTCCCCCATTAAATGCTTATTGATTATTACAGGTTTTTTATTCATTTTAACATATTATTAAGTATTTTAAACATGCATAAATGTGGACCCAAACCTTTCGTTAAAAATTACGAGAAAATTCAGGAGCTGTCATTATGAGTAGAACAGTAAGAGGAATTATGAGTCTTCGATCTCTGTAAAACAGCTATGATTTTTCATCAGATCTCTCTCCTATCGAACCAGCAGTTCAACGTTTGATCCTATTTCCTTCAGCCATTTTAGATCTTCGAATTTCATTAGAAATTCGGCGGATTGAAATTATCTTTCCACTTAAAAAACACATTTATCATACTTCACTACATGAACGTTATTTTTTTCGAAAATTTATCACTAATGTCCGTCCAAGAAAAACTGAAGGCTTATTTATGAATTAATCTAGCCCAGTAGTTAACGAATTCGCATGTCAATTGTAATTTATCCGCTAGTAAATTAAATTAAATGAAAAAATATTGATTGTCCCTATAATTATGAACATCTAAAAATGTGGAGAAAAAACATTTTGCATTATTTTTTATTAATTTTGTTTCATATTAAAAAAATTATAGCAGTTTTGGTTTTTAGAATACTAGGTATATTAAGTGCACTTAGTATAATCTTGTTCACAATTATTTTTACATTAGTTATTTCAAAATATAAAGTGTCCTTATAAATATGAGAAGGAGTGTATCTCCTATAATAATTATATGTTAGTTTAAATGTTTTTATGGCGACTTTTATCATGTTCAAGAATATTAACATTGAGCATATATAACCCATAATTTCTCTGAAAACTTCGCAGTGTTTCTTGTTATATATAAATTTTTCTGTCAGTTTTTGTTTTTGCATTGTTAGAAATTCACAATAATTTTTCTTTTTTATTATCTTTAAAATGAACATTGTACGATGTATACGATTCGAATGTATATAATCATTTTTATTGATTGACAAACCGCCTTGGCAACACCTAAAAATTCTTACCATAGTTACGACGCTCGTCGTTGTGTTTCTTATATGCTAATGATAAACTCTATTTACGTGATATTAACACTCTTTTTTACTTTTCGAACACTATAGTGAGGAAAGTATTGTAATCATGTCAAAAATCAGAATTTGAGATTTTGATGTTTCTATACGTTTCGATATCCCCTGAGTCCGTTTTCACTATTTTTACGATGATGTGTGTGTGTGTGTGTGTGTGTCTGTGTGTATGTCTGCGAGTGAACACGCTAGCGTCTAAACGCTTTGTTCGAATAAGATGAAAGTTGGTACGTTTTTTGTAAGTCACCATAGTACGAATCCTATTGATTTTGGTGATTCTAGCGCTTATAGTTTTTTTACAGGGACACCAGGAAAAATTATTTATCATTATGGCCTATGGTGCCAAATCTTTAAAAGTGTGATAACATCTAAACGCTTTATTAATCTGAGCAAAAAAATTGTACACACGTTATAGGTCAGAGTTGCACGAACTATATACATTTTGGTGAATTTAGCACTCACAGTTTTTTTACAGGGACACAAAGAAAAATTCTTTATCAGGACTATGGGACCAAATTTTAAAAAATGCGATAGCATCTAAACGCCTTATTCAATTGAGCTGACAATTTATATGAATATTATAAATCACTGTTGCACTAACTATAAGCATTTTGGTGAATCTAGCATTTATAGGTTTTTACAGGGACACAACGAAAAATTCTTTATCATTATGATCTATGGGCTCAAAGTTCAGTAGCGCTAAATAAAACATCGTGTACTATATGGAGAAAAATACTCAAACACTCTATTATGGTTTTCTCTCTTTTGTTCGTTTAACAACTCCTCTTTCCTTACTTTATCTACAAAACTGTTAATTACTCAATGTTCGGAAAGTCGATAGGAGTCACTCCAGATTTTTTTTTTCTTGAATTCTCTTTTTTATGTCTCGTACTTTCACCTTTGTATAATAAGTCTAATTGATTTGTTGAACTTTTAAATTGGTTACCTGTCGTAATAGCCCCTCAGAATACGGAGATCATTATTTTTTGCTAAAAAAGACAAACTTCTTTAGTAAGGTCAGACTTATTTCCAGGTCGCCAGTCTGTTTTAGCAATTTTTATGAAAACCAGTAATTAGATATCGGTCTGATAGACAGAACGCTTCCGAGAAAATTAATTTTCACAAATAATCTTATCTTCGGTGAGAGAGAAAACGTTACAAAGAGCAAAGGCGTTAACCATTTCGATAATTATTATTAATAAATTGCATTGTCAATAATATTTTTAATGTAAATGGAATCAAGTCCTAAATGTCGCGTGATTTAGATGAATAATAAAAAAAAGACATAAATATTGTGCTAAATCAATATAGGCCTCTGGCACTAAATGAAAATCTGTAAAAGACGCCATTTTCTAATCCAAATAATTATCAGTTTTATAATTTGGTTGTTAGTTACAGTGCAGCTTATTAAACATTAAGTTCAACATCGCATAAATTTAGAAAGCTATCAGCAATATTCATGAGCTAATTTTAACTTCATTCTGAAACTTGTTGGGTTGATAAAAAAAAATTTCAGAAATTTCAAAACTTTACCTCAAATAACATAAAAATTAGCGCTGTATTACATAAATATTAAATGATATAATTACAAGATTAAAAAAAAAAAACATTTTATTACCATGTTTTAAAATTTTCTCTATTGAATCCTATAAATGCTACCGAAGGCAGCGGGGACCCGAAATAATTGGCTAAAAGTATTAAAATAATGCATTGTCTCCGTGTTCTGAGCTATTCTAAAAGTCTCAAATTTCTAGCTAGTCGGGAAGTTTTATGATTCATGAATCATATAAACGCTACCGAAGGCAGTGCGCACCCGAAGCAATTGGCTAAAAGTATTAAAAAAGGCATTGTCACCGTGTTCTGAGCTATTCTGAAAGTTTCAAATGTCTAGCTAGTCGGGAAGTTATATGATTGTTGAATAATATAAATGCTACCGAAGGCAGCAGGAACCCAAAACAATTGCCTAAAAGTATTTAAAAAATGCATTGTCGTCGTATTCTAATTTATTCTAAAAGTTTCACATGTCTAACTAGCCGGGAAGTTATATGATTGTTGAATCATATAAACGCTACCGAAGGCAGCGGGGACCCGGAACAATTTGCTAAAGGTATTTAAAAAATGCATTGTTATCGTGTTCTGAGCTTTTCTAAAAGTTTCAAATGTCTAGCTAGTCGAGAAGTTAGTTAAACAAATTTTCTGTTGAATCATATAAACTCTACCGAAAGCAGCGGGGACCCGAAACAGTTGGCTAAAAGTATTTTAAAAATGCATCATTATCGTGTTTTGAACTATTCTGAAAGTTACAAATATCTAGCTAGTCGGGAAGTGAGTTAAAAATCGATTGCAAGATTTGTATTTGCAATTTTCTGAGTGTGAAAACAGAATATAAGAACTAGTCGACATAGGTGAGCTCTGCTCAGTTCCCAATCATATGGATGTTCTCATAAATTTCTAGTACAAAACATATTATAGTCACGTTAAGAAAAATGAATTTGATCAAATGCAGACTGTGACAGAACGAAATCCCCGCCTAATAGGCTACCACTATTCAGTTCGATATATGTATCTTATTAATTTATTTTATTGGGGTCAATTTTGTAGTTTATTTTCATGCTATTATTTTTAATGTAAAAATCCCCAAACTGCATATTTATATGAAATATCGCCCCATTTTGCTATGTTGATAAAATCTTAAATTTCTAATAACTTACGAAATTTTCCTGTTAGAACATTTGTAGTCAATCATGTTCAAACATGTATCATAAATGTCATTTTGAAGTTGTCTGACATTTATGATCCTCAAAATAGACGTTTATGCTCAGTTTTACCCTATTCTGCCTTGTTAAGTAAATCGTAAATTCCAAATAACTTACGAAATTTTTAAATTAAAAATTTCATAGTCAGGGATGTTCATGCCAGTATCTTAAATGATATATTAAAAGTGTTCTGACAACTTTACGATGAAAATATTCCTCAAAGTGAGCGTTTATGATGCGAAATTTTGACCTATTCAGCCATATTAAGTAAATCGTAAATTTCCAGTGACTTACGAAATTTTTAAATTGGAAAATTCATAGTCAAAGAAGTTTATAGATACCAGCATGTTATATAATATTTTAAAAGTAGTCTGACAACTTTTCGATGAAAATATCCCTCAAAAGGGACATTTATGCGAAATTTTGCTGTATTCGGCCATGTTAAGAAATTCGTAAATTTCGAATAATTTGCGAAATTTTCAAAGTAGCATATTTCTAGTTAATGATGTTTATCCCGGCATTAAAAATGATATGTAAAAGTTGTTCTTACATTTTTACGATAAAAATATTTCTTTTCATGCGCATTTAAGTAAAATTTTGCCCTATATTCTCCCATGTTAAGAAAATTGTAAATTTCGAATAACTTCCGAAGATTTTTAATTAGAATGTTGCGAAAGAATAGGATTCTAGCCAGTGTCATAACTAATACTTTAAAACTTGTCCGATCTCTCTGCAATCACTTGTTCGTGTGATATCGTGTACACAGATTAACATACTAACACACTAACGGACTAACAAACTAGCAGACAACCTACAGACGGACACCATACCCATTTTGATATTTTGTGATTCTTCACACCTGAAAACATGAAAAAAAGTAAAAAAAAAAAAAAAAAAAAAAAAAAAAAAGAGGTTGAAAATTTTTACACAAGTTCCCCATACCTGTATAGTATGATGGGGAACTAATATGCATTAGTTAATGAGCTATGAGTAAAGAAAATTTCCCATAAAATAACATTAGCTTGGGCTTGCGGCTACGTTAAGGGCCCTCTTCACTCACCGTCACCGGAAGCCCGACCCAATGTTATTCTATGCGGAAATTTTCTTTACAAATAACTTATTAAGCTTAAAAATACGAATTTTCAATAGGTGAATTTTTTTCATTTTGCAATTTCAAAATAAAATATTAAAAATTTAAAAAATACATTTTTAAAAGAGGTCCGTCAATTTAACAGTTGGGAATTTTCTGAATGTGAAAACAGAATTTAAAAATATGTATTAGTTAATAAGTTATTTGTAAAGAAAATTTCCGCATAGAATAACATTGGGTCGGGCTTCCGGTGACGGTGAGTGAAGAGGGCCGTTAAGTGAAGCAGGACCTTAAATATTAAAAATGACGTTTGTAACATCTGGAAACGATATTAAAGCTTCAAGAATTCGATAAAACATGTGCTCGTCCTTTGATAAGTAATAACGAAATAGAAAATATTCTGAAAATGTCTAATGCGAATTTTCATCATTCTTATTCCAGACCATTCATTAAGGGAAGTTTCAATAGCGGAAAATCACACGTTAATTTATGGGGAACTCAAAACTAATTATAAGTTTTAAAATTCCGTTATCACTAATGTTAACATTTAATACTAATGTGTTACGTTTTTCTTTTTTACTTGTCTCTTACAATGCTATTATTATAAAAAAATCTGGAGTGACTCCACTCGACTTTCCGAACATTGAGTAATTAATGGTTTTGTAGATAAAGTAAAGTAAGAGGAGTTGTTAAATAAACAAAAAAGAAAATTATAATAGGGTGTTTGAGTATTTTTCTTTGTATAGTACACGATGTTTAATTTAACGCTATTTTATAGAACACGTAGATCATAATGATAAAGACTATTTCGTTGTGTCCCTGTAAAAACCTACAAATGCTATATTCACCAAAATGTTTCCAAAAGTTGGTTATAGGCTCATTGAGTTGTTCCCCTCCACGGTAATCTTTAGTAAAAGGCGAAAGATTAGCTCGATTGCTGGAGGGAAACCAGACAGAACCAAAATTATACCTCTGGGGGTACCGGAACATGGGTTTAACTCGCTCTGATCCGGATCAAAATTCGAGTTCCCGTTGTTTGGCTGGTGCTGCCATCTTTCACCAGCTTCTGGAGCTAAAGTCGTACTTCCTCCCTATAAGGCGCTCCCAAATAACGGAAGACGCACCCCTCATGCCTTAAAAATCCGGTCAGTTCCACTACCGGGGCTCGGAATTTCCGAGTGGCACACGACAACAACAACAACAATAACCAAAATGCTTATAGTTAGTGCAACAGTGACTTATAATATTTATATATTTTTTCAACTTCATAGGATAAGGCATTTAGACGCTATCGCACTTTAAAGTTTGAGCCTATATGCCCCAATGATAAAAAAAAAAATTTCCATTTTGTCCCTGTAAAAAGAACCATAAGTGCTAGATTCTCTAAAGTTCGTGTGAGGGTGACGTATAACATGTATATAAATTTTCAGTTCATTTGAATAAGGCGTTTAGTCGTTGTCGCACTTTAAATAATTTGAGCCTATAGGTCTTAATGATGAACAATTTTTATTTGTGTCCCTGTAAAACTCGTTTAGTGCTAGAGTCACCAAAATCTATACAGTTTGTGTGATGGTGTTAAAACGCATTTATTGGGTGTTTGAATTAATTCGTAGCTTTTTTTTTTTTTTTTTTTTTTTTTTTGAAAATTGAGGCTTTATTGTGCAAAAATAATTACAAATAGATTATTCAAAGTATTGACCATCACTAGCCACTACTTCTTCCCATCTTTCTGGCAGCATATGGATTCCGCGTCGGAAGAACCTATAACTCGTATATAAATTCTTCGACTGAAACGGATAAGGCATTTAGATGCTATCGCACTTTAAATAATTTCACCCCCATAGGCCATAATCATACAGAATTATTTGTTGTGTCCCTGTAAAACAACTTAAGTGCTAAATGCACCAAAATCTATACAGTTCGTGCAACTGTGACCTATAATATGTATATATTTTTTTTGCTCAGTTTAATAAGGCGTTTAGACGCTATCGAACTTTTAAAAATTTGGCCCCATAAGCCATAATGATAAAGAATTTTTCTTTGTGTCCCTGTAAAAACACTATAAGTGCTAGATTCACCAAAATCAATAGGGTTCGTGTTACTTTGACTTACAACATGCGTACCAACTTTCAGCTCATTCGAGCAAAGCGTTTAGACGCTAGCGTGTTCACTCACATACATACACACACACATACATACATCATCGTAAAAATAGTGAATACGGACTCAGGGGACTCAGCAAAACGTATAGAAACACCAAAATCTCGAATTCGGATTTTTGACATGATTACAATACTTTCCTTACATGGAAAGTAAAAACAAATAAATAAATAAATATTAATAAATTCTGCCAAAAAGAATTCAAACACTGTCTGCTTAAAAATATGCTAAATTTAGAAAAGATGGGCCTTATAAATGAAATGTAGGCTTTAAAATGATGGCATTTTAATTGAACGGGGATTTGAGGGGTCTATCGCCCCCCCTCAACCCTCCGTTTAATTATAATGCCTGCATTTATTTAAAAAATAAATATATACAAAGCTGTAACTAATATGTTTTAAAATTTGCCAATCTTGATCAAATTTTAGTTCCCCATCATACTACAGGTAATATGAGGAACTTAGGTAATCGTGAAAATTTGCGACCTCGGTTTTTTTACTTTTTTACACGTTTTCAGGTGGGAGGAATCCAAAGATATCAAAATGGGTATTGTGTCCGTCTGTAGGGTGTCTGTTAGTTTGTTAGTCCGTTAGTGTGTTAGTCTGTCTACATGATATCTCACGAACAAATGATCGCAGAGAGGTCAAACCAGTTTTAAAGTATTAGTTATGACACTGGCAAGAACCCTATTCATTCGCACCATTCTCTTGACTATGAATTTTCCAATTTAAAAATTTCATAAAAGTTACTGGAAATTTACGATTTACTTAATATGGTGAAATAGGGCAAAATTTCGAATAAACGTCCACTCTGA